>JAWXYG010000011.1:36832056-37432056 GCA_034222035.1 Acacia crassicarpa
TTCGGGATAGGGTTGCTGGGATGGGATGCTAGGATGGGGTACTGGAATTTGGGATAGGTGCTGGGATCTGAGATAGGGTTGCTAGGATGGGATTTCGAGATCGGGTGCTAGAATCCGGATAAGGTGCTGGGATCCGGGATAGGGTTGCTGGGATGGGATTCTGGGATGGGGTGCTGGAATCCGGGATAGGGTGTTGGGATGAAGGGATCCGAGATCTAGGTTGAGGGTAGAGGAATCCGGGATCCGGGTTCACACCAAATTTTTCCCTACACTTATACATATTCAGCGCCATACATATATACTTCAACATACTGTCTAGAAAAAGTCCCAGATTAATAGTTTAATTTCAAAACTTCGCATCTCTCTGGATACAACTCTGAATAAGGTGTGTGACCTATCAAATTAAACCTTATTGTATCCAATTTTTTTTCCAAGAAATTTCATGACAAAATTCAATCACTTACTATTTCAAAACTTCATATGAAAATCATTGTTCATTTCTAAATAACAGTTTTCCAGTTTTGCTGTCAAACTTTAAAAAAATCATAACTCCCAATATACACATCTGTTTTGGTTGTTCTTTTGCTTGTTTTAAACCTTATTGAGTCTACTATATACTGCAAAAATTTCTTGGAAAAACTCAAACGTTTTCCTATGAAACAAAAGCATGTGATATTCTATGTTTCAGAAAAGGAAAACAGAGCATGACCATGTTTTTCTTTTAACTAAACCACTTGCAGCTGATTAAAGCCACGAAAATATGAAGGATAATGCTTACGGAACTCACCTTAGTTGATTCCTCAAGCTTCACGATCAGCTCCTTCGCTTTCTCCGGCTGTGGTTCTCTCTCTTTCTCACTCTCTCACGTTTCTGACTTAAGTTTTATGTCTCTTGTTTCCTTTTGTTTCTTGGGTGTGCTAATATAATGAGGAAGTGGGGGAGTGCACCGGGCTCAAGAAGTATGGTCAACGATTCTGTGACCCGTGAAAGTCGTTGTGCTCTCTGCTGCTGTTACGTGTTTTAGTTTTTGCATCTTGACTGTAGGAAATGAGAAATGGGAGTATATATATCTTATTTTATTTTGTTGGGTCCCCACACGGCCACACAATTGAGCTTTTCTCATTAAGCACATTTTGGCTCCACGTATTAAGTTTGACCTTGCTTCAAATCCATTTCAAGCTTTGGGGTAGTTAAATTACCATTTGCCCCTTCTTAATTTTCACATTATATTATCATAATAAATTCTCAAAATAAATCCTTAATCCCATATAAGAATTTTCCTTTCTCAATTAACTTTTCTAGCCCATAAAATATCATTTAAAATATTCCTTAACTATTTGTCCTTAATTTATGGAAAAACATGTCTTAAGTTCCAAACATTAATTTAACATTTATCCTGGCTAAATTTCCCATAATTTATTCTACCATAATATTTCTATATCCTCGAAATATTATTTCATAATCTTCCCAAATTTTCAAGATCCAAAATAATCTTAATACTTATCTTAAGTTTTTCCTCATAATAAGCTTAAGGCTTTTGGACTCTACTAGCTAGAAGCCTTCTTATCACAATTTTATTTCCAACATTCTGGTCCAAAAATTTGGGATGTTACACTTTGTACTAGCTAAAAGCTTCTTAATTGTGTGATTAATGGTAGACAAGGACATTCTCAGTTTCAACCTCTAAAACTAAAACATTTCTAGTATAAACTCTATCATCCAATTGCTCTAATTTTGCCTTATACTAAGATCCAGATGCTTCATTACAAGTAATGAAGCTATCATAAAAGGATACAAGATATCCATAATATGCTTCAACTTGACTTCTTGTGGTATTACATTAGAAAAAAATTTCCTCCAAAGCAACTTTGACTTCACCTTATATATAATATAATATATCTATATTATACTTAAATATATAATTTATATCACATATGTGAGACATAATTAAATTAGTATGGTCACCAAAAGAAACATCGAATCCCAATCGAGGATCTATCAATGGCGTTTAATTCGAGTAGTTAGAATTGTACCTTTCTTCTGTATGCGTCTTGTTTGATCACTAAGAGCTAATGGAACGAACCAGCTCCCTCTACTGGTATCCACACAAACAAGACCCCAACACAGGCATTGTGCTAGCGCCTCCAACGTTTTTCTCTGTATCATCTAGGGTTTCTCTTGTGGACCTTTTATAATACGTCTTACTCACTATCTTAGGGTTTTTCAAACCCTAATGGGCCATATTATATATATTCAAAATTAATCTTAATTAATTTTGAAATTTGAATTTGATTAAAATAATATTAATTAAATATGTCCAATAGATTTAAACTAATCTATTTATTTAATTCAAATTAAAAGCTAGCTGATTTAATTTATCTTTAAAAATTAAATCTGAGATATAATATCTCTATTAGTTTTAGTTATTCAATTTATCAAATAAATTAAATACAAAACAAATACTACATAATTATATTATTATCCATATATATAATATTATATCCATCCTCCCTAGATTAAATGTTGTATTCATTAAATCTTAGACATATCTTAGATTTAATGAATCTAGACATTATAGGTCGTGTTAGGCTATTTTTGTGTGCGACCCTGTAGGCCCACATGAAATTGGCAACAAGCTAACACTGTACCAGCCCACAAGTCACAAGCGGCCTCAAGTAAGACATTACGACTACCCAATTCATATGAGAATCGATGATACGATGGAACCTATCATACAACCATGCCACATCCCTTTGTCACGCGATAATTTGGTCAAGGATAAAGCATGGAAAGTGTCATCCTCCTATTCTTAACCACTACTTTCTTGATTCTTAAGTAGTCTAACAATTGAAATAGAAACTCCTTTTCATCGTAGTATGACCATACGTTTCTCAGACTTACTCATCGAGGGGCCCCGTAATATCTCTCTACAAATATGAGGGACAAATTTCATCTTGACCATTCACATTCCTCTGCATGAAAACCACTAATCCCGATCAAAGCCTTTATCATCACCCGGTCAAAGGTGACTTTTGACTAGGTCAAAGATTAGCGACTCTCATGTAGGAATCCATTATGATCTCAGGTCAAAGGGCATTGTGACGTTGTTATATATGAGATACGCTTGTGACTTAATCCATGCAGCTTTCTCATAGTGGGTCGGTTTAGTACCTTGTACTCTTACAAGTGCCAAAGACTTTGATTCGTATCTCCATACCTCATCAAAGTCATACTGGTCTTATTTCATCTTCACTCCCATATAAATAACCGACAGGGACATCTAAGACAATCGTTTTGATACATTCAATAATACAGTCATCATAATAAACATGCAAATGATATGATAACCAAATGGAGAAATACTTTGTTTAAAGTATAATGATTGGCCCCTAGGGCATAATTTCCAACACACACACACATACACATATGTATGTATGTATGTACACACACATATATGGGTCCATCCTGTTTAGTGCATAAGCTTGCCTATTTAAGCCTACCCATTATGGTTCTTTCTTAAGAAGGCCGAAAGGGGCAATTTTCCACTAGGCTTGGGAAGGCTCATTAGGTAGTGGACAACTTGCTGAACCCTAATTTCTATTACTCGATTTGGGCTTCTTTATTTGGGCTGAGTCAGTTTTTTAAAAAACAAAACAAAAAAGAAAAAGAAAAGAAAAAAACACAATTTTTAGTTTTCCCTTACTTTGTTATCTTACTAATATACAATGTGTTTTTTCTTAAATAACATTTGATCATTTTATAAGAAAAATGATACAAGACTTAATTTCTAACACTTATTACATACAAATTGTTTGAGACAAAGTTAACGCACGCCAAACCTAAATGTATCAAATTATAAATGAGATTGAACTTGACATTTCAATTACATGTGAATTTTCATACTATTAAGTGACAAAGCCATTGACAAAATAGATGTGGTTATTGAACACAAGGCAAACGTCTTATGGATTCGTAATTGTTCCTCCCTCAAATCTATTTTATAAGCATGTATATATATATATATATATATATATATATATAGTTGGTCCTTAATTTAAACAACTTTTAACTTGTGTTTCAAAATTTAAACTACGTTTTCATCATCTACCCTATTAAATACATATCTTTATATTAATTATCATCTACTAACCACTAATTCTCTTTCATCTAGTTATTTATTGCACATTCTCTCTCTTTTACTCTTTTCATAAATAGGGGCATTGGCAGAGCCACATCAGTTATTTTGCGTGCAAGTGCACCCATAAAATTTTGAAAAGCTATATATTTTCAATTGTAACATGCTAGTGTCAGTTAGCCCATAGCTCAGTGGTAAATATCTTGATTGCTGAGTAAAAAGTCAGCGGTTCGAACTTATCTAGTCCCTTTTCCATTCTTTTTTTTTTTACCTTTGATATCTCTTAGGATATTACAAAAGTTGTTGAGTTCATAGAGATATCAGCTTTGTTGTAGTGATCCGTTCCATATTTCTTAAGAAGTTCTCAGAGGTATTTGGTTTGAGAAATAAATATTTCATTCGTCTTTTGCTTGATTCAAGTCCTAAGAAGAAATTTAATTCTCCTATTGTAGGCATTTAAAACTCACCTTGTATGATCTTAAAGAACTATTGACACATTTATGTTAAACGTTATATATTTGATAAAATTGATGATAAAGATATAATGCAATATTTTCAAGGAATAAAGAATTGAAAAATGTTTTTGTAATCGTATTGTTGTAATAGTTTAATTGACTCTTGATTATTATTTTTCTATGTTAAGTTGAAGGTTTTTTTTAATTGTTTATATTCTTTTATTTTTAATGCATTTAAAACTTTTCTAAAAAAAATTTTCGGGGGCGCTGCCCCTGAACCCCCAAATTACATTATTAATTTTGCACCTACAAACCTTAAATCCTAGCTCCACCACTGAATAGGGGTATACATAAAAGAAACATGACATTTTTTATATATTTTTATTTTAAACTAATTTTAACTATCTTTTTTTTTCGTAATCAAGAAAAAAATTGCTAATAAAACATGACATTTTTTATATATTTTTATTATTTCTCCAATTGTATATACTGGCGGCGCTCACGCACAAGATATATTCCTATATATATTAGTACTTAGCTTGGGGTGAATTTAACTTTAAATAAAATATTTTTATTTTATTTTATTTCTTATATTTACCATTTTTTTAAAGATTCATTTTCCTAACTTATAAATTGATATATCATCTAGTGTTTCACAAAAATATTTTATAGATTATTGATTATGTCATATATGTAATAATTAAGTAATTTACTTAACTTTCTTATTTTTTTTAATTAAATAGATATATCTTACTTTAAAGACAAGAGGAATAGTATTTAAAAGGGATCCAGCTATGGTCCTCTTCTCTTGTCATCTTCCTCATCTTAACTATTGGATTGAAATTTAAACGATTCAAATTTTTTTAAATAATTACATTGTTACCGCATGAGATAGCATGTACTACGTGCAATAAATTATTTTAAAAAATCTGAATCGTTCAGATTTCAATCTAACGACTTACATGAGAAAGAAGATAGGAAGAGAAGAAGACTATAGCTGAATCCATTTAAAGGTGGAAGGGCTGAAGCAAATGAGAAGATTACTCAGTCAGCTGAACTTTATGAGTCTTTTTTTTTTTCTTGGAACAACCTTAAAATCATCAACCTCTTATACCTCCCCCTAACAAATGAAGATAAAATGATTTGGTAATTGTTTGAATGAAGCATTATGAGGAAATATTTAGAGGGGAGTGTTAATAAAATAATACTACTAATAATGATTATCGAATTAGGATAAGTAAATAATTGCATTATAATACTTGTGTACGACTTTGAAATTTTTCGGGCCATGAACAATTTTTACGCAGTGTCTGAAGTAAATATTTTCCCCTCAGTAGCGTTGCGGTTTATATTTTTACTGTTTACAGCCAATCGGGGAAAAAAAAAAAAACCATTTTATAAGATATATTAAGACGATATACAAAAAACTGAATTTGACAAGCGGAGGAAAAATTTTAATATATTTTTCTAAATATTTACTAACTTACATTTAAGGTGAAAGTTTTTGAAGTAAATAATAATAAATAAAAAAAATAACGCATAAAACATAAAAGTATGATATCATACAAAATAAATTGTCTTAATATAAACAAAATTTTACGAAATAGAACGTTATGAAGCTAACCCCACTATTTCATAAGTATTAGGGAAAATTATAATAAAGGACCTAAGAAAAATAATATTTATTAAGAAGGACTATAAAAATAGAAATTATTTTGAAGGACCAGAAATTAAAACATTAAAATAGAAAGACTAAATTACCCTTAGTCAAATTTTCTATGTTCTCTCTAACTAAATCATATTAGAGTAATTGATGGATATTGACAAATCAAAATTTTGAGTGATTGACTGAATTTGGTTCCCAGTTACAACTAAATCAGATTTCTTGGTTACAACTAAATCAGATTTCTTGGTTCTTAACTTCTTGCTCTTTCACCCGATAGCTACAGATACAAATTTATCCTCCTTTCTTTGCTAATAATTACTGAATTTATTTGATCGATATATGTTGGACGTTGCTTATGTACCAATGTTGATGATAGTATTATACTATTGTTTGCTGAAAAATTGGAATTTTTAGTAATTTGACCATCTAATTTACTGATTCATAAAACTGTAGCTGCAATCGTTAATGCTAGAACGGCTGACACTTTTAAAAGGGAACCTACCACTCTTTCAGACATTGCCTATGTATGAATGCTGATGATAGTATTAACGCTTTCAAACTGTCACTTCCTCTGTTTGCTGTCGGATAAATCATAAATATACATGCATGGTTATGAAGACAAATCACATGGGAACAGAGAGTAGAGTTTTCATTAAGTCTTTTAAGACTCTCATAGAACATACAGCATAAGATTTCCGCCTTTTCAAAGCTTCACAAGCAAGATCTTCGCCTTTCTAAAGAGCAAGTTGTGCTTTGCAGTACCTATATAGCAATTCAAAGCATACAATGTATTTGTACACTAAAAATGGAAGAAAACTAATTTGTCAATCACTCCGAATTCTGATTTCTCATTATTCATCAATCACTCAAATCTGATTTAATTATAAAGAATATAGGAAATCTGGCTAAGGGCGATTTAGTCTTCTATTTTAATTTTTAAATTTCTGGTCCTTCAAAATAATTACTATTTTTATGGTTATTCTTAATAAATATTATTTTTCTTAGGTTTTTTATTATAATTTTCCCTAAGTATTAGCTTATATTCCATGTTGTCTTCTATATTATTGAAATTTTATAACTTTTTGATCCTACTCTCTGTGTCTACAAGTCATTTTGCATAATCCTAAAGGTAATTAATGAGATTATCCTAAAACACAGACAAAAAATAAAGAAATTACAACTTGATATTATTAACTTTTCCCCCATCAAGAGGATCAACTGCACTTAATAAAGGAAATACTTGAAAAAAAATGGAATGATTTTGAGACACTATCTATTACTTGTCTTGTTATCTAAATTAATTAAAGATTACTTTTAACATTCCATTATAAATATCGAGGATCTGAGGGGTTTTTAAATTAAAATTTTAAAATATTTTGATCCTAAAGTTATAATTAATTTAGGGAAAATATCAGTGAGGTCCTAAAGAAGAGAAAAAAATATCAAAAAAGTTTCAACCTCAAATCCTCTATTTTAAAAAAAAATCCCTATTAATTACAGAATTTAAATATTAAAAAAGCCTCGTTATCAAAATGGCTTTTCATATTGTTAGAATAGCTTTTCCTGTTATTATATTTCTATATGATTTGTTGTCAAAATGACTTTCCATCTTGTCAAAAAAATTTCAAGTTTTTCTTCCGATATGCAGAATTTTAAAAACATGAAAAAATTTTGATAATAAGAAAAACCATTTTGACAACAATATTTTAATAAAGAAATTTTAATAACATGAAAAATCATTTTGATAATGGGATTTTTTTTGATATTGGAATTCCATAATTAATATTAAAAAAAATCCTTAGAGACTTTTTGGATATTTTTTACCTTCGTGGATACCTCACTGATATTTTCCCATTAATTTAGTATCGTACGGTAAAAATTAATTTAATATATGATCTTAAGCGTCATCCCAGCAATGTATGTTGTCCTAACCAAAAAGATAAAACGTTGCCTTCTTTTGGCCTTCAATGAAACATTACTTTATTTCTTGGCCGAAAACAGAAACGTTACTTTAATTTTTTTTTTTTTTTTGGTTGCCCAACAAAAACGTTACTTTATTTCCATAATGCCAAAGGTTTGGTAACAAGTTTCAACTCTTAATTGGTCTCAGCAAAAGCATGTTAAATTATCAATATTAAGCGTCATTTGTCAAAATTTGGTATCACGTAAATATCAGTATTAGTTATTTTTTGTCTTTATCTATATATTTAATTAATAATTCTATGGACAGACCTGGGATGATCAATATGTAGAACTCAAACTTGTTTTCTTAAAAAAAAAAAAGTTATCATCTGCTATCTGACGGCTAGGGATTCATGGCTGCCGCCGCTCTCACTATAGGTGTTTCATCTGGATGGGACTTGAAAAGGATCTAACGAGGTGTTACACTATTATTGGTATATTATTAAATGTTAATCCTAAACAAGATCTTAAATTAATTTTATAAACTAAAACAATTATTAGATAATAAATTATGTAATTATACAATATTTGAAAAACTTTTTTAAAAAACTGACCGCTGCAAATCATATCACTAATTAGTGTGGAAAGGGTCATTAATATCGGGGTAAACATTTTGTGATTTTTTTAAAACAATTATTTTGTTTCTTCCATTTCCCGAATATTGTAGAAAAACCAGTAGTCTATAATGAGTGATTCAGGGATCGGTAGAGCACCAGTCTCAGAACCATTTATCACAAGCTACTGATTTTTCTATAACAGGTTTCATGTTAAAGAAGGAAAGAAAACATGTTTTTTTTTAAAAAAAAAAATCTACAAGTCACAATTTTTAGTTGAAATGATTATATACTAATCAAAATTGAGTTTAGCATATATCATTTCATCTGAAACTTGTGACACATTGAGCTTTTATAAACAATCATACATCCAATAGTTCTCTTTCCATTGCATTTTTTAAGCAATGCAATGGGAAGATAACTGATTTGAGAATTTTAAAAATGCGATTTTTGTGAATTTTTTTACATGGGTGCATTTAAAGATATAAATTATGGGTATCTTGTAAATAATAGATTCAAAGTAACCTGAAAAATTATAACAAGATACCCAATTTGACTTGCACCTTCAAACTATCCTTAAAAACTAAATAGCATGTGATGATGAGTGGTTCCAAAGAGCAAGGAATGTATCCACACTACTACATATTAGTTATAAATCATAGTTCTAAACCATCATATATGTGGGTGCTATAAATACTCAATGATGATACATTACTAATTTGAACCATAATTTATTCAGTACTTATTATAATAGTTCTAATATAACACACGTTATGTATTAAAGTGTGGTGAGACCATATTGTGTCTGTAATGATAATAAAATGGGCTTACATAAACAACAACTATATATAGTATAATGCAGGCATAATAAATAACGGTATCAAGTAAACAACATTTATAAATTTTGTAACATACATACGGTGCTTTCAAAATAATCGTTATATAAAGTTTAGCATACATAATGGTCGTTATAGTGAAAACATTATTTATTTGCTATAAATGCTAACGGGTTTAATGAAACAACATTCATATACTATATGTACATATATAATGGTTTTTATGTAAGAACTATTAATTTTTTTCGACAACTTTTTTAAAATGGGAATTTTCCTTTCGATATCCTCAGCATGCATACAAAATAAACTTATACACAAAATTGTGTGTTTGTGTGTGTGTGTGAATAGAACATAAGCTCACACATCAAGTATAGCCATGCAATTTGAGACGGATCAAGACATTCCTGGCTTTATATCTAGGCTCAATGAAGCTCCCTACCATAAATGACTCAAAGGATATGCCGTATAGAACATCAAGCAAGACTTGATAAAGAAGGAAGGGTCAGATCTTACTATAGTATGCCATCTGCTCCTTCTCTTTTGGTACCATATGGCATTCTATAGTAACATCTAATCCTCTTTCTCTATCAAATTTTGTTTGAGGTTGCATATCCCTTGAGCCCTTTACTGTAGGAAGTTTCATTGAGCATAGACATAAAGCCAAGAATATCTTGATCAATATGTGAAAGATTATGTTCTATTATACTATCAAATCCAACAAGCAAAGCAAAAGCAGAAACTCTACCCAATGCATATATATACAAGATGGTATACCCTTGTTGTCGTAGATGATATAACAATAAGGTGGTCAAGCCATGCAACAAAGCCAAGCACAGTTCCTCCCATTGGCATCTATGGTGACCACTGGAATGACATACTTAGGATCGATGGTAAACTTTGGCTCTTTAGCCAAGCTAACATGATTATTAGGGAGAGGCGAGTTATGACTCATGTTCTCCCCTTGTAAGTTATACATGTGGTATGTAACAACCATATGCTACTTAGGATTATCTCTCACACACTCAACATTATGAAATCTTTGTAAATCTTTAACAACCTCATGTAACATGAGAGGAACCTT
The DNA here is from genome assembly GCA_034222035.1 of Acacia crassicarpa. Classification (NCBI taxonomy): domain Eukaryota; kingdom Viridiplantae; phylum Streptophyta; class Magnoliopsida; order Fabales; family Fabaceae; genus Acacia; species Acacia crassicarpa. The sequence goes on from JAWXYG010000011.1 coordinate 36,842,746, forward strand.
CGATTAGAGCAATTGATTTTTCCAAAAAACATGAGCACAACTGAGGTCAAAACTTAGCTACAAAACACAAAGTAAATAATAATGGAGAAGGAAAATCATACCTCCATATGATTAGAATAGTCTACACAGAAAATGCAACCTGGCTGGGGTTAAAGAACGAAAACGCGAGTTAGGGTAAGCGAAGCAACTCACGTAGTTGTTATGGAGAATGCTTTGGATTGTAAGGCTCCACTAAAAATGACTGACAAATGATGGAAAGTTCAACTAGAGAAGGGGGTTCTTAGTTTGGTTGATTACAATAAACCCCAAGACAAGTGTGACAATGAACAAAAAACGTGAGTTAAGGTTTGTGTAGTTATTGCTAAGAAGCACAAAGAAGGCTTTGTGAATGGTGTAGTTCAACTGAAAATGATGGTCAATGACCGGAGAAGATGACTAGAGTAGTAGAGGATAAGTCATATTTCTGTCATATATTTCGTTTGTGTTATGATTGTTTTGCATGGTAAAACTGAGCTTGAATGTGGTTGATCTGATGAAATATGTTAGAAATCATGCATAGATGGAAATAAGGGATAGATGAAATAAGTTGTTGCATTTTAAACGCTATACCGCATGTAGGCAGAATAAAATGTTGCATTTTGTCACATTATGAAATCATATAACAAAGCTGATATAATGCTATAGCACTGTGGATCCTTTCTCTGAACTAGCACTACAATGCGACCACAATGCTGTAGAATCGTAAGTGATGAATTGTCATGCACTGCTTTACACTGATCTTTTGTCGAGAATATTTTAGGAATTAAATACAGGTAATTGAGTCAGATGTTAATGCGACAGTTTCATAACATCTTTTCTCAAGAATATTTTAGGAATTTAATACAGGTAATCCTATTTGTATGTTTTTTCAAAAATATTTTTTGGGGTTCATATTTATTTATTTTATTTTCGCCAATTATTATTATTATTTTTTTTTTGGAGGTAGGTGGAATGCACATTTAAGTGTAAGTTTTGTGGATTGAGTAGTACTATAAGAATTAATGTTTAGTGACAAAAGATACTAATTAACATTGATAGCAATATATATTCTGGGCCACCAAATTTGTTGTAGGTTGAAAAAGATAAGTAAGGAAAAACAGAATAGCATAGATGTGTGTTCTTTAAGAAGGAAATAACTTCAAAAGTGATATTTCTAAGAAAATAATTTTTGAAAGTGATGCACCTTATAATGAGTGTCCTTCCAAATGTCATACAATTTTGTTTATCATGTTATCTTTTAATCTATAATTGTCAATTATTATTTATTTTTATTTTCAATGTTATGCAATATTATTTAGTAAATAGTTCAATATGTTTATTTTTTGGCTTGCGCTAAAATAATTTCCTGCCACTGACCGTGAAGTATGTAATTTTTTTAACTTCTTTTTTTAAAAAATATTTTAAAAATACATAATGGTGTTCAGTCATCACCACCACTGTGGTTCTTCTCCTCCTTCTCATCTCATTAGGGAAGGAGATGAAGAATATGACTGCAAGTCATATTGAACCTCATTGTGATTAAGTATGAGGTTTAACTTCCTGTTCAGATTAATGGCGTACGTTGGAGATGCTTTGTGTGGCAGTCAAAGCTTGCCAACAACTCAAAACCTCCCTTTTAGGAGGAGGAAGAGAAGGAGAAAGAGGAGGAGGTGGTGGTTACTGGTGGACAAGGAGGGGGCAGCGGCAGAGGCAGCGGAGGAGCTCTCTAGGATCTTAACACGATGAAGGGGAGAAAGAGGAGGCCAATAAAGAAAAGTACACTAAAAATCACAAGAAATATGTGAGTTTAAATAAAGGTCTAATAGATGTTAAGAAGAGTTATGACTTATTATGGTTTTCGAAGGGTTATGATAGTGTTAAATGACGGTTGTTTATTAAAACTATTATGTTTTGTCTTCATTGATATTAGAGGTTGAAAGAAGAATCATTTGTTAGTGTTACATGATGGTTGTTTCAAAGGAACTGTCATTTTTGTCACTACATAAATGATGGTTATTAATACTATTGTTATTTTTTTTCTGCGAATTCTGCCTCGTAATATATGACGGTGTGCATAATTAACCATTACTTTTAAGCATTATATAGTATTGCATGACCTTTTCCTTGACATATAACATGATATTTATTCGCTGTGACCATTATATATTAAGTATCATATATGCCCGAATCTATAATAGTACCATTAATTACTCTCTATTTTCTCTCCATTTAATGTATTCACCATTATATCAAGTTTCAATAGTTGAGTTTTATTCTACTTAGCATAGTAGATTTTTATTATATTTAAAGTTAAAATAATATTATTATATAGTATTGCCTATCGAACTCATGGCTTGATGGTGGAAGTGTTTTCCTTTCACTCTCTTGAATGCGAGTTCGAACAAGGCAGCTTCATTCAACAATTATCAACAATATTATTATATAGTATTAAATCTCAACCATTGAAACTTAATCTAATGGTAGATACATTAAATTGAAAGAAAATGAAGAAAGAGATCAATAGAGATATTTCTCTCCTGACCCAGAGACTAATATATAGAGCACCCTTATGCATGATCCATGAGTAGCAAACTACAAGTTGACTAAAGTTCCCAAACCCAATAACATGTATCTAATTTATCATAGCAATTCTTCCTATATAGTGCATGTTTGGGTTTGGGTTATGGAGCCCCAAACATGCGATGAAATGGCAGAAGTACAATGGAGATATTTTTTCCCTTGTTTTGGAAAGCGTTTTGTTGATCTCACTTTTACCCTTGGAGTGGCTTTTTTCCCATCCCTAAAGTGGCTTTGTTTTTTTCAAGGTTCTGAAAGCCGGACCGGTGACTAAACCGGTCGGGGTACTGGGTTAAGGGTTAATGGGTTAGCCCGAAATCAACTCGGGCTATACCGGTGAGGTATAAAAAATTGGAAAATAATTAATTTCTCATCACACCAACCTAAATTTCACATACTATATATCATTTTAATTCTTTAGATTAGTAGTAACGTAATCATATACTTCAATACTTGTGACATATTAAGATATTTAAATCAGATTGCCTTTATAATTGTTTTTTAAAAAAAAAAAAATACTGGAACCGGGTTGACCCTTGTAACCCGGCCGGTTTACACCGATTTCACCGGGTCAACCCGGGTTCACCGGGTCAGTCCGGTTTTGCACCAAACCGGACCGGTTTCACAGCCGGTTGGTCCGGTCTGGTTTCACAAACCATGGTTTTTTCCAAAAGCTACTCATCACTTGCTTTTAGAGTGAGCAACTGCACAGTGGGGTGAAATTTGTCAGGAGTCCCACAAACATTTCTCTTCTTGTTCTATCCAAAAAGCTTTAGGTTTGATATTAAAAAATAAATTTTAATTTTAGTTATATAGAAATACTATTTAATTAAAATTTTAAAATTTTTATGCTTCTATAATATATATATTTTTTATGCTAACATTTATAATATATAAACGTATTAAAGATATTTAATCAAGGTATTTTCAAATGTTTCCCAATATGTTAAATATTCTTATTTTTATATTTTAATTTTAATATTTTCAAAGACCTATCACATTATATACATATAATATAAATATGTGTTATTTAATATTCCTCTAGATCTTTATGTAGAACATATTTGGGAGTTAGTTTTAATCGTAAATATAAAATATATTTCTTATATTTATCATTCTCATAGGACTGGCTTCTCTCCAATACCCCTTCCCATCATTTTCCTTTTTTCACAATTAGATTAAGATCTTAACAGTCTAGATTTAACATCTTATAAAAATATTATTATAATTTTACTTAAAAGAGACATAAAAAATTTTAACTGTTCAACTTTATTTTATATCTTGTATGAAAAAATGATTTTTGTATCTTTTAAGTAAAATTAAAATAATATTTTTATAAGATGCTAAATCTAGACCGTTGTCTTAATCCAATGGTGAAAAAGGAAAAGGAGGAAAAATGACGGGAAGGGGTATTGGAGAGAAGCCAATTCCCAATAAAATAAAATAAAGTACTACTCCTATTGATAGTTCCTTAACAATAAAAGATCATTATATAGACTTTGAGGAGTTTAATTTTAGGGTTAAATATCAAATTTGCCATGGAAGTTTCCCAAATGGAGCGTCCAGCACTCGGAAGTTTTTCAGGTACCAAATTTGCCCCGGAAGTATTGAAAAGGTATCAAATTTACCCAAAAGTGACGGAAGTCCACGTAGATGCCACGTCATCACACGTGGCATGCCACCTCATCAATCAAAAGTATCATTTTTGCCCTGGAAGTTTTCATTAAGGAGCAATTTTGCCCCGGAAGTTTTCATTGAGGAGCAATTTTACCCCGGAAGTTTACAAAAGTAGCAATTTTGCCATTTTTTTAAATTTGACTATTAAATCAGTCAAAGACCACACATGTCATGCCTTGAAAAGGTGGAACTTGGAGTCAGAGAAGGAGATCCTTGAGATGTTGAGCTCAAGGCAGTCAGAATTTGTGAAGCCGAACTGGTCACAGGGACTAGAGCCGGGAAATTGGACCGGACCCGTTTAAGCCCTGGCCCTGTAGGGCTCGGCCTTGAAAAATAAGCCAGAAATTTGAAGTTGGACCTGCAGGGTCGGCCCTAGAGGACCTCGGGCTTAATTAGGCTGGCCCTGCAATTTGTATAGGTTGATCATTTGCTTAGATCATAAGTGATGCTTCCTGTGACCAGCTCGGCTTCACAAATTCTGACTACCTTGAGCTCAACATCTCAAGGATCTCCTGCTCTTACTCCAAGTTTGACTTTTTCAATGCATGACATGTGTGGTCTTTGACTGATTTAATAGTCAAATTTAATATTGGAAGAAAGAAGGGCAAAATTGCTACTTTTGTAAACTTTCGGGGCAAAATTGCTCCTCAATGAAAACTTCCGGGGCAAAATTGCTCCTAAATGAAAATTTCCAGGGCAAAAATGATACTTAACTTTTATTGGTTGATGAGGTGGCATGCCACGTGTGATGAGGTGGCATGCCACGTAGACAGTCAGTCAAACTTAACAGTCAAAATTAACGGATGGGCAAATTTGCTATCTTTTTCATACTTCCGGGGCAAATTTGCTACCTTTTTCATACTTCCGGGGCAAATTTGGTACCCAAAAAACTTCCAGGTGCTGGGCGTTCCATTTGGGAAACTTCCGTGGCAAAAATGGCCTTTAACCCTTAATTTTAAACAAGGATGTTTTAAGGAAACATATCATATTTATTGCAATGAATATTTTAATAGTTTCAAGTTTTTTCATAATAATTAACTATTATTTTTTATAATTGTAATCATAGTTTTCCTCTTAAAATCACTATATATATATGTGTACATGTACACACATATGTCTGTGTATATATAATTTAATAAGATTCATGTTCTTTCTAATCATTTTTCATCTAAAATTGCATTTCGTATAATTATCCAGACAAGTTTTAGTTTGAAAAAATGACTTTTACTATTATCAATTTAAACATAAATGACATTAGACTTTCTAATATCTATAATAACTTGAGTTTGTAAAAGTCATATAGAAAAAAAAAAAAAAAAAAGTACTTCTGCTACCTATAATCCAAATAGGCTCATAATCATTCTTATTGGGTTTAAGGTGTTTACCAATCATAATAACGCACATTGACACAGATAATGTTGGCCGATTAATTCAATACTCACTCCGGTCTATTTTATAAGAGCTCAAAATTTGAATTTCCATAGTATTTCTTATCGGGTCTAATAAATAGGATGAGATGAAGTAAATGACAAAGGCAATACGCAATGGCTTTCATCACCAAAGTGGCAAAAGCCAAAATATTCAATTATTCAGTTCTCGTAGTGGCCGCCCTTGTCTATATATAGCTGATGTGTCTTTTTTCTCCAATTTTTAACATTTAATCTCTTCTCAATGACCTCTCTATATATAAATAGATATGTAGACACAGAAACACACACACACACGATACAAATCTACAAATCAAGGATTGAGGAAGCAGAAAAGGCTGAACTCTATACAGAAGATGGAATCAAGAATTGAAGATATAGTGATTGTGGGAGCTGGCATTGCTGGCCTTGCAACCTCCTTAGGACTTCACAGGTACCCATCTCTCTTGAATTTTTTCTCTCATGTAAAACTAATCATATGTTCAGATGGAGAGAAATTCACGAAACGTCTTCATTATTCAAATTTTTTTGTTTTAAATCTGTATATTTTGATCAAGATTGGAAGTGCATTTATTCACATATATGATTAAACCTGCAGGTAAGGCGTGCGAAGTTTGGTATTAGAATCTTCAAATACTCTGAGGGCCTCAGGATTTGCTTTCGCAACATGGACAAATGCTTGGAAAGCTTTGGATGCTCTTGGCATTGGTGACATCCTCCGTCAACAACACCTCCAGCTTCGTGGGTAATCTATACACGTTATATTCTTATGTAGTCAAGTTCTTCTATCACAAACTTGTTATTTTAACATGCATACATGCACTTACCAATTCACCTTTGAATTCGTGCCGGTTTGGATAACCATGGAAAAATATTTTTTTTGGGGCAAACCATGGTTTGGAGAAAAAATAGCCAAACACTTTCAAAAATGCTGAGAGTGTTTTGTTTTTTTTGTTTTTTAAACTAAGCCCATGGTTTTGGGGAAAAAACTATTATTTTCAGGTTTTTCTCTTTCCTCTGCCATTAGCAGTATTTTTTAAGTGTCAGTCACCGTTCTTATATATCTTTTTAGTACCCGTTAGTATCCTGAAATATTTTAAAACCATGAAGTAATTTTTTAGTACCATTCAGTATCTTTAAGTATCTTTTTATTACCTGTTAGTACCCAAAATATTTTTTCAAGATCAATCAGTACCCTAAAATATTTTTTATAAGATTCTAAAATAAATTTTCAAAATCATAAAGTATTTTTTTAGTACTTATCAGTATGCTTAACTATCTTCTTAGTACCAGTCAGTAACCTGAACTATTTTTTCAAGATCCTAAAATTTTTTTCAAGATCATAAAGTATTTTTCACACCAGTTCGTACCCTGAAATATTTTTTTAGTACCTGTACCCTGAAGCATTTTAATTTTGTACACAAATTTATATAATTTTTAGTTTTTATTATGAGATTTAATGTTAATATTTTAAACAAAACATGATTCTTTATATGCAATTATCACAAAAGCTAATGTCCTCTTTGGTAATTTGTGTATGAAAAAACTATTCTGATAACAATATCAAAACACTGTCATTTTATCAAAATCACCTTTTTCACATAATCTATTTTACTATAATCTATTCTAAAAAAACACTTTTACCAATTTTTCTTAAGAAGCTATTTTGCAGAAACTAATCCAAACGGGCTCTTTAAACTTGTAAATTTTTGCATCATCTCTTATCATATAAATTATGATTTATAGATTTTCATATATATACTTGTTCTTTTGTTATCGTTAGTTGATAAATTACATATATACGCACTTATAAATTCCCCTATAAATTCAACCTAATAAATATAACAAACTTCATCCAAATTTTGTCCTTATATAAGTAACAATTGATGACTAATAAGAAATAAAATGTTTTGCTGGTAATGATTAAGAGCTTGAAATAACATTTTTGGGATTGGATTGCAGACTTGTCACTACTTCTTTGATTACCGGAGAACAAACATCATGGACCGCTTTCGAAAACGCCACCGGGAAACAGTAAGTGCCATATGTAAATGAAGATTCTCTGTTCCCTTTATAATAATAATTCTTACTACAAATACAGTGGAAAAACTATAACTGTAGAGTCTGTTTGGATGGGCTTTAAAAAAAAAAAAACTTTTTTACATTGCTTTTTAAAAAAATACTTTAATTAGAAGTTAAAGCTCTTTTACGTTTCAATATATCATTTAAGAAAATTTTTTTTTGCTACTTTTTTTTTTTTAAAAAAAAGGTCTCATCCAAACAAATTTATTAATAAAAAAAGCACTTTATTTTTGGAAAAAAACACTTTTTTCTATATAAAAAACAGCTCATCCAAAAGGGCTTTGTTCACTAAAAGAATTTCATGTGTTAGGAAGGGGATATTAAACTTCCCCAATAGTGGCAAGAGTCTAAGAGGAAATAAACAAACAAATATATGATAGAAATTAAATGACACGACACAAAAATTATTAACGTGAGAAACCTCTCAAGTAAGGGTAAAAACTATAGGTTGTTCAGACCAATGAAAATATGATCTACTATGATCAAAATAGGGTATAAAGGAGTCGTAAACAAATTCACAAACAAACTAAACAAAAAAAGTCCATGAACACAATTTCTATCACATTAGACCTCTAAACGACAATCCCAACGATCAAAATGACGAACAACATGTATGGAATCAGATGACCTAATTTCAACCCGATCCAATGGCTAATAAGTGCACAAAAATCGACTTACCAAGACTGCCTTGTGAAAATACGTGTTTTGCTTTCTCTCCTATTTTATCTCACATGGATGTATAATTAGACTACTCTGATCTACCTGGCCTCATCAGCCTATCTAGCCTCAATGAAAAACCTAATTAGCACCTTCTCACTTAAATAAGTGAGATATAATCTCAAATTAGGAAACTCTAAGAGAATATTCTTTCTCACAAAGAATAATTAAGAAACTTCCTTCTTTCTTTTTTTTTTTCATTCTCTCCCTCTTTTCCTTCTTTCCTATTTTTTCCTTTTCTTTCATTTCTTCTATTTTCATAAAATAGGAAATACATAAAATATGAAATATATACACATAATTTGGGCATTTATTCACATAGAAATGGAGACAAAAACCCAACATTTCCCCCTTATGACTATGTGGAGACTAGAGCTGGGAATCAGGGCCGGCCCGGCCCTATAGGGCCTGGCCTTCCAGGGCTTAGGCCCTACAGGGCCGGCCCTCCAGGGCCTGAGATAAGGAAAACATCTGTGTTTTAAAGCCCGGCCCGATAGTACCAGGGCCAGGGCCGGCCCTACAGGGCCTGGAAATTACTATTCTAAATTTTTATTATTTTTTTTCTAAAGAAATATAATTAGTAAATTGCAACTATTAAAATTCTAATCTATCAAATAAATATTATCAACATTAATATCTAAACAATACAAATTATCCAACAAATAAACACATTCATTAATTCGTAATGAAAAACAAATCATTGTCCACAATTGACTTACATAAAACTTAAGAAGTATTAAACTAAATAACATTAGATAACTCACATAAAATATAAAAGCATATCACTATCATTGTCAACTGTCACCTTCTTCATCACTCTCATCAATTTCATAGATATTTGATTGTGCTTCACTTTGAGCAGAAGGCTGTGCTTCAGGAGTAAAAATGTCATGAATTTCTTCTCCCGCATCATGAACACATCCATAATCATTATCTGCAGCAAATAATATACCAAATCATAAAATCGGAGTATAGTTATTATGTATTTATATATGTGCCTCCTAGCCTCTTCCTTTTGGCACTCTTGGACTACTTTTTTTTCTTAAAAAACTGAAAATGCTACAATAACAGGGCCTGCAGGGCCGGCCCGAGGCCCTACAGGGCCGGCCCGAGGCCCTACAGGGCCGGCCCGATAAAGCCCGAGGCCCTACAGGGCCGGCCCTGGAAGGCCAAATTCAAATTTCAGGCATATTTTTCAAACCCGAGCCCTACAGGGCCAGGGCTTAAAAGGGCCGGGCCCGTCACTATAGCCAATATGGTTTCATACAACAAGTTTCAAACTTTCCACAAATGTTGAGGTGCACCATTCAGGCAACTTTGACTTGCTTAAAAAAACATTCTTTCTAAAAGATACTCTAGCTCTTGTTCACCAACCATGCAGCTTTCTCTAATTCTGCATTCTTCAAAGAAAATTTAAAGAAATCATATATAACCTGTATATATGCAAACAATCATATAAACACATTTTTACAGGATGGTTTAGATTTTAGAATTACTTGAAATTTGCTTAATCTTAGAGACTTGAGTTTGATGCTATATAACCTGATCGTTAGCATGACTCACATGAGATATGAGTTATTTTAGGGATAAAAGGTTAAAATGGTACTTCCTCGGATCCTTAATATAAAACCTATTTACTTAATTAAATTAAATTAAAGAAGTTAGTCAAGTTAGTTAATATAACATATATATATTTTCTAAAAAACCTAAGTCATCTTCCTTAATTATCTCATTCATTCTCCTTGATTATTGTTAATTGACAAATATGGAAAATATATATTATATTTAGAATCAAGATCAACTTCTCAAATATAGGTCTTATATTAAGTAGCGGAGGGAGTATTAAATAAAAGATTATAAAGTTAATTTACACAGTAGACAAAGAAACATGACAGATAAATAAATGCATAAAAGAAAGAAATTTTGCACAGGAGGTCATGCGAATCGTGACAGGGGGAGAAATACTATAGAAAGAACAGAATATCTTGACCAACAAGAGAGTGAGATAATGGTTGATGGTGAGTAAAAACAGTGCCAGTATCAACACTCATGTAGCAAAAATGTTCCCCAAATGTAGAAAGAACTGCCTATCAAGAAAGACAAGACACAGAAAATTTAATTACAAGGATCAGAAAGTTCATGTGTTTGAATTGGCGTTTAAACTAACTTCACTATATCATATTTACTCAAATTCAATGTTGGGTTGGAATATTTGATCTTGCTACATAATAAAGGGATTTCGATCCTCTGTTTTTAACAAATAAATGCACCGTGCGCATATAAGAAAAAAATTGAGAATATATACCTTATACACGCATACATTGTTTTAGGTTACATTCTCTCTTAAATGCATAATGTATTGTCACTCAAGATCCAAATTAGAATATTGACAGAAATTTCATATGGTGCAGTGGGACCCACGAAGTTCGTTGTGTCAGGCGACAGTTACTATTGGAAGCCCTAGTCAACGAGCTTCCAAGTGGCACCATTAGGTACTCTTCAAAGGTGGTAGCTATTGAGGAATCTGGCTTCTCTAAACTCGTTCGTCTTGCTGATGGAACTATCATTAGAACCAAGGTAAATAGTATATTCATTAACTGTACCTCTTCCAATCCTAAATATAGGAGCTAGATAACACTATGTTCATCATAACTAAGGCCTTAAACTTCAACAATAATATCGTTGTTCATCATGAGAGAGAGCAGGTACTGATTGGGTGTGATGGAGTGAACTCAATAGTAGCAAAGTGGCTTGGTTTGAACAAGACTGCCTTCTCAGGCAGGTGTGCAGTTAGAGGATGCATTATGTTAAAGAATTGTCATACGCTTGAACCCAAGTTTAAGCAGTCCTTTGGGAAAGGTTTAAGAACCGGTGTTATTCCTTGTGATGACAAGACAGTTTATTGGTTCTTTGTTTGGACTCCAACTGAACAAGGTGAGTCTTCTATGCCTCACATAACAATAGACCATTATTATTTCACTAAGGTTGGATTTGATTTTAAGTAGTATACAAGATTCCATGGTATAGATTAATATATAACATGTTTCAGCATGTTAGCACTCAAGATTTCTTATCAGTTTATCAGGGAAAAAGTAGTTGGCTTTAGTGTGCATGCACCTTGCTTGCCACTTGACATTGATATACCAAAATCAAGATGAAGATATGCCAAATTCCTCTCTGATTGGATTAGAGGGGGCAATGATGGTCTTGTCAGTTTAAGAATTTTTTGTTTATAAATTTTTCTGCACATATGATGTATGACAGTATTCATATCCATTACAGCATTAATACAAGCAAAGCTTAGATCTTTGCATTAGCAAGCTAATTACTGAACAATGATCACTTTGAAATGCCCCCATTAACATTGTCTTCTAAATTATCTGTTCCGTGTAACATTTCATTTACTATGCGAAATAGTTTGAAGTTTGTGTTGATAAATGCAATCTGCCTTGCAGAAAAGAAGCTAGAAGGGAACCCAGCTAAAATGAAGGAATTTGTGTTAGAGAAACTAGAGAATATGCCAAGTGATGTTAGAGCCCTCGTAGAAAATACAGATTTGGATCATTTCTTATCATCTCCATTGAGATATCGACATCCCTGGGAACTAGTGTTCGGAAATATCAATAAAAGTAATGTTTGTGTTGCTGGTGATGCATTCCATCCTATGACCCCTGATCTCGGACAAGGGACGTGTTGTGCTTTAGAAGATGGGGTCGTTTTAGCACGGTGTCTTGATGAGGTTTTCGCTGCAAAATCAGTCAGAGATATCAAAAAGAAGAATGGAGAAGAAGAAGAAGAAAAGGAACAATATAAAAGGATTGAGACGAGCTTGAAGAAATATGCAGATGAGAGACGATGGAGATGCATTAATATCATCTCTACAGCTTTTGTGATGGGTATTATCCTGCAGAGTGACTCCAAAGTGGTCTCTTTTCTCAGAGACAAAATTTTGGCTGCATTCCTAGCTGGTATTCTATTAAAAATACCTAATTTTGATTGTGGAAAGCTGAGCAACTCTTAGATGGAGAAATTTAGATTGATAATAAGTGTATTTGAAATTGAACACACATTGTACTAGTACTATAAGTTTAGTAATGCATGCTTCTTAAGAACATCATATGGTTATATATATATATGCGTGTGATGTTGGTTTTCGTCCCTTTTTGGCCTTAATAAAGCATGTTCTACTAGAGTTGGGAAATCGAATTGTGTGGCCAACCCGTTTAAGCCCTAGCTCTTTAAGGATTGGCTTGAAAATTAGAGAAACTAAATGAAATTAGCCTTGTAAGGCCTCAGGCCGGCCCACTAGGCCCTTTTAATTATTTTTTAAAAACATTATCTAGGCCACATAAACTTGAGAGTTGAGAAGTGAGAACCTAAAAAATTTCAAATCTTGGTCTCTCTTTCCTTTTTTTCCTTCAAAAATCTCACTCACACTAACAGACTTGAAGCACAATTAAATGTCTTTGAAGTTGATGATAGTGGCGAAGAAGATGACAATGATAGTCATCGTACTAATGTTGCATAGTGGTATGCTTCTTATGTTTCATGTTAGTATTAATGGACAATAGTTTGCTTTTGATTGTACGAATCAGTGAATGTGTCTATTGGTTTGATGATTCGTGTTGTTTAGATATTAATGTTGACAACATTTATTTGGAAAAAAACAAAGGAAAAGTAGTTAAATATAGAATAGTAACTTTCGGGCCTGACCCTGGTGCTCTCGGGCCCCGCTTTAAAAAAAATATTTTTCTTACCCTAAGCCTTATAAGATAGGGTCGACCTTAATTCGGAACTAGTTTTGGTGCCTATCCAAAGGATAGGCACCAAGAGCTTGGCCCATCTAGGCCGTTCAGATGTGATATGGATGGTCCAGATTTTATTTTTTTAAGCTGTTGTTTTTTGAATAAAAAAATCTTTTGAAAAAATATTAGTTAAAAGATTATCTATATTTTAGATTCTGTACCCATTAAAATAATTTTTTGAAAAAATATTTAAAAAAAAAGATCTGGACGGTCCAGGGGGACAAGCTCTCTCTGCCTATCCAAAGGATAGGCAGGGAATCCAGTTCCGCCTTAATTCCCAACTCTATGTTCTACCATCCTCACTGAAGTGAGTGAGTGAGAGTCACTCCTTATTTAGGCCATTTCCCTTTAATGATAAACTTACAAATAATTAATGCTCCCTCGTCCCAAATGTAAGACCCAACTTATTTTTTTGAGAAGATAAAAAAAGCTAATTAAATTTCTTTATAGTTATATATTGTTTTTTTCTCTAAATTAATTTTAATCATGCACAATATATTATATGATTAGATAAATTATTTAGCTTTTTTAATTTCTAAAAAAAATCAACTAAATCTTATATTTAGTACCGACCAGTAATATCTTTCCCATTTTCTCCCCATTCGCAAGTACGTAGGCTGCTTTTCTTCCTTCTAGTATAAATTCTTATGCTGTTTGGAGAGCTCATGAATCGGCTTTGAACTATACGCCTTACATTGGATGATACAATCAGGCAAAACTACATAAAAATTAAAGAGAGAACAGATTAGCCAAGTGTAATTGAACAAAAAAGGCCATTCTAGATAATGTATGTCGTTTGTTCTCAATTTCCATTATCATTACCGCACAAGTTATTGTTGTATCTATAGTATTCTCTTGCGTCATCTACAACTTCATTGCATAGCAACTCTAAATATGGATGGGATAACGAACAATACTTACTAGTATGTTTGGAATCACGTTTGAGCTTTTAAAAGTTTTTATTTACATAAATTGATACAAAATTCCTCTCACATACTTACCTTAAATACTGTAAATCACAATTAAAAATTGTTTTTTAAGGCTCCAATCGTTATTTCAAACAAACACATCGATCTTATGTAGTTAATGTCAAGTACAAAAATTCAACATTGAGCTTCACATGCACAGAGACAATTTCCTATAAAAGCACAACGCATTTTAATCTTGTTACGGATTCGTATATTGGGCCTTGACCTAACTTGGCCCAATAAGGACCCACCTAGGAAAAAGATCGGTTTAGGCAGGCAAAATGCTAATCGCCCTACAATTAAGGCGCTAATCTCGGAAGTATAGGTAGTGGAGCAGGCAATGTTAGATAGTAGAGCAAGCATTTGCTGGACGTGGAGCTGCATGTTACTCAAGGGGCGGATGTACAACCTCACAACAAAACCCTAGGTAATCCCTATAAATAGGAGATTACTCCCAGGTACACAACCAATTCATATCCTTTTACTATTTGGCTACACTGTGCATACACACCACCCCTCTTGGATGAATGCCATTCTTATGTCGAACAGTGATCACCTGACATTCTTTGGTGTCTTCCTCATAGGCATCATAGAACTGTCTCATCTCCGGAGTCTTTATCTTTTAACTCGGAGAGAATAGCAGATCCTAAACCAATCCTATACTAACCCTTTGTGGTTAGACATTTATGTTCTTTGAACTGAACATTGGCGCTGACCATGGGGATCTGTAGATTTCGATTCCCAAACCACGAAAGACCACTGATACCCATTTCAAATGGTCGTGAGTTCTAGAAGTCGTGTCTAGACAGCTCGGCAAGATCAAATGTCGGAAGAGCGACCTCAACAGCAACTACTTTAGGAACCGGTAATCCAGTTCGCTGATATGCCAGATTGTGACCACGTTATTAGGGAAGCTGAGGGAGAGGCCGAGGATGCTGGAACCTCTCCAATGCCTAACTAGACAATCCATCTAGAAGTCCAGCCTCAAGACCCTCTCCTAGAATTTCCGATGGAGAACCCCAATATCCGCCGTTTGCATGACACGATGGATTCAATGTTACGGTGAATGGAGGAGATGGAAACTCGTCGACAATTTCAGAGGCAAGAAGATATCCGGGCACAAGAAAACATAAACCGACATAATGCCCTCTGGAGGCAAGAAGAAAAACAAAGGGTGCAACAGCTGTTGAAAGAGTGCACCGAGAACCCAAAACATAGCACGAGCCGAGATATCATTGGCCCAAATCAAGAGTTTCTCCTTGTCCGAGATAAGGGCAAAAGTGTTGCTAGACCAAGCCAGGTCAACGGAGCAGCGTCAGCTCATATTAATACGGAGACACTTAAATTGAACCATCAGAAAGGAGATATAGCGAAATCCCGAAGGATACAATTGTTAAGGGAACGCCTCAGGCAACTTGAAAATCCATCGCGGCATACTGGCCGAGATGCGAGTAATCCCAATCGGATTAGTATCACCACCACTATGCAGGCGAACGATGATAAGCAAGACCAGGATCAGAGCCAAGGGATTCAAATAATAAACTCGGCACGAGCAATGGGGGAGCAACGGTTGAAGAATCAAGAAGTTGGCAGGGCTGAGGCAACACTTCTGGCTCAGATTACACCAAGAGCACATTCTAGAAGGGGTAATGTTGTTAAAATCCCAAGTATATTTTCGGAAGAAATCATGGTAGTGGCTTATCCAAAAGGTCTAGATTCAAAGGACTTGCTGAGATATGATGGAAACCAGGATCCACAAGATTATGTCACTAATTTCAAAATGCAGGTTATGGTGAAGGGATTCAAAGGACTTTTCGTGCCTCATATATTTGCAGGGACTCTTCAGGGACCTGCCCAAGTTTGGTTTAACTCCCTGCCGATGAACTCCATCCATGACATGGAAAGTTTCGAGACGAAATTCCTGTTGAACTTTGCCACTAGTCGGAAGGAGCCAATGACCGAGTTTCAACTTGGCCAAGTCAAGCAGGCACCTAACGAAACTCTTCAGAGATACATGGAACACTTTAAGGACACAGCCTTATAGGTGTTGGGTTTAAAAGAGGACGTGCACTTACATTGTGCCATTGCTGGCCTGGATAGTTCGTCCCGTTTTAAAAAGTCTATCATGAAATGACGTCCTCGCACGCTGATCGATTTCACTGACAAATCTACGCAGTATTTGGATTTAGAGTAAATGGAGTTATCAAGTAGTACAGCAAGATATGGGAGGAAAAGTCCACCAGCGAAGGAAAAAGAGAAAGGAGGCAGGCCTACTAAGGGAAAAGAAGAGTACAATAGTCACAGGCGGGAGTACAATGGGAGAATACTGGACAATAGATATCGGCTGGAGAAAAGAGGCCCAGGAGGACGGTATGAAAGTTATACCCCACTTAATGTATCCCGGTCACGAGTCTGGAGAGAGATGGCCCAGACGGAGATGAAAAAATTAGAGTGACCCCAGCCTTCCTACAACCAATCCGGAGTAGACCAATCTTGTTATTGTGAATTTCACGATGGCCTAGTGCACACCACAAATGAATGCTATCACTGCCATGATGTAATAGAAAAACTTGCACTAGGAGGAATGCTACGGCAATATGTGGTGGAAGCCCTAGGACAAAAGAGCAAACACAAAGAGCCAAGTAGGGAGTGGAGCCCCCCTCAGGAGAGAAGGAAGACGGGAGAGAAAAAGAAGTCAGGGAAAAATGATGAAGAATACTCGGAGGCTGATTTCGAGTGCAGTTAAGTAATTATTAGATAGTGTTAATTTCAGGCTTACTGATATTTTGTCTTTTCTCCTCGAGTTTGTAAGCATGGCAAATGCCCGACTTCAATTAATGAAATTTTATGATTTCCTCGAAATTGTAAGTTCCAAACGAAGATTTTCTGAGATCGAAACGTACTCCTCTGGGGTTGATAACTCCCATTAATTGGTTAAAATGTGCTTTAAAGGAAACATACGTGTTTTCTTGAGGCACGTAGCACCAAAAGAATGTGTGACTGAGATATTGGCTAAAACATATTCCTTCGGGATGCGGTAATGCACACATTATGGTTAGTGCGTGGTTCTCTGAAACATGGTGTAACTATTGAAGCCCACTGTGGCTATGATGCATCTAAGATGAGGTAACAACAAGTTAATTGTCACAGTGACTTTGATCAAGTCGGACTGTTTTGAATTTGGTTACAATACTAAACCTAGATGTGTGACGAGTGGCTTCTTGTTCCTGATTGATTTCTGGTAAGTCGCTTAGGCGGGTAAGTTTTGCCCATGAGTGATCCCAAACCCACATTGTGCACAATGAATTTCGATTTTTGGCCAAAGTCCTCGAACTTGGAAGATGGGTCAAGTTCACAAGATGCAGTGATAATAATTCAAAGCCTAACTTAGAAGGATATTCAGAGTGAAAAGAGAGATAAGTATATTAAACAACTTTATGATAAAAAGCAAAAGGAATTCCTCAGGACTAATGGGTAAGTGTTTGTCGAATAATTTGTGTTCATTCATAACTTCGTTACCAAAAAGTCGTCAGGGCTAAGAAACCCAGGAACAAAATATAAAATCAGGGACTCTAAACACCTCGATAATCAGGATGAACCCCCGCACTTCCTTCGATCCTATAATTCCCTTCCAAGTGACTTCCAGTAACGATCTCGGAAGAAGGAAAGAGAGGAACGATTCTACCCCTTCGAACCACGGACATGGGATCCATTCCGGTTGTGCTAAAATCGGTGTTGGGATTTAGAAGGTGGATTTGAGCGAGAGCATTCTCAGAGGACTCCCCAACACACTTCACTATCACCGCGTCTTTTTCTTTGATAGTGGCGTTAGCATCATCTAGTGACAACTGGAAGAGGACCAGATGACCTAGAATTTCTTTCTGCTGATCCAGCAAACGATTGATAGAAGACTTATCCCTGGCATGGATATCTCGGTATGATTTCAGATGATGTATCACTTCCTCCAAATCAGACTTCGTCTTCTTCGCGTCCTCCTGCATCGTCTTCATGGTTGCCTTGACGGCCCTCACTTGATTCAAGGTATCCGACTTGACGGCTTTTATCAGGGCTTGATGATCTTCTATTTCTGATTTCGTCTCTTGAAATTCAGGCCTCCCGGGAGGCATACTATGCGTTCACGGCAGTCAAAGTTTATGCCAATCTAGCAAATTGAAGGGAGCCCAGTTTGAGATCCTTGATTTTTTTTGAATCTCAGAATCCCCATATTTTAAATGCTCAAAAAGGCGTGAAGGAGGACAGACAGCACGGCGTAGTTCAGAAGGGATACTCTGACCCCAGAC
Source organism: Acacia crassicarpa (assembly GCA_034222035.1). NCBI lineage: Eukaryota > Viridiplantae > Streptophyta > Magnoliopsida > Fabales > Fabaceae > Acacia > Acacia crassicarpa. Next base: position 36,861,318 of record JAWXYG010000011.1, read on the forward strand.
TGCCCCGTAGGGAATTCTCGGGTTTGGTTGTAGGGGTGGAGGAGGATTTGTAAAAGCCGAAATAGTGGTCACTGGGATGGAAGGCGTTGCGAGAGTTGTAGAATCCTTTGATTTTTGTGGAGAGGAGGAAGCGACCCTGGTCTTTTTGGTCGGGATAACTTGGCCACCCTCTTCGGGGTTAAGAGCAACAGATGCTTGCGCGACTCTCGTTTTGGACCCAGACATTACAGAGCTGGTTTTAGCCTGTGCCCGGGCGAAGAAGGGCAGCTCCTCATCGGCCATGTCTACAAAACAGATATGCGAGGTTAGTAATCATTTTTAAATGAGAATTGATATGATATAATGGAAGATTGTACTTATTACCGATGGCATAACGGCTAGAGGCTTGGAAAGCTGGTTGGCTGGATTCAAGAGGCCATGCTCTATAACGTGGTGCTCCAGAATGGTTATTGTTTTAAGTTCGGCATCAAACATCCTCTCAGCGTGAAATGTAAAGTCGGCAGGAGTAAGTTTATGATGGTCATAGGTCCAGTACAGAGGGAATTTTTCCTCCACTTCCCCGGACTTGGCACTTTCAAGGAACCAAGGAAGTTTCTTCACCTCGGCAACCACCTTAAAAAAGGCGGATTCAAAGTTTTGAAATGAGTGAACCAGTGGTTTAAAAAGAGGGTGATCGGGAATGCTCTAGAAGGAGGTCCTTTTCTTTCGAGAAGAAATACTATCATCAACATTCTCAATGGTGTGATGAACCTTGAAGAAATAAAAGAAGACAAGGATGGTGCAAGTCAGGTTTTTGACTTGGCAGAATTTTTCAAAGGTCACGACGAGTGCCTGATGAGCACAAATCGTACCATGTTTTCCCTATACAAATTGAATGGTAAATACAAGTTTAACTGCAGATAATCTAAGTAAAAAAAAAAAGCATGCATTCAGGATATAGGGACTGAAGAGTAAGCAATCATATGCATGTGCTACAAACGGAACAAATTGCATGATTTTTAAGGTTGAACATGTAGCAGGGCTGATACGATGCTATAGCAATCTGCAGCGACTTGGAACGTAATACAAGGCATCCTGAATACTATAGCAAAGTAGAGGATGCAATGCTATGCGGCATATTGGTTGACCATTTTACCCAGATGATTTCAAGAATAAAATAAAACGGCGATACTGGCAGATAGGTTGCGGACATAACGGAATAGAGGATGCGGAGGATCGGAACTAAAAGATTTAGAGAATCCCGCAGGATTAACAAAAGCAATCTACTCGGATCAAGAGATATATTAGACCCCAACGAATTAGGAAAGGCCCGGCTCGTGTAAGTTACACCGCAAGAAAGACTGGTTATAAAAGGAAACAGTAGAGCCAACTCTAAGAGGAGGAGAGCCCTAAAACGAGATTCTACTTTCGGCAAACTCCTGAGAAGAGCAAGAGATTTCACAAGAGCACGAGACTACTAGGACAACCCAACATCCTTCCTTGCAGTATGACGGAACAAAGAAGACGTGGAGTGGTATCGTAACAGGGCCGCATTCACGCCGATGGAAATTCCATCAAGCTTTCTGTTTTCCCTTTTGTTTCATTCTGTTTTCTAATTATGGGTCATTCTGTTAGTGTATGTTTTGTGCGTCCCTCGTCAGTCATGAACTGATTTCCATATGGCTGGACGAGGATGAGTCCTTAAGTTGTTGAATGAACCCAATTGCACATTCTTAATTTAATAAATTTGGTTTGCTTATCAATGTTTTAATTACTAGTCGGTTAACGAAAGTTAAGGGCTAGATTTGTGGCGTCAGCTTATTGTCAAGGAGTTGAGGTTAGACCTCTGAGAAATAGTGTTTGCCAGGCAGCCCGTGCACGGCATGACCTATTATTGTAGGTTTCAAGAATGGGTCTACCTCTCATAACCATAACACCCTGAGCGTAAAGCAGTCCTGACTAGAAAGTTGCCATAGGAATATGGAAAGTGTATAGTTAGTGTCATATGTATCAGACGTGGAAGCTTCGGTAAACTATCGTGGTGGGTTAACCAAATAGCTTTGTAGATAATAGCTATGTTGTAGCATTGCGAAAGCTGTGCAGCATAGACGCTATAGCATTGAGTGAAGCAACTGGGGGAATGAAGCACTTAAGGTAACTTCTAAGTCCAGCTTGACCTCTTACTGATATCTTCTCATGTTAATTTACGTCGTTTACTTTTGCTATTAGCATAGTATTAGAACCTCTCAACCCAATTACTTTACTTTCAGTTAGCTCAACTATAGTAGCAACCGAGCGTCACTCTTTAGTATCTCAGTCTCTGTGGGATGATACTCTACTTTCACTTTATTACTTGTTCGACTGGTTCGCTTGCCATAAGGGAATTTGACCAACAAGTTTTTGTCGCCGTTACTGGGGATTGTTGATACAGCTAGTGACGACGCTCTTCTTGCTCAATAGTTGTGAATTGTATAATAAAAGCTCACTTCCTCTCTGTTCTTGATTGACAGGTACATTTTGTAGTGCATGCGTAAATCGCCCACCGCCAACCTAGAGCCTTCGATCCTGAAATCAAATGCACTTACAAGCAAAGGCGCAGGAGGCAGAAGCGAAGAAGTCAGACTTTTGACTCCGCAAGCATGGCGGAGATACTAGTCAACAACGAGCAGGAGCAACAAGAGCATATAGTCATAAATAGGGACAACTAGGTCCCTCCACCTCCAAACGTTGATGCTAACAAGGCCATTATGGAATTCAGAATTCCAGATCTTAACAAGCTGAATTCAGCCATCTCACCACCTGTCGTCAGTGCTAGACACTTTGAAATCAAAGGGGTCATGATTCAAATGCTGAATGCAGCTGGACAGTTTGGAGAACTTCTGTCCAAAGATCCGCACCTTCACCTAAAAACCTTCATGGAGGTGTGTGACTCTTTTGTCATCCCAGGGATCCCGCTCGATGTTGTCCAGATTAAATTATTCTCATTTTCTCTCAGAGACAAGGCTCAGACGTGGCTGAATAACCTACCTGCTAATTCCATCACTACATGGAATGATCTGGGAAGCAAGTTCTTGCTTAAATTTTTTCTACCTACTAAGAACGCTCAACTCAGAGGAGACATCACCAACTTCCAACAAAAAGCAGGCGAGTCTACCTATGAAGCCTAGGACAGATTCAAAGACCTCCTCAGAAGGTGCCCCCAGCACAGACTCTGTGAATGGGTCCAGTTAGAAACATTTTACAAAGATCTAGATGGGCAAACGTGATCAATTGTAGATGCCTCTTCTGGAGGATCCATTTTAATGAAGTCTTATGAAGAAGCCCACGACCTATTGGAACGCATGGCCATGAACAGTCATCAGTGGCCAGCAGACAGGGCTACATCCTCACAAACTGTTGCAGGAGTACATGAACTCGATGCCATGACTACTCTTGCAGCACAAGTTTCATCTCTTACGCACATGGTGAAAGGACTGACCCTTCCATCAAGCAACACGTCACTGCAACCATCTCAAGTAGCCTGTATATACTACGGTGGAGAGCATTTGTCTTTTCAATGCTCCGCTAACCCTGAATCAATAAACTTCGTCAACAACTTTAGTAGGGGCGGCAACACTAATATTCCATATTCAAATACGTACAACCCCGGATGGAGACAACATCCTAACTTCTCATGGAATTCTTAAGGTTCAAAAGCAGCAGGACAATCATCGGCCCCACAACACTTAAATCGAACATCAAACCCGCCAGGGTTTACCCAGCAAGCAAGGCAACAGGGCGGTGAATCAGACCCGCAGCACTCAATGTTGACCCTTCTAAAGGATTATATGGAAAAGAATGATGCAATCATCCAGAATCAACAAATGACCTTGAGGAATCTAGAAACTCAAGTAGGACAATTAGCAACCGCTCTGAACAACAGACCCTTAGGAGCCCTACCCAATGATACTGAAGTCCCCAGGATCCAAGGAAGAGAAGAAGTCAAGATGATAGAGCTCTGAAGTGGTAGAAGCTTAGAACCCATGAAAGCAACCAAGCAACCTATGGTTGTGATTGATCTGAGACCAGAGAAATTTAAGGAAGGGCAAGAAAGTATGAAACAGCCCCTTGAAGACGAATAGAGACAACCGAGACTGTTACAGCTAGAACACAACCTAGGCACCGGAACACTGCCCCCACGCGTAGCAATGGATGAGCATGTACAATACCCAATAAGGAATGCTACCGCGTCATCATCAAAGTAGAGCCATGACCACGGGCCTTCAGCAATGTCAAAGCCACCCCCGCCTTTCCCACAAACGTTGAAGAAGCAAGGACAAGAGAAACAATTCAAGCAATTCCTTGATATGCTACGGCAATTGCACATTAATATCCCACTCGTGGAAGCCTTGGAACAAATGCCCAGCTATACGAAGTTTATGAAGGAAATTCTGTCTAAGAAAAGGCGGCTAGAAGAGTTCGAGACAGTAGCATTGACCTAGGACTGCAGTGCCATGTTAACCAATTGACTACCTCCGAAATTGAAGGATCTTAGCAATTTCACAATCCCTTGTGCAATCGGACCTTATTACTCTGATAAAGCCCTGTGCGACCTAGGCGCTAGCATAAATCTCATGCTCATGTTGATTTTCAAACAGTTAGCTGTAGGGGAGGCCAGTCCCACCACAGTCACGTTGCAACTGGCTGATCGCTCCATAGTACTACCTGAAGGAAAGATCGAAGACGTTCTGGTAAAAGTAGATAAATTCATTTTCCCTATGGATTTCATCATCTTGGACTTTGAAGCAGATCACGATGTACCAATTCTGTTGGGAAGGCCTTTCATGGCAACTGGGCATACGCTAATTGATGTAGAAAAAGGAGAACTCACTATGCGTGTAAATGATGATCAAGTCACCTTCTCAATACTTAAGACTGAGAACTTCAGAGACCCAACTGAGAAGTACCTGACTTTTTCAGAAGACACTAAGGGTACTAACGAAGCAAGGGACCATCCTATACTACCACAGCACTAAATTGCTATAGCAAGGTCAGGCTAAGGACCTTAAACCAAGCGCTATTTGGAGGCAGCCCAAGGTTATGTTTTTAACTCAAGAGTGAACGAATCCAGCATGGTATATGCTACAGCACGAGGCATAGCATCATGGCCCCAAAATAACAACACGACATAAGCCCAGAGTTAGTCAGGTACGCCCCTCATTTCTAATATAAACTCTACATGTATGCTATTGTATTAATGGGCCACTCTCTTGGGCCCACTGCGCGCCAACTAAGGAGGTCATATTGTCTAAGGAGCCATAACGTTTCATATTCAAATTCCTTCATTGATTCTATCTAACCCACCGCCCCTTCACCCGCGTCTTTTCACAATCCCACCGACTCCCTTCTCCTTCCTCCTCCTTAACCACAGACACCAATGGTTCGGACAAAGTGTGCAGCACGGCGTGCCTGAGCGCTTCCACCAGCCTCCACTCGTCAGCCGCCCCGTCGCCTTCCACCCACGACGCCGGCACTATCCGTCACCATCCAGGTCTCTTCCTCCTCCTCCTCATCCATTGAACCCTCTACAGTCTCCGGCACCACCGATTCGTTCGGTCGTTCATACATCCTCACTCACGCCCCTCTTTACTGGCGTCCGGCCATCGACATAAAGGCCCCGCACAAAATCCCCCGTCACCTCTATCGCCTGCACACAGAGCTTAAAACCCACCTGCGCGATTCTTGGGCAAAATTTGAATCACATCGCCGTCATCTGCCAGCAGCTGTCTCTCTCTCTCGCTCCCACTCAGCCATCCCTATGGTTAACACTCTCGGGGACTCTTTAGATGAGGATGATATGGCCAGCAGTGCTCCAGCCCCTCCCGCTCCTCCTGCACCGTAGTTTTTTTTTCTTTCATCTTGTTCATTTTAGTTTAGTTTGTTTCTGTCTTTTTGTTGACAATTGGCTCATGCCCTGGGCGGTTGGCCAGGGTTCTTTTGTGAATGATATGATGATAATTTGCTTCTCATGTTTTATATGTTGTTCTCGCTCCCTTGATGCACACCCAGTTTTTGATTATCTTGCTGCTGCAATGAGGGCATTGCATCTTTTAAGTGTGTGTGGGGGGGGATTGATACGATCTGTGACATAATCTGTCATTATTTTCACCCTATACATATCTTTTTGCATAGTGCACAAATTTTTTTCAAATTGCATGATAGAGGTAGGAACAGAATCTTGTAGCAATGGGATGAATGTTTGTATAACTGATCAGGGCACAATTGCTTAGGGGAATTGAACCTTTAGGCTTTGGAAATTAACGGTGCCAGCCAATCTGATACGGGGTAAAGTGGTGATGAGGAAGTTTAAAGGGAAGAACCCCCAATGGAAGGATTTTATTGAGCCTAATTGTTGTTATTCTGTGTGCATGTCTGGTAGCCAGTGTTTGACCCTTGATTTGTCTTAGCTCTGTGATAAACTACTTGGCGTCTGAGTTTGAAGTTCGTAGGATTGAGGCATTCATGTTATACCCATTATTCCCATACACAACCTATTTGTCATCATCTCCATGTTGCTACCCCCTTGAGCCATTCCCACGTGCTATAGCAGAGCAAGTTGGTTAAGAGAACTAAAAGAAAGCTGTGAAAAATACTACAGCAGAGTGCTCCCATGAAAAACTACAGAAAGAACTGAAAGAGTTGTTGGTTTGCTCCAAAAAAAAAAGAAGAAAAAGAGAAGGAAAGAAAAAGAAAGAAAAGAGAAAGAATGAAGAAATAAAAGGAAAGGTCTTAGAAAAGACCTGGCATATAGAGCAGCAAGAATTATAAGGTCCTAGGAGGAGTGCTCGACTGAAGCCAATAGATTTTTCCACCAGATTTGCTATAGCATCCACCTTCATTTCCCATCTCAAACACTAGACCACATTCACGATATAACCCAAGAAGTCCTTTGAGTGAATGAATACTCAAATGCTAGGAAGCAATCTTAGAACTTCGACAAGGCTATGGATCTTCTGGGCTCGTTTGACAAGAGAGAAACAAAAGTCCCCTGGGAGAGCGAGTGTAAACACTAGACTTGAGAGCCCCTAGAGACTTCTTTATCTAAACAATACCACGCATGATGAGCGGTTGGCACTGGGCAGTGGGATTGCCGAATGGGGGATGAAAACTGAAAGCAAGCGTGTAAGCAAAGTTATACGGACAGTAATACTGCAGCAATGAGTTTTTGTTCGCTTCATCTTATTTTGTCCAAGAGTGCAAAAAGCTAAGTGTGGGGGTATTTGATGAGCACAAATCGTACCATGTTTTCCCTATACTTTATGATTGAATTGAAAGGTAAAATACAAGCTTAACTGCAGATAATCTAAGCAATAAAAAGCATACATTCAGGATATAGGGACTGAAGAGTAAGCAATCATCTGCATGTGCTACAAACGGAACAAATTGCATGATTTTTAACGTAGAACGTGTAGCAGGGATGATACGATGCTATAGCAATCTAATAGCGACTTGGAACGCAATACAAGGCATCCCAAATGCTATAGCAAAGTAGAGGACGCAATGCTATGTGGCATATTTTCTGACCTTTTTACCTAGATGATTTTAGGAATAAAATAAAAGGGCTTTAATACCAGATAGGTTGCGGATATAACGGAATAGAGGATGCGGAGGATAGGAACTAAAAGATTTAGAGAATCCCGTAGGATCAGCAGAAGCAATCTACTCGGATCAAGAGATACACTAGATCCCGATGGATTAGGAAAGGCCCGGCTTGTGTAACTTACGCCGCAAGAAAGACTAGTTATAAAAAGAAACAGCAGAGCCAACCCTGAGAGGAGGAGAGCCCTAGAACGAGATTCTACTTTTGGTAGACTCCCGAGAAGAGCGAGAGATTTCACAAGAGCACGAGACTACCAGGACAACCCAACATCCTTCCTTGCAGTGCGACGGAACGAAGAAGATGTGGAGTGGTGTCGTGATAGGGCTGCATTCATGCCGACGGAAATTCCATCAACCTTTTTGTTTTCCCTTTTGTTCCATTTTGCTTTCTAATCATGGGTCATTATGTTAGTGTATGTTTTGTGCGTCCCTCGTCAGTCATGAACTGATTTCCATATGGCCAGACGAGAATGAGTCCTTAAGTTGTTGAATGAACCCAGTTGCACATTCTTAATGTAATAAATTTGGTTTGCTTATCAATGTTTTAATTACTAGTCGGTTAACGAAAGTTAAGGGCTAAATTTGTGGCCTCAGCTTACTATCAAGGAGTTGAGGTTAGACCTCTAAGAAACAGTGTTTGCCAGGCAGCCTGTGCACGGCTTGACCTATTATTGTAGGTTTCAAGAATGGGTCTACCTCTCATAACCATAACACCCTGAGCGTAAAGCAGTCCTGACTAGAAAGTGTAAGTTCCGGCTGAACCCAAGAGGGGGGTGAATTGGGTGAAGTATAAAAACTTTGGAAAACTTTGAAACTCTTTTTGTAACTTCCAGAAATCAGTTTAAAAAGCAAGAACCGCACATTTATATATGTAAACACATTCAAAGATATATGATGGAAATGTAAGAGATAAGGGAAGAGAATGTGCAAACAGATTTATACTGGTTCGGCCCTCCTTGACCTACGTCCAGTCCCTAGGCACCTCCTGAGATTTCAATCCACTATTTCCCTCAAGCTTTAATCGGGTACTTGAGAACCACTACAATCCCACAAGTTTAGCCGGGCACTTGTGCAGCCTTTTACAAATCTCTTACAGAGATACTCCCCCTTACACACCGTAAGGATACACCGCTTGATCACACACTCTGTACTCGAAGTAATCCTCTCACTAGGATTCACTCCCCCTTACAAGTTGTAATCAACACAATGTATAACCCACTCAAGATTCCCCAATCTTGAGTTACTCTCAGAAGGATAATGTGTTTACAATAAATTTCCTCTCAAAGGAATGGATAAATAATCACTGAAGTACAGATACAAATCTTTTCACACTCTAAGCTATTTTGAAATGGAAAACAGAGTGAGAAAGATGAAGAAGCAGAGTATCAGCATTTTGGCATTGTAATCTTGTGTCTCCACGTTTTTCTGCTTGAGTCCATGTCTTTTATAGGTAGAGAGAGGCCTGTGTCCGTTTATGACCGTTGTAGGATGAATCAGACCGTTGTAGTTGATTATCATTAAGTTTGGTCACCTTCTCTCTCTAAACTTCTGCTAATCCAAGTGCTAATTTGATCTGACATGGCCCTCTGAGAATTTGCCCGTTGGAAATGACTTTACTTGATGTCGTAAGCACTCTTTAACGTTCATTAGGCGTGCTCAGGTGGATTAGCTGAAAGTAGGTGAGATTTCAGAAGTGCCTTAAATGCACTGTTCACTTTTTGCTTTATCTCACTAATCTTCAAATATCTTGATCTATGTTAACTGAAAAACACTCAACAAACTTGTTAAACTCATCTGGGAACATGAGTGAGTGATATATGAAAGCAATTAGATCAAACAACAATGATTTATGAATTCGTGAAATTCAAAAACCAAAAGTTACCGTTGGTTACTCGAGTAAGTTCCTCTTTACTTGAGTAAGGCACTGTGCAAAAGTGTCTTTACTGGAGTAACCAAAGTTTACTGGAGTAAGCTCTTACCAGAGACAAACCATCGAGGCTTGAGTTTGAAAACCAAGAGCTTTACTGGAGTAAGTTAGTACTTTACTGGAGTAAGTCACTGTTCACTCGTCCAATACTGGAGTAAGCAATCTTTTACTTGAGTAAACAGCTTAAATTCAGAAGTTCATTTGCTCTCTGGAAGTCCTTTACTGGAGTAAAGAATCCTTTACTGGAGTAAACAATTTAGTTTGAAGAACTTGGTTGCTCTCTGGATGGCCTTTACTGGAGTAAAGAATCCTTTACTGGAGTAAACAATTTAGTTTTAAAAACTTGGTTGCTCTCTGGATGGCCTTTACTGGAGTAAAGAATCCTTTACTCGAGTAAGCATATAATTTCAAAAATATGATTGCTCTCTGTAAGTCCTTTACTAGAGTAAAGACTCCTTTACTTGAGTAAGCCTTGTAAAATGCATTTGAGCAACTCCTTGAATTGACTACCAACTTCTGAGAGCCATATCTCTCTGGTCCGAGATCCGTTTTGATCCGTTCACCTCTTGATGGAAAGCTCTGTGTGTCTAGTTTCCAATGCTTTTAGTTTCGTATCAATCCGATCTCTGGTTTGTGAGATATCATCGAATTACCAGACGTCGCCCGTGCTGAACGTGAACAAAGTAGAACAAAGTTGCTGATCACGTTGTTTACTCGAGTAAGTTAGTTTCCTACTCGAGTAAAGCTTAGTCCAGAGACACCATAAATGCTGAAAACACTTCATACTCGTGTATCGAGTCCCATACTCGAGTAAAGAGTTCCTTACTCGAGTAAACTCCTCCTGAAGCTGATTTTTGCTAACCTTAACTCCAAATTGAGCCATTTGAACTTCCATATGATCTTGGAGCCTTCTAGCATCAATGTAAGAACTTGAATATCTATATTCTTATTCCATTCATCAAGTTCTTCCTTCTTTCTTCTCTTTTCTTGATCATTCTTGAAAATGCAACTCTCTCTTCAACCTTGAATGCTTCTTCTTTATTTGCTCTCTTTTCTTCTACTTGGTTATCACCAAAATCCATTGATAACATTTTGCTTTCTTGATAGCATCTGCAGATACCCCTTGCTTTCAACTCTTATCTCCTTCTTGATGAATCTCTATAATTTAACTTGGATTGATCTACATTAAATACAATAGTTAGTCCAAGTAGGAGATAATTATATTACTCAATCTTTTTGCAATGGCATCTATATAAGACATCATCAAAACTAAGTATAAACAACAGAAAGTTGCCATAGGAATATGGAAGGTGTATAGTTAGTGTCATATGTATCAGACGTGGAAGCTTCGGTAGACTATCGTGGTGGGTTAACCAAATAGCTTTGTAGATAATAGCTATGTTGTAGCATTGCGAAAGCTGTGCAGCATAGACGCTATAGCATTGAGTGAAGCAACTGGGGGAATGAAGCACTTAAGGTAACTTCTAAGTCCAGCCTGACCTCTTACTGATATCTTCTCATGTTAATTTACGTTGTTTACTTTTGCTATTAGCTTAGTATTACAACCTCTCAACCCAATTACTTTACTTTCAGTTAGCGCAACTATAGTAGCAACCGAGCGTCACTCTTTAGTATCTCAATCTCTGTGGGATGATACTCTACTTTCACTTTATTACTTGTTCGACTGGTTCACTTGCCATAAGGGAATTTGACCAACAGTGCCCAGCTTGCGGGATGAAGTTGAGAAGGGGCAAGGTACAAATGATTTAGAAGGTTGATTTGAAACTTGGTGAAAGGAAAGCGGATTCCGAGTTGAGAAATGCAATGTCGGTAGAAAAAGAAGAAATGAGTGTCACGCTCTAGATTTTGGTAGCTAGACACAGATTTGTTAGCTACAGGTAAACGAATGGAGTAATTCTCCTCGTTGCGAAGGCCCATTTTACGAAGTTCCTCGATGGTCATGGTGTTCTTTACATTCAACACCTCTTCAGCAACCCATAGAGCCAGAACTTCAGGAGTTGTAGAAAAGCCTGGAAAACCTTTTTCTTTAGTCATTGACCGTTTTACTAGGTACGGAGATGCACACATTTATACCTATAAGCAAGAGTTTGAAAGTTAGAAACAGATAATACACCTGAATTGATAAAGTCGTTAGGCAGAGTGTGGTATGGCGACAAGTCAGGATAGCCCAATTCAATATGGGCTGGGATAGCCGTTGTAACATTTCTACGCCGGAATCCTAAATTTAATTCTGGCCTACTTTGGATGAAGTCAGAGAATTGAATTTGCGGGACCGGGGTGGAAATGGCGGAAAGGATAGGAGCCTAGGCATGGGTAGAAAAGGGATCAACTAAAGATTCGGAAAGAGTAGTGTGTGAATGAAGTAGCAAAGGCACTTGATCTTGAAGACAAAACTCAGGTATCGAGGCTTGTGAAATAAGGCATCCTTCTTTTCTTCAACAGGGTGCGGGTCGGTCCAGAACCAAATTGTTCGTCCGTTAGGAAAGCATTTTAGCATCTCTTTACTTATTTTTGGGAGAGAACTACTGTAAGTATCAAAGGATGGGAGATTGTTGGTATCTATGAGTCCCTAGAAAAAATAGGTGGGATTAAAGGAGGGAGAACCTTGGAAGGGTAACCAAACAAGTTGCAACATTGAAAACCCAGAAAAATTTAGAATATCACCCAGAATGTATGTGACAACATAAAGAATGACCTTAAAAATAAATAAAGATTCAAGATAAGGAAAAGGCCAAAGGTGTTCGAATGATTCAGACCAAGCGCTGAGATTTCAACATTTTTCCTCAACATTTCTCGTTCAGAGAGGAATTATTATTGGTCGTCACCATCATTCCATCAGTTGCATTTTAGTTAAACAAAGCAGGAGGGTGGGGGCTGCTAGAAAGCCAAACACATTTAACCGAAATTGAAAGATTCGAAGTGCTTACCCAGAACAGTTAGAAAATTAGAAGTTTGAAGAAAGGAGGCGTCCAAGCCAAAAAACGCGGAGAGGCTGCAGAAATGCTGGAATGATGAAGCTGCACCAAGGACTAAAAGCCTGGTGAAGAAAAGAGTACTACGAATGTTCTTTCTGTGAAAAACGGAGAAGTATGAAAAAGAGTGGCAAGACAAAAGAGGAGAAAGGAATACATATAAACGTCGCGGATTTGAAAAGTCGGGGGAGGAGTACAAGGCAAATCAAGGTGAAATCTCATAAAGGGTAATTATGACGGAGGCGAAAGGACGTGAGCATTAAATGCGCATGAAAATCGAGGATGGCTGGCACAAACGCGTGGCCTTTTAGTGAGAAAGGGCGGTTACACGCTACGATGTAGGGAAACAGATGGACGAAGAGTTAAGCTCGTTCGTATACCACTATGTTTGCATGGTGCCCTGGGATGGGGGCAAGGTATTTCGGCCAAAAGAATGCAGATTTAGTAACTCGACTGCCAAAAGACGACCTCGGTTTACATGGCTGGGGGCAGGATATGAAGAGTTTAATTAACTTTCACGATTTGTTGAGATTAAGGGCAGGAAGGTTTGTGACGAAAAAGAGAATCGAAAAGTAAGCAGAGTTCCAAAAATGGGGACCGCTTAGCTTGGATAGATTAGCTTGGGTACACAAAAAATGGAAAAATCATGTTAGGCAACGAGCGCCAGGAATGTGTAAACCGGGCTATTAACCAAGTTATTGGTGGATATAGCCAAGGCTGCGTTTTCCGTCAGACAGTTAATCTACCCCGGAAGCTTAGAAGCCTAAACTTCCGAGCTGGGGGCAACTGTTGTGGATTTGTATATTGGGCCTTGACCTAACTTGGCCCAATAAGGACCCACCTAGGAAAAAGACCGGTTTAGGCAAGCAAAATGCTAATTGCCCTACAATTAAGGCGCTAATCTCATCAGTACAGGTAGTGGAGCAGGCAATGTCAGATAGTGGAGTAGGCATTTGATGGACGTGGAGCTGCATGTTACTCAAGGGGAGGATGCACAACCCTCACAACAAAATGCTGGGTAATCCCTATAAATAGGAGATTACCCCCAGGTACACAGGCAATTCATATCCTTTTATTATTTGGCTACACTGCGTACACACACCACCCCTCTTGGCTGAACGTCATTCTTATGTCGCACAGTGATCACCTGACATTCTTTGGTGTCTTCCTTATAGGCATCATAGAACTGTCTCATCTCCGGAGTCTTTATCTTTTATCTCGGAGAGAATAGCATATCCTAAACCAATCCTATACTAACCCTTTATGCTTAGACATTTATGTTCTTTGAACTGAACAAATGTGATCATTAGACTACACTTCCTTCTATTAATGAAGATTCAATATTAAAAATTGCAGTAGCTTGATTATGATCTTTGCTGACATATTTGATTGATTCTCATTGATTGCATCTTTCAAAATTCACATGAGCTTGATTTTTCAGGAGGAGTTTGTGATTGTAAGGTATCACACTTCTGTTATTCAATCAAATCCTTTTTTTAATATATATATATATATATATATATATTGATCATACATCGTCTAATCTTCTATAATGTGGATAACCATCTTTAAGGATTAGATGGAAGTTTTTTTAAAAAATATATATATATATACAAATATATCTTATATTTATCATTTTTATTTAAATTAATTTGTCTAATTTATAAATTGATATATAAGTATTATATATAAATATTTTAGAGATATCAACATCAATTTTTTAATAACCAATGTTAGTTTGTAAAGGTTGGGGTGACTTTGACTTTTTTTTTGACAATCATGGTGTGAAATTGTTCCTTGAAAAATTTTCGAATAACCAGCATTCCTAACTATTATTTTTTGGGCAAATTTACCTTAACCCTTAATAAAAAGTAATTAATGATTTTATCCTAAAAATACACCAAAAATAAGGAAATTACAACTTGACCCGATCAATTTGGTTTTCTTCCATCAAGATTTAAGAGAATCAACTGCATTGAATAAAGGAAATATTGAAGAAATTGGAATGATTTAGATGTAAGAAATGTCTCATGTGGCTGTGATAAATATATGTGATTTAATAATTAATGAAGGGATTAAATGACTATTGGTAAATGACTTTTGGGAAGAGGTTTCTTGACTGCTTGATGGGAGCAGTCATATCTATAGGTTGTACATGTCTTTTAATGTAAGAAATGTCTCATGTGGCTGTAATAAATATATGTGATTTAATAATTAATGAAGGGGTTAAATGACTATTGGTAAATGACTTTTGGGAAGAGGTTTCTTGACTGCTTGATGGGAGCAGTCATATCTATAGGTTGTACATGTCTTTTAATGTAAGAAATGTCTCATGTGGTTATAATAAATATATGTGATTTAATAATTAATGAAGAGGTTAAATAACTATTAGTAAATGACTTTTGGGAAGAGGTTTCTTGACTGCTTGATAGGAGCAGTCATATCCATAGGATGTACATGTCTTTTGGATACAAAAGTTATTTAAAGGATAGAAATTTGTCCATTCACTCTCTGACCATAAGAGACGCCTCTAGTTTTCCATCAAGAAGAGAGAGTGTGTAATGAAGGGTAAAGAGAATGATAAAGAGAATGATAAAGGTTTCAATTAAGGTGCTGCAAGTCACATATTATGAACTATCAATTCCGCAATTATGGATAAAGGTTGGTGCATCTTGACTTAAACTTATAGTGTTGTGAAAATCATAAGTTCTTAAGATCCTTATTTATGTTCTTATTACTTGATGTTTGAGCATGAAATTATAGACAAACTTACATGTGGTATCAGAGCATTTGGTTTTAGAATTTATGGTTTTCCAATTATGAATCTTGTATTGATACATGAATAATACTTTTGAATTTGTTTTTGAATGAATTCATTAATCTTCAAAAGTATGTGAAATGAGTGAAATGAATTTCAAACAAGTAGTGTTGATTTGCTGAATCGAAAGTACACATATTATTGTTTTGTGTGGGATTCATGTTTGAAATAGGAATGCATATGACTACATTTATTTTTTGCTTTATGAATTTTTAATGTTAATAGCATTCACCAATTTGGGACTTTTAGTTTTCTCTTGAGAATTTTGAAATTAAAGGGAAAAAAAAGATAAAGGTATATTACCATCTTTAGATTTTGAAATTGGGTCATGAGAAAATGATTTTATTAAGCCCCAAAATTAGTTTCATTGAAAAGATCTCGAAAAAACAAAGAGATAGACATTAAGAATGGTTAAATCCGATGTCGGGAGCATCGGCTATAGAGGAAAGAAGAGTTGGGTCTCCATATGGGTTTGGTTTAACCCGGCGGGAGGTAGGGGATGACATCCATGTTAGTTATGATTAGTTTTGATGATGTCTTATATAGATGTCATTCTTAACAACAAAAAGATTGAGTAATATATTGAGTAATATAATTATCTCCTACATTGACTAACTACTATGCTTAATGTAGATTAGTCCAAGTTGAATCATACAAAATAATCAAGAAGGAGATAAGAGGTTAATGGAAAGAAGAACTTGCAGAAGTTGTCAAGGAAGCAAGATGTTATCAATAGATTTTGGAGGATAACCAAGAAGAAGAGAAGAGACTAGATAAAGATGTTATCGAAAGAACTTGCACAATATAATAGGAATATCAACATTCAAGTTCTTGTGATACTGGAAGTCTCTATGATAAGCAGAAGTTGGAAAGAAGCTTTATCACTTTATGGATATTGAAGAAGGTAGAAGCTGCAAAGAATGAGCCCAAGTTAAATGAAGAAGAATGATCAAGTTGGGAGATGGACGAAGGAAGAACTTGATGAATGGAATGAGAATATAATTATTCAAGTTCTTATGTCGATGCTAGAAGCCTCCAAGATCATATGGAAGTTGAAATGACTCAATTCAAAGTTAAAACAAGCAAAAATGAGGTTCTGGATGAGCAAACTTAAGTCTCCAAGTATGAAACTCGAGTTTACTACCTTGCTGCAGTAATTTGCATCTCTGACATGAACAAACTCGAGTTCAGGACCCCAAACTCGAGTTTAGGACCTCAAACTCGAGAAAGGAATCAAAAACTCAAGCCAAAAAGTATCTTCAGCATTTCTGGTGTCTCTGGATTAGGCAAACTCGAGCCTATAAGTGCAAACTCGAGTTTAGAGCGGTACTCAGCACTTCAGCTCAACTCTATTTCAAGCGACGTCTCGTAATTCAATGATATCTCTCTAACCAAAAGTCCAATTGAGGTGAAACCAATTTTGTATGAAACTAGACTCCCAATGCGTCATTTTGATATAAAATGCAAGCCTAAATGAGTTCCATTCAAGGAGGTATGAATTGTGGAAGTTGACAGAAGAATCTACGCCATACAGAAAACCAAGATTCAATGTTTTGAGTGTAACTCACAATCTACAAATCCAATTGAGCCGAAATTGGTGGTATATGAAAATAGACTCAAATGGCTTTCCATCAAGCCTTGAACGGACCAAAATGGAGTTCAGACCAGGGAGATATGGCCTTCGAAAGTTGATAAAGTTGCAAACTCGAGCCAGGCCAAGTCAGAAGCAACCAAGTCATAGTTTAATTTGCAAACTCGAGTTTATTAGTCACAAACTCGAGCTCGAGAGCTCTAGAGAAGAAATGAGCATTTGGAGAAAGCCAAACTCGAGCCTATAAGTGAACAAACTCGAGTTTAGCTCAGACAGAGAGCAACCAAGTCCCGAAGAACATCCAAACTCGAGTCTATAAGTTTCAAACTCGAGTTTGCGGGTTTCCTAAGTTCCCAATTCGAATTTGCCTTCGATCAAAACCATCTTCTAAGCTGAAAGGATATCAAACTCGATCCTATAAGTTACAAACTCGAGTTTGGCTCAGGCAGAGAGAAATCCATCTTTCAAAAACACAAGGAAACTCGAGTTTATTAAATGCAAACTCGAGTTTACACCTCTACTTCAGAAAATCACTGTTTTGAAATCCTGATTCTTTTGATAAACATCCAGATGATTACCCAAATGACTTATACTACTTCCGAACATCATTTATATCATTTGTGTACATGTTTCAGATGATTAAAGGTTGTTAAACTGGAGATCAAGGATAAAGTAAATGCTGATGTCATAGCTGGTTCAGAAAACGAAGTTCTAACGGCTAGTTCCATCTGAGTCTAATGGCTATATTTCTTTATCCAACAGTCATTAAATCTTCTCAACGATTATATATTGATCTCTACCTATAAATAGAATACATATTCAAGCAGAAAAAAGAAGAGATATGAGCTCACACTTCCAACATGCTGATACTCTATTTTCACATCATTTACACTCTGTTTTTCATGTTTAGATAACTTAGAGAGTGAAGTGATTTGTATTAGATCTTCAGTGTTTATCTATTCACTTCTAAAAGAGAAGATTTATTGTAATCGTTCTATTATAAGGGGGAGTGAATCCTAGTGAGAGGATTACTTCGAGTACAGAGTGTGTAATCAAGCTGTGTGTTGATTACAGTTTGTAAGGGGGAGTGAATCCTAGTGAGAGGATTACTTCAATTACAGAACGTGTAATCAAGTTGAAAGAAGATAGTGGATTGAAAATCTCAAGTGAGGCTTGGGGACTGGACGTAGGTCAAGGATGGGCCGAACCAGTATAAATCAGTTTGCACATTCTCTTCCCTTATCTCTTACATTTCCAGTACATATGTTTGAATGTGTATAGATATTTAAATGTCTGGTTATTGTTTTATAAACTGATTTCCAGTGAGTTATGAAAAGTTTTTTAAAGTTCCTAAATTTTTATACTTCACCCAATTCACCCCCCTCTTGGGTTCAGCCGGTTCTTACATTTGGTATCAGAGCAGGTCTCTTGTTTAATGGACTTAACCGTCTCAAGAGTTTTAATGGCTAATTTTAGTTGTTCATCGTTTTCAGAAAGTTTCGATTATACCATTCCACCGTTTTTCAAAGATATTGATTTTTGGTTTTGGAAAGCTAGAATGACTAGTTTTATCAAAACAACTTATTTTCATATGTGGAATGTTTTTACAAATGTTTTTGATTTAAAACCAAGAAAGGATTGGACAGAAAAAGAAAAGAAAATGTTTTCATTGAATATTAGAGTAATGAAAATTCTTTACAATGCTTTAACCGAAAATGATTTTGAGAAAATCAAATATTGCTCAAGTGCTAAAGAAATTTGGGATACTCTTGATTCTATATATGCTTCTAACAAATATGTGGAAGTTGAAAGTGTTGACAGTTCATCTAAAACTACAAGTTGTGTATCCACATTTGATGAACAATTGGAAGTGGAGAATGAAGAAGGAGAAATCATTGAATACTTCCATGATCCAATCAACACAAAAGAACAAGAGGAAGAGGATCCCCAGAAACAGTTCATGGATGATTATGAGCAATCATGGTCTGAAACTCAAGATGCACATGTGGTAAACGATTCCAATTCTTCTTGTGTATTAAGGAAAAATGATTTCGAACAATTGCATAAAATTGTTCTTCAACCAATCATTGATTCTAATTTGAAAAGCAAGAATGTTTTGAAACAAAATGCTGGAAAACCTATTGGGAAGAGTTCAAATGAAGATTGTTTGAAGTTTTACTCTAATGACCAACACAATACTTGTAAAAATGTTCATAACAAGCATTTCTCTATCATTTGCAATTATTGTGGAAAATCTGGGCATATTTCTCATACATGCTATATTAGGAGAAATTCTAATGTGAGAAATCATTTTGTTTGGATTCATAAAGGACAAGTAAGGTCCAATACTAACTATCAAGGACACAAGTATAAGTGGGTACCAAAATGTCCATCTAGTACTCCATATGTGCAGGATGATTTAAATATCAGTGGACATCAAGGTACAAAGAAGAGGAAGAAGAAGCCAAGAGTTTCTCATGCACCAATGAAGAATATCATACTATCTATATCAAGCAAGAAAACTCAAAGGGCACCCATTGCTGGAACTACAAGGTTTAAACATCAAAGGAAGCAATGGATACAAGCAAGAAGAGTATCATCTACCTCAAGAATGAATTACCACAGAGTACCATTCAATTATCTTGGGGAGAATAAGAAAAGAAGGATCTCTTGTGCACAAGGGAAAAGATTCTTGCAGTCCACATCATGTGAGAAAGCGTTGCTTCATCCCAAGACTAAATTCAAAAAGACAAAGTATCAACAAATGATAAATTGGGTGAGCGAATGCAATCCTTCAAGTACCTAAGACTAAGGTATGCAATGGTAAAACCTCTTATGCTATCATCTGAAATAATCATTGAGGCTTTATATTTTGTAACCTTAGGAATACGCTTTGCAAACTATTTGCTTTGAATTGGGTTTTCACATCCTGATATATATTTTTAAACAGATTGAAATGTTCAATAGGTTGAACTCTTTATGCATTCATGATGATTTGAAAAGAAAATATTTCTTTATGCATGAACTCATGATTAATTCATTGCGCTTTGTTGTTCTGAATTGATTTCATAAGAGCATGTGAATTTAATTTTGGTTCCTACAAGCTAATAATGATTGGATTCAAGTAAGGTTGGATACCAAGAAAGAAAAAGATTTATACGGTTTTTTAGGATTAGAGAAAGCTTCTCAAGAATATAACAAAAAGAAATGATTCAACTCTTGAGAAAGCTCAACAAGCTATACTTAATGTTGATGGTAAACGTTGGAAAAGGAGTTATCTACATCAATCCATCTCAACCAAGCAAGCTTCTATGAGGATAAGAGGAATTATGGTGATATCCAATTCTTACCTAATACTATGATTATATGAAATTCATTTTTGGATTGTCTTTGGTTAAGTTAAAAGATTTTGAAACTTACTCAATTTCAATCAACATTTTTACTATCAAAGACAAACTCCAGATTAGAAATGCAAACTCTAGTTTAGAAGTTGTAAACTCAAGTTTGCTTCTGTAAACTCCAATTTGTGTCTGGCAGAGAGTCTTCAAAATTTTCATATTTTTAGCAAACTCCGGTTTAGGCCAAACAGAGAGCTATGCTCTATTTTGAACTTAGCAAACTCCAGTTTACATTTGAAACCTCTGGTTTACATTTTGAGAACTAAAACAAATTTTTGACATAAATAGTGTCAAACTCGAGTTTGGTCACTTATAGACTCGAGTTTGCGTTTTGCTCAAAATGTCTTTCTAAATGATTTCACGATGGTTTTCTCGACAAAGCTCTAAACTCGAGTTTAGAGTTGGAAACTCGAGTTTGGTACCTAAGTAATTTTTTTTTTTTCAAAACTCCAGTTTGCCTTTCCAAACTCCAGTTTGTCTTTCCAAACTCAAGTTTGAATCAACCATGCTTTTGAAATCATCTTGCTCGAATTTCCAAAAACTTCATGTATGATCTATATACTCTATATCATCAATCACTAATTTCCTAACTGTGTTTAATCAATTTATTAGTAAGTTTTTTATGATCAAACAAGTGAATTTGTGCAAAAAATTTTGATTTTATATTTTTGAAATGCACAAGTCTAAAATTTGTTTGGATTTCAATTCACTCTATTTTGTAAAGATACATACAAATGTTTTGAAAACATATCCATGTTTTCATTACATTCAAATGATGATTCAAAACTGGAAGTTAATATTGTATATTGAATTTTGGATATGCTTCAAATTTCTCCAGTTGAGTTTTCCTTATCTTTCACATATTGATCTTTGGAATTCAATGTTTTGCTTGAACTCTTTAGTTCACTCTCTAACTAGTTGGACCTCATGTCTAACAAGTTAATCATATATGAGTTTCAAGCTTATCTCCAGAAAAGAATTCAATTTGTGAAAATCTTATGCTTATTGGATACATTCTTATTGGCCAAGTTACTCCAAGCATTATGAATGTTCATTAATGCATTAAATGTTAGTGCATTAACCATTATATGGAATAACTTACTAGGATAATATTATGGAACTCTAATCATTTGGATTAATGAGTTTGTACTTCATCATCCATGAATCCTAGTACTCCTTTTGTTACTCAAATACATCAGCATTTGTCATCATCCATATTTTGAGTAACTATATCTGTATATTCAAAATCTTGCCTTGAATGTTCATATACTTTCAAGACTCTCATCTAAGAAGCAAGATTATCTCTTGGCCACAGCAAAGTCATTATGCATATGTGTCACTATTGTACTAAACATGTCTTGCTAATGCTTTACTTTCATGACTTTTGCTTTTCAGAAAATCCTTCAACATGTTAACTTCAATGTTCAACATGTTCTCCAAAACTGAAGCATTTTGATATATTCACTAAACCTATTGACTTCCACTATATTTAAAATGATCATTGTTTTTTCAAACATGTTTCAAAAACCTCTCCAAATTCTTTCAAATTTGTTTTCATAAAAACATTCCAAATTGCATGATATTTAGAATGAAAACACTTCCAATTCGGGAGAGAAAATCAGTTCTTTGACTCTTTCTAATCTATTTCTCTCTTTAAAACATTTCTTCTTTACTTCAACTTTTTGCTAATGACAAATAAGGGGGAGAAAATGACAAGAAAAATATGTTGTATTGTTGCACATCTAATGTATTTTCATGTTCATACATATTTTTCTAAACTGTATTTGCCATCATCAAAAAGGGGGAGAATGGTAGTTATGATTAGTTTTGATGATGTCTTATATAGATGTCATTCTTAACAGCAAAAAGATTGAGTAATATAGTTATCTCCTACATTGACTAACTACTATGCTTAATGTAAATTAGTCCAAGTTGAATCATACAAAATAATCAATAAGGAGATAAGGGGTTAATGGAAAGAAGAACTTGCAGAAGTTGTCAAGGAAGCAAGATGTTATCAATAGATTTTGGAGGATAACCAAGAAGAAGAGAAGAGACTAGAGAAAGATGTTATCAAAAGAACTTGCACAATATTGAAGACGGAATATCACCTAGAGGAGGGGTGAATAGGTGATCTTTAGAAATTTAAACTGTTCTTCGGATTGTAAGCGAAATAGAGACCAATAAAGGAAATGAACACAAAAGAGTTTATCCTGGTTCAGTCTAACACTTTGACCTACGTCCAGTCCCCAGAACACCTGGGATTTCACTATCTTTCAAAATCAATTACAGACTTTGTAAACGAAGGATAGTCCTACTACTCTCGGACTCCACTCCCCCTTACAAGTTGTAATCTATACACCCACTCTTAAGGTTCCACAACCTTAAGATACAAATTTCACAATGAAATGATTGTTTAAATACTCCTCACGAGTTGATAGAGATATGAACACTGAAGTGCAATTAGTAATACAGATGAAACAGCAAAATGAAATTAATCTCTAATTGATTGCACAGAGTTTCGGTAGGTGTCGGAATTTAATGTGGTGAGCTTTTATAGGCTTTGCCATTAATGCCGTTGAAGGAGTTTGCAAACTAGCCGTTGAGACTCTTTTAATTTTCCGTTAGACACAGTGCAACTCTGTTGGTGAACAGTCGACCGTTGAATCATTAAATGCTTCGTCGTCGAATGTTTCAGAGCAGAGGTTAATTTAGAGTTGTAGCTGGAATAAGTTTGCCTCAAAGGAATGTCTTCGTCTGCTACATGCTTTAATTCCATTTGTATGCTCTGCTTTTACAGGGTATTAAATGCTTCTGACACGCTGGAGCACTTTTTGATGATTTAGCATTTAAACCTATTAAACCTTTCTGAAAAGCACTAATAAACGAATTAAATTTGATTAGAAAGAGTTTGTATCAATAATATAAAGCACCTAATAGATATTCAGAAGAGTACAAACTTCGAGGATGAAGGTTCAAAAATGGCAGCTATCATTCTCAAGAATTGATCCTCTCATTCTCGAGAATTATCTGAACAAGGAATCATTCCAGAAGGTATGTGGAGGAGATACTCGAGAATTAGATAGGTATACTCGAGAATGTGACGTTAAATACAAATTTGTAAACCACTATGCCAAGGTATTCTCGAGAACTATAACCCAATACTCGAGAATTGTAACTTAAAAAGGATCCTACAGATAGCACTTTTGAGACATTCTCGAGAATTCATATGTAATTCTCGAGAACTGCTTCTGATTCACAGAGAACATTAGTGAAGGAAAATGTTTAAATCAATACTCGAGAATTGATCTTTCATTCTCGAGAATTGATACAAAGAATCAGGTGGTCTCAATCGATGAACACATTCTCGAGAGTTTATGAAATACTCGAGAATTGCTCTGTGAAGTTCTTTCTAAAATCTGTTGATCTCCATTCTCGAGAACTAAAAAACATTCTCGAGAATTATGGCTAGCACAGAGATGATCTTTGATAGGCAAGATAACATATCATTCTCGAGAATTGTTATCTAATACTCGAGAATTATCAACAGTCATCAGCACTTATCCAGCAACCATTCTAGAGAGTCAAAACCTTATTCTCAAGAATTCATGCTTATAAACAGATTCAATTAAGCCTTTGAATTATCATTCTCGAGAATCACAACTCTATTCTCAAGAATTCATGCTACTCAACAAATTTCTTCAAGTTCTTTATATTCAAAACTTGTATTCTTGTATTCTTGTCATCATCAAAACCTTAGGAGCTAACAAATATAATAGAAATATCAACCACTACAAGAAAAAAGGCATTTAGAGGCGGTTATGTTGGCATTTAGAGGCGGTTCAAACCGCCTCTAATTGCCATAGGAGGCGATTGGAAAAGGGTCGAAGTTACCACCGTCGGGAGGCCAACTAAGGCGGTTTAATAGAGCCGCTGGTATAACCGCCTCTTTCTAAAATAAAGGCGGTTTCCTAAACCGCCTCTGAATGTTATTTGGAGGCAGTTTCCTAAACCGCCCCTAAATGTTATTTGGAGGCGGTTAGAATGAACCGCCTCCTCTGAATGTGATATAAAGGCGGTTGGTATTAACGGCCTCAGATTGGCATTTGGAGGCGGTTTTTGTAACCGCCTTGAAAGATCACTCCGAGGCGGTTTTGAAAGTGCCTCAAAATGTCATTCTGAGGCGGTTGAAAGGGATATATAAAATGCCTCAAAATGTCATTCTGAGGTTGTAAAAATAATTTTGCTTACTTTTTTATATTTTTTAATTTTAATAACGAAAGATAGTTAGTAGGTGATTTTTTACGTTTTCAATTTAATAAGTTTTTTCTAATAATGAAATAATAACTTGTTGCATTTGATGTATCAAATACATATCCATACAATGTTAAAAGCCCTTAATTAAAAGCATAAGATATATAAATTCACCACTAAGATTAAAGTGTATGTTTGCATACATTATCCAAAATCATAAAACAAAATATGTTTAACAACCATAAACAAAGTCTCAACTGCTAAACATTGGATAATGACAACAATATTATCCAAAATCAATATCTAAATAAAACATTCAAGGTTGTGGTTGTGGTGATGGAGATGGAATATGAGGTGATGAATCCGGTCCATCACAATGCAGGTCATGACTAGCATGAGAAGATCTTCTAAGCCCTGGAGACCCCAAAATTGCATCCTGATACATTGAACAAAATTGAAAACAAACATCAAATGCCACAATGTCTTGTTCAGCCATTTTTTCATTGCATCATGGCATCAACATGACTATCAATATTTGATCTATAATTTCACAATTAACATATGCAATATTTGATCTATAATTTCACAATTAACATATGCAATATTTGATCTATAATTTCACAATTAACATATATACCAAGAAGCCCGTGGCAACAAGAACTCTCCCTTCACTCAAAATCAATTAATGAAATGTGAAAACTTTAATTTTGACTAGATAGGTTAAGGTATGAGATCTAGTCAAAAGGTCCAGCACACTTTGCTGCTCAGTTCATTCACCTATATGAACTAATGAAATATTAGTCTAATGAAATATAAAGGCCAGGAAACTCCTTGCCAGTAAAATTTGTAATGTTTCTTCTGCAGGCATCTAAAGCAGAACGTTACTTCAAAAAAATTGTACACAATCCATGTGCAAGTTACCCGCTAATTTCTCATGATGATTACTAGGCATTCTTTAAAAAATTACCTATATTTGGCAAGACATGCACTCATAGTTAACTTTTAAAAAAAAAACGCATTGGCTTATACCTAAAAAATCCAAAAAATATCTATAATGTCGCGAACAAGCATGCAAAGACATCAGACTAAGCAAAACATAGGTAAGACAGAGTTTACAATTATCAAGCTAAATATATTTATAAGAAGAAATAACAATGTCAAGAAAGCCAGAAAGAGGAGCCTACCTTCAAAAGCTTGTCTCGAGTTTGCATCAAGCTGATTGAAAAGGGATGGCACAATTTTGATTGGAATTTCTCAATTATTTTGTATACAGCAATAGCTTCCTGATAATCTACTATTAATCAAGGATTTGACACAGTGGCCATGAACTTTAGATCAATTTTGTAGCGTATAAATGAAGTTTATCAAGCAAACACACTCAACAAGGGATAAGATAGTATTACAACGGGGAACAGTTCAGTTAAGAGCTATTGCAGTTACATGTTATTAGCAGAAATATTAAAGGATACTGCCCGTTGTATGAAGTTTAGAAGCTTTGTCTTCAGACAGTGATTTTACTTCCGTTGCAATCAACTTTTTCTCTTCCATGTCCCTGACTAGTCCACATTCTTGGCATTGGAATCCTTTTCCATCTTCACATTTACACAGATAAAGAAATTAGACATATTGATAATAGTCACACAATAACAAAGATACGAAATGCCTGACTTCAAAACAATATTAATAGTATTCAGCAAATATGCATGACTTCTTGTAGTATAAACAATCAGAAGAATAAATTCCAGTTTGGTCATAGACTTTATCAGGTGGATAGGATCACACTTTGTGTAGTTAACCCAATGACATGCTGATCATAACTCAAGCTAGGAAAGTGAGGGTTTGCATGAAAGTTATCACTATCTCTAATTCAATTATCTATACTTAGCATACTATAACAACTTAGGATACAAAATATTGTGATTTACTCGGGAAAAGGAATGTTTCCCTCCAGGCATATTAATATTCAGAACTTGCTAATATTTCCTACAAGGGCACTTTAGCAAAGGCAGCAATCAGGACACTGCCGATAGCAAACAGGTAAGCAGTTTCTGTTCAGATTGAGAAAGGTTGCATTTAAGCATGAAACTTTTATATGTAAATGAAACATTAAATAGTTTAACAATCAATTTTTTATGGGAACAAATCAAACTTTAAAATATAGTCTAAAGAAAAGAGATCACGTACAGCATTTTTTAGGTCAAAGAAATGCTCCTCTTGAAGATGGCTACAGAGAACAGGAACTTCAATTTCCACACAACAGAAAGGACAAGGGAAATATGACCGAGCATCATCATCTCCATCCGAGTCATAAAATGCCATGTAATTATCTGTGGTTTTGCAAAACCCCATGTTAACATGCAATTTCTAACGAGCAAAAGAACCACTTAATCCAAATGCAATGACGAAAAGCATCTCAAAAATAAAAAGGTAAAGGTAAAAACAATGAACCTTAAGCAATACACTGACACACAAACATAGCAATTGACAGGACACAAAATATCAGTGTATTGCTTGGTATTTAGTCTCTTCAAATCAACCAAGCAATAAAACAACTATCAGAAGTTCAGAACACTAAATAGCTCAAAGGCACAACGTCAACGGATATCTCATAATTACTGTACATGAAAGTATCAACAATGTCAAAAAATAGTATCTAACTAGTCTAGAGCCAATTCCAAACAATTTCAAAATATCGTTCCTAATAAATGTGTGTGTGAGAGAGATTACATTACTGGAGCTCTGAGTTTGAAGCAATCTAATAGAGTTGGCAATATTAGAGTGTTGGCCCTGAAATGACAAGTTTCATCAACATATTACTCTCATACGCAAACAATACGGCAAATGAACCCAGATAAATAAGTTGAATCGGATTTCATGGATCTTCCATTTCACACTCACCACGCGAGAGGGAAGTTTAGAAAGTGAATAAACACTTCTCGCTCTCCCTACGCTCCAAAGGGAAGGTCGCCGCTCAATCGCTCCTCGGAGAAGAAGAAATCTCGCCGGCGTTCAACTGGACAGAGGATCGATGATTGCCGGAAGAGGAGCGACGATTTCCGGAAGAGGAGCTGAGATTTGAGAACCAGAGAGAATGGAAGGAGTCGAGAAGAAGAGACGACCGAAAGATGAACTGATTTTTAGGGTTCAGGAAATGAGAGGGGTCAAGGGGAAGCAAGTATACGTGTCATGCTCTGAATGGAGCATATAATTACAATTTAAAGATAAATATTATTAAAAAGTAAGTAAATTAAAATACTTTAACTACACTTTTTTTTATTATTATTACTGGTATCCGGTTTAGGGTTTATGGTTACCTTTCCTAACTCAAATATATTATCTAGGACTTAAACTCAAGACCTAAAGAGATCTAATGTGACCTTACACCGCTAGACCAATTCTATATCAATTACTTTAACTAGGTATTTGCGTGAACTTAATTAAACAAACCCCTCTATTTTAAAAATTTACATTTATTCCAAATTATTAACAATGTTTAAGAATATTCTAAAAAGATTGTTTACACACCTCTCATTATACAATAGCTCTAAATTATCTTTTAAAATTAATATTTATTCATATAGTTAATATTTTGCTCAAATTTAGAAAAAAAAAGGTAATGAAAAATATCAACAACTTACGAAATTTGAATAATTTTTTAACCAACAAATAATTTAATTAAACATATATAAAATTTTGAATTACAATATACTAGTATAAGGATTCAAAATTATATTTTTTTAATAATTTTTAATTTATTTGAAAATTCATGTGAAAAACAATGCTGTTCCCGACACAATTTGTTGCGTGGCCAAACTTCTGTCAGAAAATTTAGCGAAGGATTATTGATGAAATTTTATTTGTAGGGCATTTATCGCGCAAACTAATGACGGAAAATCGTCGATGACACTTATAATTTTTATTTTTATATTTAGTAATTTATATAATATAATACAATGATAAAAATAAAAATAATATATCAGAAAAACTATAAATATAAATACTTAAATATCAAAAATTAATATTTAATCTACTCTCTCACTTCCTTTTTATAAGATACTATTGTTCCGACATGTATTCCTTTTTATAAGATATCATTTGAAAATATCTCAACATTTGATGCATTATTTCCAATTTTACTTTCGATAACTATATGTTTTTTCTTCATTTTTTCCCACTCATTCTCTATTATCAGTTATCACTTTTTTCTTATTCTCTCTCCCTCCCGACTTCTTTATGAATACAAGTTGTTTTGGAAAATGAGTTACATTTTGTATATATTTATTATTTTAAACCAAATTTTACTAACCTTTTTTATTTAAGTAATTTGGTTATCTGTATATTATAAAAATGAACGAAGGAGTGATATATTAAATATAAGAATTTAAATAAAAGAAGAAAATAAAAATTAGATAATATATTATAAGAAACAATATATATGTTTATATATAATATTACATATAGTTATATAAATATTATATTTTAAATCTTTATATTATATATTTACTTGAATAAATAACGGAAGATCAAAATAGCTCAATTGCTAAAGGTATAAAGCACTGACAAAAAGGACTCGGTTGGATTCCATTTCCGTCAGCGATTCCACGGGTAATAAGCTACTTCCACGGGTAATAAGCTACATATTTAACATTTTATCCAACATACATATTTAGAAGATTATGCATCATAAGAAAGTTTTAATAAATAAATGATATTAAAAATTTAAATTTATTTAAAAGTAAAAATTTATAATTATAAAGTTAATTGACTTTGTAATATGTTAATCAATTTAAAAATATGACAAAATTTAGAGATATACATTAAAACTATTTTTTAAACATTTGACTAAAGTATATATTTGGTCCTTTATGTTTGCCTCTGGTATCATTTTAGTCCCTTAAGTTTGAAAAGTACGCGTTTGGTCTCTTGATGTTAGCACTTAGCACCATTAATATGACTTAATGGAAAATACTAACTCAACAATTTTAAGCAATGATTGTGCAATTAAATGCTGATTAAGTATGCTTATGTGTTAGTATTTTAATAAATTAATGTTTTAAATCCTATTAATTGAAAAATATTTAATCTTCTTTTTTAAAAAAAAACTGTGAAAAACCGTAAAACAGTATGTAAAGATTAAATATTTTTCAATTAATAGGATTTAAAACATTTATTTATTAAAATACTAGCATATAAGCATGTTTGGTCAACATTTAATTGCATAGCTATCTCTTAAAATAGTTGAGTCAGTATTTTTCGTTCAGTTAGATTAACGGTGTTAATATTAAAGGATCAAATGTGCACTATACAAAATTAAGGGACTAAAATAATATCAGAGACAAAAATGAAGGATCAAACATATACTTTAGCCTAAAAATTTTTGAAAAAGATATGTGATTAAATTATTATCGAATAATATTTATGTGAAGGGGGATTTTTGGTTAAAATGACGGGTCAATGTTATGATTTAATAGTTAGCTAACTATTGAAGGGATGTAGGTTGAATATCAAAACTAAAAGGGAGAATTATCCAAAGTATCGGCATATCGACATTGTAGGTACAGACCACCACCACCACCACCACCATCTCTTAGTTGTGGATGTTGTTGTTCTCTTATTCCCATTTCAACTAAGTCTAGTCTTGCGCTATTCCATCTTTAGTTTTCCCTGATATATGCAAAAGCATACCAAGAAGGCTATTATATACATTTTTCTCCACATGCATCAATCAATAATGTGTCTCACATCAAAACCACGCCAATCCAATATGGAAGATCAAAGAAAAATTGACCTCTTCTTCCATATGTTCTTATCACCTGTAGTTTTCTGATTCTTACTGAATGTGACATTGATTATTTGCACCCGACTATAAACCTCCTATCCATTTAATGCCTTTGGAGACATTCCATTCTTTGACAAATCATTAAAACTCTTTTTTAGCCTACCATATGGGTGGAACTGAGGAAGAAATCACATATGACTAAGGTAGACCATTTTTCTTCCATGCTTAAGTTGATAGAAGTGTGTACTTGCGTCACATATTTGAAATGCTTTATTCCCATTCACACTCTACCCTGACAAGTTTCTGCATGTAAGAAAGCCATTTATTGTGGTGAAAATTGTAACATCCTCCATTTTATTTAACATAATAACTAATTAAGGGTTGATCAACAACTAAGTAATGCTTCATCATCTACTAAAATATACAAAATAAATCAGAGTATGCAGAATGAGCCCTAACATGGCAATATACAATCATCCAACATATACCAAAAAGTTGAAAGCACTACTTTCGGCAGAAGTAGCCTAAGCTTCCGAGATCTTCCCTGATCGACCCGCACGGGAGCTATCACTTGAAAAATGTTAGTAACTATCAATTCGACTCATTACACATACTAATATGTGCTTGTGAGGTGCCAAGTGGAATAATATATATAACAATGGTATTAAAAATATAATTAACTATTATATACGTCACAAATTTCATGTCAAGAATTCTGTATCATAAGTTATATATCATAGTTTTCATTAATACAATTCTCAAAATGCCATCCATCAATCCAACTGAACTGCCTTATTTCCGCTGACTAGACCCATGGGCTAAGTTACATCCATATTACTGGTTACTCAAAAGCTCATTGGTTATGAGATGAGGACCAGCCAAAATCCTCAAAGCACATGTCCCAAACCATGGGTCTTTTCCCCACATTGAACTAGTGGAGTGTCGCAAGCCCTCATTAAACTAGTGGGCTAGTCCTCATTGAACAAGTGAGACAATAGAAATCCAACCATCGTGCACCAATGAAGGCTACACCACATGGTGAAATAAAATACTCCATTTCTTCCCAATTCAACCCTTACCATAATTATCACAATAAATAAATAGCTCAACAAGATTTTCAAGATTTTCTCATTCATATCATGTAATTAAAATCATTCTAATATATATGTCATAATATCTCAATTCTCAATTCTTATATAGGGTGAAGGTGCAGATTTGCCAACCAACTATTACCCGAGGAGCGTCTGGGCCAAATAACTATTGAGGGGACCAAAATTGCCAATCAACAATTAAAAAATGGAAAAAAAACATCAAATAACTATTAAAAGTGAAAAAAAAAACACCAAATAACTATTTTTTTAAAAAAAAAACAACTATCACAATTAAGTTAAAATATGAGGCACTGGCGTAGGATGGAGGTGGAAACGCTAGAGAAAAGAGCGGTTAAGCCTTCTTGTTGGAAAAGGAAAACACTAACAGAGATGGGACCTATGAGAGCAGGCATTGTAGCAGCAGTGGTTGCTGCTTGTGGCATCAGAGGGATGGAACCAGGGTGCAAAGTGCGTGCCAGTCGAATGCTGTGGCCTACTGGATGAGTTCAAGAGGGTGAGTGGAACACCCAGCAACAATTGAAGCTTTGGAAATGCCGATGTCGCTGACACTGTGACAGTCAATGGAAGACGGAGACACCAAGACAGTAACAGGGTAATAGTTCGTTGGCGAATCTGCTCCAAATTGTGTTTTTTTTTTCACTTTTTAATTGTTGATTGGCAATTTTGGTCCCCTCAATAGTTATTTGGCCTAGACGCTCCTCGGGTAATAGTTGGTTGGCAAATCTGCACCTTGACCCTTCTTATATATATATATATATATATATATATGTATGTATGTATGTATTCACAATTCAAATCATAAAATTTCACAAGGCAATTTCTATCAAAATATTTATAATCATTTCACAAAATATTCACAAACAACATACTAATACACATAACAAGGGAATAGTGGTTACCTCTCGCCAAAGCTAACTATTATCACACTGTTCCTAATCCAAGAGCTCAAACACATGTCAAAAATCAATTTACCAACACCAATTTACTAACCATTAATAACTCTTCTAAAACTCTACATAATCAAAATTATAACTTATAATTTCATAAAATTTAAAATATACAAATTTAAATAATAATATATTTGAAATGCTAGAAGTGGGCACATTATGACGGGACTGTAAAATCAGTAAAACCATTGTAACTATTAATTCTCATTCTATTTATTACTAATTAATAATACCCTTTTCAATAAATAATAATATTTATTATTATTTATTTATCTATTTTATTAATTATTCTCTTTCTTAAATAAGATTTTATTAATATCATTACGTTAAATGATGTCAAATATGAAAAGATTTAAGGAATCCTAAAACCAATTGAATAATAATAATAATAATAATATTATTATTATTATTTTATAATAAAATTATTATTAAGGAATCCTAAAACCAATTGAATAATAATAATAATAATAATAATAATAATAATAATAATAATAAATAATAATAATAATTTTATTATAAAATAATAATAATATTATTATTATTATTATTATTATTCAATTGGTTTTAGGATTCCTTAAATCTTTTCATATTTGACATCATTTAACGTAATGATATTAATAAAATCTTATTTAAGAAACTAGGAAGATCTATTTTGTTGAACTAGTTCATGCATACTTTTCTTTATGTGCGTGTGCGTGTATATTTATTTATTAAGGTTAGGATTCATACGCATGCTTTGTTTCTAGCACTTGAGTTATCAGTAAATAATAAAACAAATTATTTGGAACCTCTGCTCCATATTGGCTTGACTATACATGTGGATAAAGACAAAAAAAAATACGTTGTGTAGCAATGTATACATGACAGAAAGCTCTTTTCATTTACTAAATGTAACTTTATATATATATGTGTATGTAACATCCCAATTTTCTAAAACGTTTTCAAAATAATTTGATCAAAGTAAAGCATCGAAAGTATTTAAATTGAAGAGTAATTGATAAACATCCACTGTAATGTATTTGTTTGCTTTCACAGCGATACAAAAAATTTCGAATGACTACAACGTTAAGTACAAATCAAAAGAACTTTCTCTAGCCCATCCTCATGCCGGCTGCTTACCCTTGTCTTCAGTCTTGTTCACACCGGATCCTGAAGCTATAGAAAGAGCTGAGGTTCAATGCCCATTGAACCTCAGGTAAAACTATTAACCTCATGCTTATGTAACAGCTTATGTATGACAGATATTCATGACATTACGGCAATAATCACATATGAAAGATAATGGGCTTGTTTGGGTTGGCGGTAGAAGTGGTGGCTTAAAAGCTATCTGACTTTTTTTTAAGCCCGGTAGGAAAAAGTCAAGTTGTAAATGGTGAGTTGTGTTTGGATTGTCAGTCTGGCTTTTTGCAGAAGTAGCTTTTTTCTTAACTGATGAGTGTTTGGATTATTATTTGAAAAGTCAGTTAAGATAAAAAATGACTGAAAATGGCATGAATTATATTGAGTACTACTATACATATTAGTTGTATATATTAGGATAATAAAAATTTTAATTTGGAAAAAAGTTAAATGATTATTAAAAAAATTGATAAACAATAAAGTCCTTAATTATATATATTTAATGGATAAAACTATTTATAAAATAAAATGCATACAAATAATACATTAACTTCTCCTACTGCTATGGCGGACAAGTTTTTCTCTGATTCTATCACGAAGATGATTCATTTGTGGTGAAGATAATGTATTCATATTTGATAAGGGGCCTTCATCAAGTGGATCATCATCATCTTCATCTTCATCTTCATCGTCATCACCCAAATCTCCTTAGTCAGCTCGTTCAAATTCCACATCAAAATTCGAAAATCTCCAGATGAGATTGTGTATTGCCATTGTTGCACACACTATGTGGATTTGAGTTTGAAAGTCATAAGGGAGCATATTTCGCAATATGTTAAACCTATTCTTCCACACTCCAAACGCTCTTTCTATAGTGCACCTCAAACTTGAATGATAATAATTGAAGTATTCGTTAGGATTTCGAAATCCCGGTTGTCGCCTGAATTGTGGAAGGTGATAATGTTCACGTCTATACGGACCAAAATATCCAACTAGTGTTGGATAGCTAGCATCGACCAAGTAATATTTCCCTAATAAGTGAGGAAATTTTGTGGCACTTAGAAATTATATGAAAAGTGAAATAAACATGGAAAAAAAATCTAATTAAGATGATGGTGTTGAAGATATACCTTGAGGTGGATGGGGAAAATTCAAACGTGGAGTAGTGATAGCACTGTTGAACAAACGTGCATCATGTGCCGTACCTTCCCAGCCTATCAACACATAAGTAAAGCACATATCCCAATCACATACGGCCATGATATTCTGTGTTGGATATCCCTTTCTCCCAACATATTTGTCGCGCTCAGACTCGCTCACCACACAACTGATGTGAGTTCCATCAATTGCTCCTATTGCATTCTTGAAATATGGGAAGTACTGGCGATCATTTGATATATTACAGTGGCAACCGGGAAACTCAGGATCAAGCGGTTTGACGTATTCAGTTGATAGACCAAGACAAGCCATTAACACGTAGTGGAATAACCTACTGATAGTTTCTCCTGAATGTTGAAATCGTTCCTGTACGATTCTATTTGTTAAACCATGGCCAACTATATATAAGAACATTGCTACCATCTCTTCTACTCTTGTGTACTTCGTGTGCTGTAACCCATGGTCTACCAATTTGGAGCATAAATGATAGAAGACATGTTTTTCAACTCGAAAATTTTCATGACATACTATGTCATGGCCTTACAAAACCTCTTGCACCCACATTGCTCCTGTTTGGCTACTAGTTCTACGTGGCTCTTTGCAAATATATGATGTCATATGTTGAGCCACCAATGCAGCAATCTGTATGTTATTTGTTAGCTCTTCTTCCATAATAGAAATTTTCAAGGCCTTTTTTTGGGCACGAGACAAACGTCGTCCTTCCTTGGAGAATAAGACCTGTGTCAAGGTGAAGACTTAACTGAATGAAAAAACATACATAAATAGGTGTAATAATAGTTGCATCAAACATACAAACATAAAGTTGAACATAAAATAACAAGCGTCAAACAACAAACATAAGCATTAGATAAATAGGTGCGTCAGACAATACATAATACAAACATAAGCGTCACATAAATAGGTGCATTAGACAAAATAAGTTGTAGCATAGTCAATTCTAGTTCAGTTCGTCGAGGGTTCCTGCCATGCTGGCGTGTTGTACGCATGGTGCTTCAACCACTCTAACAAGTCATCTTTGTCCCCTTGTAGTGCAACAAACACATCGCGACATCTGTCATGCATCATCATGTTATAACATCGCTGGCGAAAGTCACAGTCAGCTGCAACTTCTGGAATTTTCCATAACTCGCTGTAGACGTCAGTCATTGAAACATCATGATTGACATTTTCAAGTTGTTGTGTTCTATCCTTAGTTGCGGTAGCTATCATACTAAGAGAATCCGCCATTTGTTTCGAGGCAGATATGTTTTTCTTTCTTCCTGCATTTGACCCCTGACCCCTCTTTCTCTTCCCGGATCCTGAACCACTAGGTTCTGTACTTGTTGTCAGATTTAAGCCTTCTAAAGGGCCACTAACTCCAGTAGTTGCACTTGGAAGCTCTTCCTCACTATCACCTGAGCCTTCTTCTAAGTCCATTGTGGGACGGTACACATCATCTTCGTCATCACGCGGTGTTGCAGATGGTGAGAATTGTAAAGAACCAGATGCCATACCATCTTTGAAGATTATCTCTAATTCTCTGGTGAACTTTATGCCATTGTACCTATACTTTGCATACTGTGGATTCTCCTGAAAAAAAAAAAAACTCTAAGCGTAATCTAAAATAATAAATAATAACAATATAAATACAAACTTAAGAGTTTTATACCTAAATTTTCCTATCCCACTACTCATCTTCTGCAATCACTTTATGGTTGACACAGTCATATGTTATACCGATCTCTCTTGCAAATAGCTTGTCCCATACCCTCCATTCTTTCTTCAAGCTATCATACCTATTTTTCAGTTGTTTTTTTTCCCATGATTTTCCTGAGTTTTTGTTAAATCCATACAAAATATTTATCCATCCCGTAGGTGTGAATGATCCACCTTGTCGTTTTTTTTTAAAATTTGGTCAATACATTGTTGGAGGAAAATTCCTGTAGTTCTGTCATCCCAACATGTTCTACTTTTGTCCGTGCTCATGTTGTTATGTAAATAATCAGAAATTAACAAAAAACTTATACTTAATAATAAAAATAGTGGAAAATGTATACTAAATTTAAATGTAATAATAAATAATATTGAATTTAATTGTTTCTTTAAATATATATATATATATACTGAATTTGTTTCTTTAAACATATATATACTAATTTTAATTGTTTTTAATAAAAGATAAACTTCACGTAAAGACGTTACCTATAAATAATTACCGGGCATTTGTTTCTTGGGTTTTTAGCCTAAACCCGATGGAATCAAGTTGAACCTTATATAAAACAAAATTCTAATCATGCTTTCAAAACCTTGATAGAAACAAAACTCAAACTAATTTGCATCATCTGTAACTTCTTCAAAAGGTATGACCACGAGTCAAGAATGCATAGATGTAGACCTTACAGAAAATATCAATCTTTTATGAAGACATACACAAATGCTATGCAGAACAGGGACAAAAACATCCAAGTTATTTTAGTTGGAATCTGGAAATTAGAGCAAGCACTTTGGACATAGGCATCTTTCTTAACTCACCTACAACTGTGGCTTCACAGAGCAATATCCTGTTACAAAATGGATAAAGAACAAGAAATTAAAGAAAATACTTCTGAAGTTATATGTTATCTATGATTGGAGATTACCTAATAAGCTTAAAGAAAAGTTAGACAATCAACATAGCAGCACTAAAATAAAAATAAATTCAGAGGACCTATTCTAAGAACACGAACATAGCAATATACATCTAAGAACTATATATCAGATAACTTACATGCTTAACTCAATGCATCACAACACATATTATAAGAACTAGTAAATTAAAATTCAAGGAACAAGGTAGTTTATGTATGTGTATGGACCAAGTGTACGTTATTCCCAAGCACTAAACCATGGACTAGTTAAAGCTCTGAAAGGACAAAAAGGCAAAGAAGAATACACACACACACATCCTTCTCATATTTCCTTTTCCTTTATCATGATTTTGCTAATATTGTCCTTAAACCTCAACCAACAAATTTCCTCACAAGTTTATGTGAACAACTCAAATCAAGAACCTTGATGTCTTAGTCAATGGGTTTGCGTGGGTAAGCTACAAGGCCACACAGGCATCCGTTTACCACTCATCCATTATGCCATACTCTAAAATCAAGATAATTCTGCTATGACTCAAGCCAAATCATTTGGATACGTTGCATATACACACATGACACAAGTTAATGGGAAAAGATAGCAAATGTTAGAAGGTTCACTCATTTGATTATGCCTCTGATACACGGAACAAAAAACATCCACACTAAAGAGAAGCCATGCCTTTGATAAAGGTAGACAATCAATTAAATACTACACCAAATCACATATTCTATATGATATTAAGGAAAAACTATACGGAAAGCATAGCACTAGGAAGCATAAGAGGTGATAGCGATAAATTTTAAGTCATGCTTTCAAATCAATAATCAGCCAAGCAATCACTATAAACCATAAAAAGCCCTCCTAAACTATTGAAAGAACTCACTTCCTGAAACGGCGAATGGTTGGTTTTGTCGGTGTTATGAAGATCTGGCTCAGTCTTCAATAGTCCACTCTTTGCCATTCTACTAGTGGCATCGTCTTCCTTCTCAAGATCTTGTAAAAGTTGGGCTAATTCCTCATAAAATAATCCAAGATTTCCATCCTAGAAAATACCGACATTAATTTTAATGAGTTACAAATCATTTAAGAGAAGGATAAAGTATTTAACAATGGACAAAAACAACCTAGATACTGCTTCCAAATATTATGTTCTCCCCCAAACACTTGACGGATGCGAGTACAATTTTTCACATTTCAACACTCATTGATTGTTTTTTTTTTCACATTTCAACACCCATTAATTTTAATACTGCTTCCATGACTTAATTGACAATTAATAAAAGCAATTAGTTATCAACAGAGCTTACCTATCCAATCATAGGAATTCATACACATAACAGATGCAACAATGGTAGTCAATAGCATAAATGCATTTTGTTTTGTCAATGGAAAATGAACCAAGTAGTCAAATTATCTGGAAAAATAGACAGAGATTCCAAAAACTTAAGCCCCAGAAACAATCGTCTGACTCAAAACAACAAGCAGAATTAATCGATAAACAAGCTAGCTATGAATTTGCATTTA
Organism: Acacia crassicarpa; assembly: GCA_034222035.1. Lineage (NCBI taxonomy): Eukaryota > Viridiplantae > Streptophyta > Magnoliopsida > Fabales > Fabaceae > Acacia > Acacia crassicarpa. The sequence goes on from JAWXYG010000011.1 coordinate 36,900,183, forward strand.
GAATGCAAACAGAGCAACAACATGATGAAGAAAAAAAAAACCGCACATCTACAGATCAGTCGATTTCACAGGAATAGAATAATGAGAAGCAAGAATCCAAGCTAATCCACCAGACAGAAACTCAAAATCAACTGAAAACAAACTCTAAATAAAATTCCCAGACTCATGATTCCAGAGCTAATCCAGTTCTTGGGCACACAGATGGAAGGAAATCACAAACCTGAAGAAGAGTTTTGAAGTGCTTCGATTGATTGATGGTGTCTGGCGATGGGCAATGGCTGGCGACGGCGTCTTCCAATAGCGAGAGATCAGAGAGGACGAATTGAGCCCAGATGCAATAGATGGAGCACGAGACTGCTATTTGAAGACAAGAATCAATCTGCCCTTTGATTGGACAAGACGAGCACACGAACCAGCTAGAGAATCTCTGCTGGAGGAAGGGAAAGCCAAGGATCTCTGATAATCTAGGGCACGAAGGAGCACGGGAATCTTTGACGGAGGGGACGTGTGAGCATAGGATGGAGAATCTCTGCTAAATTTCAGAAGGCATGCGATGTTCCAGGCTTTTTCTGATGGAGGGGATGAGTGACGGGATGGAGAGCACAGTGGTGACAACCGGGATGGAGAGCACGACCATGGGCTGAAGGGGTGGACCAGTGCGTCTGGAGAGTAGGGCTGGAGGGCTGGAGGGGGGAGATAGAGCACGAGGGAGCACTGGATGAGATTGGGTCTGGAGGGGTGGAGCTACGAGCATGAGGGACCACCAATGCGTCAGGCTTGAAGCTCAGATTTGGGGCATTGTTTAAGCCCGGTCGCGTTTGTTGTAATGAAAAAAGCCCAGCTGACGTACTGGATTGTCCAAACATGATAGCATTGGGTTTTTTTTTCACTTGTCGAGTAGCTTAAAAGCTACTGAATTTTTTGTACTAAAAAACTAATAATTAAGTGATGCCAAACAGGCCTAATAACATAACACAACCATTGCATATGCATGTTATTATAGTCTACACTATTCACTAGTGCCACGATGTACATTCGTGTCCTCAACGCTAGGAAAACTCAACGGCATTATCAAGACTATAACCCGTGTAAAGCTAAATGTATAAATATGTGAACTAAACCCCATAACTTAGCCACGGTGCATGACCTAAGACCAAGTCTTGTCCATGACTCTATGAAAGTATCTATCACATACAAGTATACAATAAGCATCAGAGTTAGTGTTACAGTACGCATCCGTACCTTTGTTGACGAATACGGCACGTTGTCGGTCGGAAAGCGATCGCAGATATCCTATGAGGGTAATATCGCATCTATTAATTCACAATCAATATTCTAATAGATATACTAGCCACAAATGACTATTTTACCCCTGGTGTATTTATTTTTCAATTATTTTCCCTTTAATTTCGGAAAAACGCTGTTTGACAGCATTTGGGCTGATTTTAACCAAACTTTTAAAAATCATAACTAATTCTAGAAAAATCGAAACGAGGATCCGTAAAATTCCACGGACTCCTTTGGATGTATATTTTTGAGAAACAATATCAGCTTTTATCCAGAATTCAAGAACAGCTCCCAATTTTCACGTGTCCATACGGTGCCCAGAAATTCACCCAGAAAACATAGCCTTTCTTCAAGAATTTTTATCTCTTTGTACAAAATTCAAAATGACACACTCTAGGTATATTTGGAAATCTCTATATGTCTAATTTTACCATGAAAAATTTCAGAATTAATTAACATCATCTTCAACATAAAATTATGGTGTTTCTACTACTGACTCCAGAAATTGCCTACCTGATAAATTTCGTCAGAACTTCGTTACTTCGGTGTTTTTCTTCTAGAAATTTTTCTCTAAGCCTTCCTTCATCAATTTTTTGAAATAAAGCTATTTTTAACCATAAAAACATGAAAATAAAACTACTCTAGCATTTTTAAGATTAAAACATATCTATCTATGAATTTAAAAACTCAAAACTCAAGAACTTGCTTACCAAATGCTTAAACTCCTTCAAGCTACTTCCCACTCAACCTCACTTCACTCTACTTTCAGATTTCTATTGCTTGCTTTGGTGTGAGTTTTGTGAAGAGCCAAGGTGCCTATTTATAGGAAATTACTATGGCATTTTTGTAAAATTTCCTAACCTACTTCATCCTAATTCTTGGTCATTGGATCAAGGTAAAAATTGAAGCTCAAAATCCTCACCCTCCAATCATAAAAACCGCCCCCCCCTCTCTCTCTCTCTCTTCCTCTTCATCTTTTTTTTCCCTTGCTCTCCAAGGATTGAAACTTGTTCAAGAAGGGTTGAAACTTGCTCATGAAGGATTGGAAGCTTCCAACTTCACCAACAAGTTTTAGCATGTGTGGGAATTATCTTTCTTGCTCCCCAAGCTCCAAAAATACGCCCCCCTCCTTCATCTTTTTCTTTTTATTTGTTTTGTGTTTTATTTAGTTGCTTAGGTAACTTTTGGAGCTACATTATTGGCCCTTTAATTATTAATTAAAGTAAAACACCCTAATTGATGGTTTCATACATGCTACTTAGTTAATTAAAAACTTTAATATTATTTCCTTAATTATTGTAACTTAATCATCCACTAATTGTTTGTAATGTTCCATAATCAATTTAAGCATTTTCACACCCTTTTATGGTTTATTTTTGATGATATAAAAACTAAATGTGAATATTTTAATTCATGTAGGTTTAATTGTTTATTAGTTGTTGGAAATTTTCTCTAATTAATTTAGGCATTTTCATATCATTTTATGACCCCTATTTGAATTTAGAGAGTTGGATTTGCCTCATTAAATCCTAAGGAAAATTTACTCAAGAAATAAAATAAATATACTACAAAATTAGAGACAACATATTCTCCTATATCGTCAATAGGTTCTATTTGCCAAAATATCATATTTAAGAGAAATACAAATTTCACGGTATTATAGTATGTATGTAGCAGTTCCTTCTCTCCCCACTTTATTTATTGTGTGTGTGTGTATATGTTTTCCCATTGATTCATTCATATCATGGCTTTGGTTAAATCCTCCATTTATTACGCAACCATATATATACATATACACACACATACAAGATTTCTCTTTTCTTCCAATGCACACACACACGTTAATATATATATATGCATATATATAACAGATACAACTTTACAGCCAAGGCGTTCCCATATTTTCCTATGTGCAGTGATTCAAAACAGCAAGATCTCAAGGTGTTTGTTTCATATATTTATCGGTTAGCAATGCTTTTCATTATACCATATGACAGCAAACTAAATCAGCAAGTTCTTCTTCTCTGTTGCATTAGGGAAAATGATGGAACCGATAGGAAAAGAAACACGATGACTTACTTCAGGTCGCTAGTCTGCACATTGTGATCTTCGCTGGACACAAACTCCCCCTGTTTTTTTGGTGCACCTGCAGAGGAGGAATGGTTTCAGTTTGTAACTCTCTCTCTCTCTCTCTCGGACTCTCTCCCATTCTCGGCCTCACACCCTTCCTCAACTCTCACAGCTGAAGCTCTCATTCTCCTACTCTCTCGAACTCAGCTGAAGCAAGGTGAATGGAGGGCAGTGAGAGAGTTGTGGTTTTATACTGAACTTATGATCCAGTCCGAGGAAGAATGGTCTGATGGTATATGGTGCTTGGCTCGGTATCTGGGAGAGCATGGTTCCTCCTGTTCTTGCATGTGCATAATTGTGACTGCCTAAGGGATACACTGACGAGGAAGATATGGAAGGTCCAATTCGCTGGTTTCTGTTTAACATGTTTTACTGATGATAATGATGTATCTTTTTTTTTTTTATTTATTTATTTTTATTTTTTTTGCTTCACTGGTTGTGTATTCGTGAGGGATAAAAACTGAACATAAGAATAATAAAAATAAGTATGGGCCATATGAGATTGATAAATGGTAGTTAATAATGGGTTGATGTATTAGTTTTTTTGTGATGATCTTCATTGTTATGTGTTGGGCTGTGAAATGAGTTGGGCTTTAGTTGTACAATAGGCTTGTGGGTTGCTTGTTTATTTAAATTGTAAATATTAGATTAACTCTATAAGTAACTCCTTAATTCCATATAAGGGTTTTTCTTTATCAATTAATTTTTCCTAGGCCATAAAATATCAGGGTTAAGGAGCAATTTAGCCAATAAACTATTGGCTCAGGAGCGTTCAACACAATAAACTTTTAACTGGACCTTAAATACCAAACAACTATTAAAAATATAAAGTTAGCACAATCTGTCAGTTTAATATTAACGTCCGTTAGTTTGCTTTGATTGGAATTGCTGGGTGTACACGTGGAAGGCATTTCGGGTAGGTCTGTCATTAGGTCTCCAACACAGAACAGAGCCGGAACCCACGACGGTAGCGGAAACTTGGGTATCCCCAATCACCAGATTCTCCCAAGAACAGTAAAACTAGAGTAAAGCCTTTTTTCTTAGAACTCGTTGGAATTGGAAGAGACAGGGTCCTAGCAGAGAAAACTGCAATTACCGGACCTAAGGCCATAGAAGTAGCTTCTCTCGCCGGAAATCGAAGAAAACGAAATGTTGGGAGTAACAGGAACGATTTGACCTCGATGGTAGCATTCAATGCGCTGGGTTGTTTGCCTTACCACGATACCACAGACAGTGCCGGAGGAGTCGTCATCGATTACGACAAGAGTGGCGCCGGAACCTAGAGCATGGATGAAGGGGATTGCAGAGAAGAGAACAATGTCGATGAGGCAGACGTTGACGGAGAAGAGTGAAATCGTCATGTAAGAGGATGGTATTTGGCGTTAGGTAGCGGTCGTTTCTGCTTCATTGGCAGAGATAGAAAATGGGGAAGAGAAAGAGAGAATGAAAATGAGAAAAAGAGAGAATCTAAAAGTATATAGGGAGCTAAAGGCATGGTAGAATTTTTCAGGGGTTTGGTTTGGACTTAAGAAGACATCAGACATGGCCTTCTTCTGCGTTATCTCAAGAAGTTGAATTAGGCTGCGTTTTCTTTCTCACACACTGTTAATATTAACTGACAGATTGTGCCAACTTTATATTTTTAATAGTTGTTTGGTATTTAAGGTCCAGTTAAAAGTTTATTGTGTTTAGCTCTCCTGAGCTAATAGTTTATTGGCGAAATTGCTTCGTACAAATATCAATTCTATAATTTTTAGGCCTAAATTATTCCTTTTTTGAATTTATTCTTTTCTTGAAATAAATTAAGAAGAAATAAGCCTTAATTTTCAAATATTAATTTTGACATTTATCCAGGCTAAATTTCCTATAATTAATTCCACCACAATATTTCTATATCCTCAAAATATTATTTCATAATCTTCCCAAATTATCGAAGTCCAAAATAATTCTAATAATTATCTTAAGTTTTTCCTCATAATAAGCTTAACACCTTTGGACTCTACTGGCTAGAAACCTTCTTATCTCAGTTTTATTTCCAACCTTTTGGTCCAAAAATTTGGGATGTTACAAAATCATTGCACGTAGCTTATAAGACTCCTAATTATAAGCATTAAACACATCTACGCCATCCTCCCACAACTTCTTTAAGTCCTCCATCAAAGGTGTCAAGTAGACATCGATATCGTTCCCTGGCTGTTTTGGTCCTAAAACCATCATATATTTGTGTTGCCTACACAACCAAGGATGAAGTTGTAAATCACCAGGAGAACCGGTCATGCACTATGTGTACTACTAAGAGTATCGTAAAGATTGATTCCATTTGTGCAAGGCCCAAGCCAAAGTTTTCTTGGCTCACTACCAAACCCTGGAAAAATTTCATCTATTTTCTTCCATTGAGGAGAGTCAGCTAGGTGCCGAAGGTATTTTCCATCACATATCTTCTCATCAGAATGTCATCTCAACTTTTTTGCTACTTTTGCATTTGCATACATTCACTTAAACCGCGGTATAATTAGAAGATACCACAAAACCTTTCAATGTTTCCTTTTAGTTGTCTCATCACCACAACCACCATCTTTCTTCACTTTGTATCGTGAAGTTTTACATTTTAGACACTCGCTTAGTCCTTCATACTCCTTTTTGTACCATACGCAATTATTAGGGCAAGCATGCATCTTTTTATACTCCATACCCATTATAGATAAGATTTTCTTAGCTTCATACATACGGTTTGTAAGTACATTATTCTCTTGAAACATATGACCCAACAATTCAAGTAACAATGTGAAACTACTATCAATCCACCCACGAGTTGCCTTTAAGTTTAACAAATGCAAAATACCTAACAAGCGTGTATACTTAGTACACCCAGAGTACAAATGTGTCTTTGCATCACTCCACACGTTGTCATATACACTTGATTGTGCAAAAGATTATTCATCAATATCATGAATCATTTTATCCATTTTATCATCATCAACAACATCCAAAACTTCCTTCTCGTAGGATGCACAAGGAGTTACTTCCTCACCATGCCATATCCACCTTGTGTACCGAAGATTTATTCCATCATAAAGTAAGTGATCTCTTTTATATATATATATATATATATATATATCTACATCCCGTCGACTCTCATTTTAAACACTTGACACAAAGACAAAAGTACTTGCAATTTTTGCTATGCGCATTCATTTTAGTAAGTTCAATAAAGTCTTTGACCTCATTCAATAAAGTCTTCGACCTCATTTTCATATTCTTCACTAGTTCTCAATGCATTTATCCAACAGTGATCCATTTTATTACCACCTAATCCAACTTCAACAATACACTTAAGCTTAGAACGATTGTCACTATGACTAGTGAATATGGGTGAAAGAAGGGGATGCCTTACTCATTTTTTTAAAAAATTTCAGCAACATTTCCCCTTTAAAAAAAAATACATTCAAAATATAGAATAAGGATATACAAACAAGAACCAGTCACAATGAATTAAATATGAATTAGGGAGAGAAAGATATTTAAGCACAAGTTTGCATTCCTTAAATAGTTTTTTCTTTTGGCCCAAAAAGTCAATTTTATTAAAAACAAATCAATCATTACATACACCAATATCTGAAGCCAACAGACGCTCAAAATTCTAATAGTATATCCTACCATGTTACACCCCTATCGACCTCACCCTTTCAGGTGGCGGGTTAAAGGGATTCCTTTTATAAGTTAATTGTCCTTTATTATTAGTCCATTTAGTTGAAAGTCAGAGTATGTGCAGTAGAGCACAGGACTGATTTGGACAAACTTGTTAGTTCTCTATGTGTTTTGATGATGATTTAACAATTGCAAACCCAAAAATGAAGTTTTGTCTTGGTAAGTTGAAAAACTTACTGTCAAGACAAAACTCGAATTTTGGTTTCAAAACTCGAGTTTTGGCCTTGGTAGAGAGTTGCTAGATTTCATTGAAAAAGAGCAAAACTCAAGGAAACTCAAGTTTTGAACCTTACAGAGAGCACTCAATTTTCATCTCAAGACAAAACTCGAGTTTCAGTTTGGAAACTCGAGTTTTGACTCTTATAGAAACTTATGATATTTTTCAACTAAAGACAACACTCGAGTTTTGTTTTGAAAACTCGAGTTGAGGTCATATAGAGAGGCTCTTGTTTTTTAAATCCATCTTTGCGCCAAGACTTCATCTCTTCAACTACTTCTAAGATTTTCCAAGTTTTCTCTAAGTTAAGAGAAAACTCGAGTTTTGATTTCAAAACTCGAGTTTTGACTTAACAGAGATTTTTTACGTTTTCACCCAGTTTTGAAAACTTGAGTTTCAAAGAGAAAACTCAAGTTTCCAACTTTAGCAAATTTTCAAAGTTTTCATCGTTGGATGAAAACTCGAGTTTTGCTTTGCAAACTCAAGTTTTAACCCAACCCGAGAGCATTGCCAGTTTTCAAAGTTTTCATAACAATATGAAAACTTGAGTTTTGATTTCAAAACTCGAGTTTTGATCAGGCAGAGAGCAATGCATTTTCACGATGATTTGAAAACTCGAGTTTCATTTTTGAAACTCAAGTTTTGGTATGACTTGAACTTCACAAAGTTTTCACGATTAAGTGAAAACTCAAGTTTCACTTTGGAAACTCGAGTTTTGGCCAAACAGAGAGCATATGATTTTCCAACCTTTTAAAAACTCAAGTTTTAGTTTGAAAACTCAAGTTTTGATGTTTTAGATTTCCACGTGCTATTTTCATTTAAAGTTCAAAACTCGAGTTTTGGTTTGAAAACTCGAGTTTTGAGATTTTCTCAAACTATGGTCCAAAAGCTCAAAACACGACTTTGCTCTCTGGAAGTAGAAAACTCGAGTTTCAGTTTTGAAACTCAAGTTTTGTATCAAGTGCACAGTTGAAAACTCGAGTTTTGATGAACAAACTCGAGTTTCCATCGTTGAGTTTGAAAATTGAATTTCACGATTTTGGATATGCTTTGTGATTGATCTTAATACTTTCCAGAATTAATCTTCCATATTCCCTGCTATGTTTAACCACTCTACTTGTGAGTTATAGACAGATTAATGAAGATTAATTAAGAGTTGGAACAAAAGCAAAAAGGTGGTTCAGAACATTAAATGTTGATCAGAAAGTTGCTTCTTTTTGGCTAATCCAACTGCACACGCCTACAAAGCATTAAAGAATGTTTGCTACAACAAGTAAACTCTTCTCCAACGGATTAATTCGCAGAGAGTCAACTCTAATCATCTAGCCACCTGGATTAAGTGGAGAATAAAGAGAGAAGAAGACCAAAGTTGCAATAGAACACCTCCAACGATTTGATCCACTTTGCAACGGTCATTTAATGCCTTCTGTGTATAAATAGAGTGGCATTCAAGTCTTCTCAACAACTACAACAACTGAGAGCCAATTTCATTAAAGTCTTCATTCATTTCTTTCAGTTCTCATCTGTGCAGTATCTCTTGATACAAGAGCTTCAGTGTTCATTTATATCTGCTCTTTAAGAGAGTTTTACTTCTGATTATTCATTTATTGTAAAGGAATCACAAGTCAAGAGGACTTGGTGATTTGGGATCATTGATTACAACTTGTAAGGGGGAGTAAGTTCTAGTGAGAGAATCGCTTCTTGAGTGCAGAGTGTGTAATCTTTGACATAGTGGAAATCCCAGTGAGGCTGGGGGCTGGACGTAGGTCAAGTGGTTAGGACCGAACCAGTATAAATCTCTTGTGTTTAGCTCTTCTTCCCTTTGCTCTGTTCTACCCTGTTTTCACTGTTAGAAAACAGAGTTTTCTGCAAGATTTTTTAAAATACCCAATTCACCCCCCCTCTTGGGTATTTGGCTCCACTTTCAAAACTATCATACTGGTAAAGGTAAAGTCAACAGAAAGTAAGGTCCCTAGAGGGTTAAGATACAATTATCCAACAGAAAATACCAAAATAATAAATACAGGCATTCCAAAAGATAAAGTACAAAATATGATAGGCATCCCCTATCCTTCATCAGCACGGCCATGCCTACCTTTCTTAAAAGGCCTTTATCTGTCAAGCACGCCCCTTTGTGTCAACAAAAGCTTCTGGAGTCCAACAATAGCCCCCAGAGTAACCATCAATATTCATGCACTAAATGTGTAATGCATATGCATGCAACCACGTAAAAATGTAAACACTGATAATATGCCAAATACACCACATATGCAAAGAGAAACATACACACAACCATCATCGTGCTATCGGGTCACCTTACCAAGGCAAACCCCGGAATTACCGGAAAACAGGCCCATCTTCGTTGGGCCGCCACATAGGCAGACCCCATCAGGCATCCTTAGCTGTAGGAACATAAATACTAACATGCTCTGTATGCATATTTGGCAGAACACATACAAAAATACATATGGCAAGCAACACATACAACAAAACACATAGAAGTATTTGAGTAAAGTGGTTACTACCTGATGATAAATATATTGTCTTATAATTTTAAGGGTCCCACTAGCTCTCCAAGGTATTGGTTGACCCTAAATAACACAAAAAGGCTTTATTTTAGTATTTTCCAAAAATACCCTTACATTTTTTGTCAAAACCGAGCCCTTTCTTACTTTTCTAGGAATCCAGTGAACTTGACCCAAATTCAAACATTTTTAATAAATTCTAGAAAACTCATTTTTACATGAAACCAGCTCCATTTGAACCATTAGAGTGTCTATTTTGCAGTAAAAATATTTCCAGAGACCAAAAGGACACATATTTTGGCATATAGCCAACCTTTCACTCTTTGGTCCAGATTCGGCCTGATGCTTCTGAGCCAACTTTAACAATTTTTATCTCCTAGTAGAAAAATCCAAATGGTGGAAAATTATACATCATGGTGAATCTCAAGAAGTTTAATTTCTACCTGTAAAATTTCAGATTATTTCAAATTTATTTACTATTTTTAGAAGCCATTTGAAGGTTCACTGCCATAATTTCCAGAATCGATAATAAGCTTGTTCTTAGGGGTTTTTCGGTGTTTTTGAGTTCAGAAAATCAAACCATAGGTTAACCCCACATAAAATCATGTTTTAAACACATTGAGACCATAAAGAACACCAAAATCAGATTGCAACACCATGCACCAACCCCTTGAACGAAAATCATAAGTTCAAGTTCAAAGGTTCAGGTTTTCTGTGTTTACTTGAATCTGAAGTTCAGTTAATGATATTAGTAGCTTGGAGTTTATTTGGCTACGGAAACTTGCTGATCTCTTCTCTCTTTCCTTTGCAAAATTTCATGCTCCCTTGGTCTAGGAGAGAGAGAGCATGTGAATTTAATAATAGTAAAAGTATCTAGTCAGTCTAGAATAACTGGAGTAAAACTTTGTCCAATAATTAATGGAATTCATCTGACTTTTTGACTTTATCTCCAAGAAAATCTAGAATGGTTGAGGCTCTGGACATGTGGCGTTTCCCCATTAAAATATCTATATTTTTACTTTTTATTTGGGGAAAATTACCTACTTTGGCCAAGAATTTATGAAAATTACCAATTTTGGCCCGAAACTTCTTTATTTTTCTTTTCTTTTTCCCCAAGTTTTCTAGAACTTACTAGGGCTAGGTGGCGCACCCTTGACCCCATAAATCAGATTTCATGATTTTATTTTAATTTGTCTAATTTATTCCCCTTTTTCCAGCAAGTGGGACCATAACTTGACTTTTGGACTGATTTTGCTCTTTCTTTTTCTTCAAGCATATTTTTAATAAATATGGGGGCTGGGTGGCGCCACTTTGGGCCCACCAAATCTTCTCTCATGTATTTGTCCAGCTTTTCCACCTTATCAGTCCAATTTTCAGTCTACCGATCCCTATCGGGCCTCGTTGGTTACACAGGTGCCTCATTTGTATTTTTCTTCAACTTTTTCAGATATTCTCCCCTGAATGGACATTCATATGTGGCGTCTTCTTGTCTTCCCAAAGTGGCCCCACACTTGTCCCATTCAGTCCAAAAGTAGGCCCTTATCGGTCCCATTTTACCGATTAATCACCTGTGGAACCAACATTTTGTGTTTGGGCCTGAATCATAATAAAATCATCTTGTTTTCTCTCCTCTCTCATGGTGGACAAAATGCAATGCTAAAAGGACAAGGAATTTACTATTTTGCCCTTGCTTTTCCTTATTTATCCCTGAAGTGACACGTGCCCCAATGCAATCATCACTTGACTCTTGCTTTTTGACTTATGACTTTTCAGTGTCTCTTTCCCTCCTTTGACCATGGATGGCACAGACATATGGTCCAGGGGCAAGATTATGTGTCTTGACTTCATTCCCGGGCCCCACTTCATTATACCGGCTTATTCTACAATGGTGTTTTGCCCTGGGTCTGCTTTTCCTCGAATCTGGACACCATCACGATCTCCTTTTTCTTGTATGCACTAGGCGAATTTTTGGACCTTTTTAGGGCCCACCATATTGTCTCCCATTATTCTAACAACTCTTTATAATTACTCCTCCAAATAGAACATTACAGCAAATAATAATAATTAAAATTGAAAATAAAAACTTCTCATTAATTCAACAGTAATTACAAATACATCAGTTACAACAGTAGAGGTGTTACATATCACACACCTTACCAATATGAAAACACATCCTAAGACACCTATTGTATAAATGCAACAACTATATTAGCTAGCAGTAGCATCAGTTATCCTATACTCTTTCTATCAGGACACACGACAGGACTGGTGTAGAGTTCCCTAGCCAGCTTTGAATCAGTTCTTAAAATGTTGCTTAAAGAAGGTGGAATTGAGACCAACCAATCATGTTGGTACACCTTCCTTATTGCGTTGACTGTAAGCCAATCTGCAGCTTTATTGCCTCCCCTCGCTACAAGGGAAACTAAGACTCCTTCCACTGATTCAAGCAAGCTTCGAATTTCTCTCACCAAATCCCAGCAACGCCATTCACATCCAATATCATATTCTTTTGTTATTAGTTTATGTAATACCCCAAAATTCATATTCATCATAAATATTATATTTTGATAAATAATACCTATTCAAAATCGGTGAATATATGGTCTCAAAATTGAGTAACATATTTATGTTAATTTAGGAAATTTTCTCTAAGAATTAAGGTAATCAAAAACCAAATTCTCGAATTTTATTTTGGGATCATAAAATACCACAAAATTACCATATTAAGCATAAAATGAACAAAAAGAAAGGAAGAAGGTAGGGGGCGATTTTTGGGTGACTTGGAGAACAAGTTAGGAAACTTGGAGACCAAGTCAGGGAAACTTGGGGAGCAAGTTACTTGCCGAGCGAGGTTACTTGGCGGACAAGTTACTGGGCGGAGGAGGTTACTTGGCGGACAAGTTACTGGGCGGACGAGGTTACTTGGCGGACAAGTTACTTGGCGGACAAGTTACTTGGAGACCAAGTTGTGAAACTTGGTGAACAAGTTGGAAGACTAAGGAAGCAACTTGTTGAGCAAGGTGCAGAAAAGAAAACTGAAAATTGAGTGTGAAAAGGGTTGTGGGTTTTTCAAAAATAATATCATGATATTTTGTAAACAAAGGGCAGATAAGAAAAGTGAGAACCAATGGAAAATAAATCATTACTTGAAATCCTTGAACTAAGTAGAAAACAACTGGACATATTATGAATCAGTGAATTTTTGTCCCGAAGTTGGTGTCACCCGAAGTAATTTCCGTAACCGACAGCGTTCGGCTTAGAATCTTCGGCAGGTTACGAAATACCCTTAATGGGATCAAAAATTTAGTTAACTTAGATATTTCAAAAGAGGAAGAATAAAACTTCAAGGCTGTGTTCCCGGATTTTTGAGATTTTGCAAAATTACGCGATCAGAACACCGAACAGGGAACTTTATTGGTAAAAACTCATAAAGTGAATGAGTGACATCACCTGGATGACATCATGTTGATGACATAAGGGGACACTTGTGTGGTAGAGAGAAGAGGAAAATGTGTGTTGTTCATTAGGCCACATCTTCATCATCCTAGCCCTTGATACAAAAGTTGATCCAAGGGTTGAGATCCATGGAAATTCCCTATAAATAGGCAACCCCTCTTCACTTCATTCTTCACAAATTCCTAATGCCACTTAGAGAGAGGTTTTAGAGAGAAGGAGGAGTCTGGAGAAAATAGCAAGTTCTGGGTAAGTTCTTCGGTCTCTAGTCTTTAGTTTTCATAGTTGTTTCGATAGTTATAGTAGAAATGCTAGATTAATCTTTAATCTTCCAAGTAAGTTTAGAAATCATGTTTTAGGGATAAATATGATATTTATTTCAAAAATATATTGGAGATGGAGATATTTCAAAATTTTGGAAGATTAGAGTTAAAATAGCGAAGCTCTGGCGAAATTTCGCCGGTTAGTCAAACTAGGGGCAAAATGGTAATTTGTACCTAAAATGCCTGTTATGATGTTGATCACTGATAGATGTGATAATATCCTTATAGGATATCTGTAATCACGTACCGCTGTCGTACCGCTGTCAAAAGTACCATTCTCCGTCAATGAAGGTACGTTCGCGTACTGTAACACTAACTCTGATGCTTATAATATGCTTTATGTGGTAGATAACTTTACATCTGCTGTGTGCTTATGAGATACATCTGCTGTGTGCTGGGATACATCTGCTGTGTGCTGTTGGAATACATCTGCTGTGTGCCTATGTACTGTTGGGATACATCTGTTGTGTGCTTATGTATGGATTATTGCTGTAACGCCGTGAATAACTGTCATATACTGTCATATATAAGCATGAGGTTAACCATTACCTGAGGTTCAATGGCCATTGAACCTCAACTCTTAACATAGCGTCAGGCTCAGGAGAACCGAGGACCAAGGAGAAAGGCAAGCAGGCCGCATAGAGACTCGACTGAAGCCCTTTTCTGTTTATACAGTCACACTGACGTTAGACGTCTGAAATCAATGTACTATTACTGTAATCAGCCAGACTTACAGCATTTTGAATGTAAATATCAGTTACTCAATCGCTCCGAAGCTCTACTCTGATATATACTGTTTTTGAAAATGGATGTTACAGTTTATACAATAATTCACAATCAGATTCAATCTCAAAGAATGTTCCACAAAATTTACCTCTATGTTTCATAGCTTCTAACAGCGCTATACATTTCGCCATAAGAGGTGAGTCCACTGCCACCAACTTCCCCAAGCCTCCTACAAACTCTCCCAATGAATTCCTACCAATTACTCCAATACCTGCCTCACTCGTGTCCACTTTGAATGCCCCCGTGAGTATTAATTTTTACCACCCCAGACACTGGTACAACCCATTTTAGATGGCGTACCTGCTTAGATAGAAACATCTTCTTAGAGCCGCCATCCACTTTTTCCTTTGACTTCCAGTATTCTTCTACTTGCACATTCACCCACTGCACTACTTCCTTAGCCTTTGGCCACTCACCCATAAACACCTAGTCATATCTCTTCTTCCATATCCACCAACACATCATGGCAAATAAGGATTTACCATACTCATCCAATAAACCACCCTCAGCTAGCATGTCATAAAGTCATTCCTCACACCTTCTTATACCTCATTTGCTAAATTTAAGTCCCAAAGGGCAGCCAAACCAACATAGTTTAGTCCACGGGCATAAAAATAGCAGGTTTTGAATTGTTTCAAGTTCAACTAGACAAATAGGACACAAAGAGTTAAGACCAAACTTACGCTTAAACAAGGCTTCCTTAGTTGAAATGGCACCCACACTCAGTTTCCATATAAAATGTTGTATTTTAGGGGGAACCACCACCTTCCAAATACTCCTCTATAGTAATTTAGGGACAAAGAATGACATACCAGGATCTTTGACTAAAGTATCCACATCCAAGCTTCTAGCCACCGAGTACCCAGATTTCACAGTGTAACAACCTTCATTATTAGCTACCCAAACCGGATAATCATCATGGTTAGTAGCCAGTCTTGGCATCTTCAGTATTAACTCCTTTTCTTCCATGCTGATTCTAGAACTGATCTTGCTAAGATCCCATTTTCCTTATCCTTACTGAATACAGCAGAATACCCATCAGGTCCTGGTGCTTTGTTAGCTCCAATTAGGAAAACATATTCTTCAATTTCTTAGTTTGTAATAGGCCTCATTAAACTGACATTCTCAGCCTCTGTCACCACCCTACTAACATAAGAGACAGCTTGCTCCATCTACCGAGAGCCCACGGAGCTGAATAATTTTTATAAAAGGCATTAAAAGCTTCATTAATCTCCCCCTCTCCTCCAACCAAATTCCCCCTTCATCCTTCAACCTCAATACCTTGTTTCTTTGCCTTCGTTGAATCACATTGTTGTGGAAGAATTTGGTGTTTTTATCTCCACATTTAAGCCAAGAAATTCTTGACCGCTACCACCAATAAACTTCCTCATGAGCCCATGCCTCTTCTAACTCCCTTGTCACCTCCTCAGCCTCCCTAACTACCTGCTCAGTCAGAGTGGCTATGTTATAGCGATCAAGCTTTCGCTTTAGTTGCTCAATGAGCCTGTTGAAATTAGGAAAGGCTCTTTTGCTCCATGCCACCAACTTCTCTTTGCAAGCCTCTAGTCGTCTAGCTAAATCTATCAGCCTGTTTTCAGCAATTCCCTCCACCTCATTCCACCCTTCCCTCACAATTTCCAAGAAATCCTCATGTTGTATCCAGTTAACTTCAAATCTAAAGCAGCTTGGAGTTCTTACCTTGAGGAAACAACAGTCAATCACCAAAATGTGGTGGTTAGATCCAATAGGGTCTATATGGAAGACCATAGCATGATCAAACTCCTCTATAAACTCCACATTTCCAAGTGCTCGATCAAGTTGTTCCCTTACCGTGGATCCCATTCTCTTGTTGCACAAGTAAACCTTGATCCTTTGAACTCTAAATCCATCACATGGCAATCCGATAATAATCTTTGAAAGTTGATGATTTTCCTCAAAGACCTTGGGCTCCCACCCTCTTTTTCAGATTGAGACAGCAAGTCGTTAAAGTCACCGACTAACAACCAAGCATCATGCACACTGTTTTAAAGGCTTCTAACCACGTCTCAGACCACTCTTCTTTCTCTTTCCTTAGGCAGTTCATAGACAAATGTTGCATACTTGGGGACCTTTAGGCTTGCTGATTCAATTATTGTATGTATACTATTCTTGGACTTGTATAAAACAGACAAGGAAATGCCTCCATGCCACCATAATGCCAATCCACCAGCCAGTCCCTTAGGTTCTACATACAAATCGTGAATGAAGCCACACTTACTTCTGATTTTCCTTATCCTTGCTAACTTTATTTTTGTCTCCATTAGGAAGATTATTGAAGGATTGTTCTTTCTTATCTCATCATTCAGATTTCTCACTATCAAGGCTGTCCCTAGGCCTTGACAGTTCCAAGAAAGGACCTTCATGGCGCCTTGGTAGCTGCTTCTGGCCAGCCACCAACCCCAACAGTGGATGTCTCCTTTCTCTTGCCACTTCTAGCTCTAAAAAAAAAAAAAATCATACTCTTTAGACTCCTCCATCTCCCTATCCTGCATCTCCACCTCTACTGGATTATTCTCCTTTATCTCTGTACCCTTCTTCCTACCGCTTCTCCTTATCTTTGCCTTGACTTTTTTTCAAATTATTTGCATAACTGGAAATGTCAGTCAACGGGTTGGAACTCTTATCTTCACACCTCCTTCGTTTTGTTTTACCAGATTCCCAGTCCTCTGCTACCTCCCTTTTCAAGCCAAGACTATTTATCCCGTTAAGCACCTCTTTCATCGCACATCCGTTAGACAAAACTAAAGCCATTGAGTTTTCAACATCAGATTTCGCCATTGTGTTAGCACCTGCCACTAGTTCAAAATTCAACACCTCAGATTTATACTGCTTCTCAAAATTATGTGCCACAACTCCCCCCACCGGTTTATTGTTGACCCCAAGATCATCTATACCAGCTAAAGCATTACGTGCCCCTCCATTTGATCCCTATATAATGTGCCTTCCAGAGCTGGATGCCATCTTATTTATCCCTCTGGAGTCTCTTTAGTTACCCTCTCTTCTTCCTTCCTAACCTCATCCATGCCCCTCCTCTAAGCGTCAGACACTGGATTGTTAATTTTGATGTAGAACAAATCATCCTGTGCAACAAAATTTTCATTATTAGCTTTCATACACTCTTCATCCTTTTTCCTCCTCTCAGCTTCTTCTCTTTTCCTCTTAACATATAGCACTTCTGCCTCGTCTGTGTTCAGAGCCACCAAGGTTTCATCCCAACTACGACAAACAGTTGTCGAAAGCCAGGCACCATAACGTGGTTCTTCAGGCTTAAAGCAAGACATCAATTTTTCATAATGACAAACTCGATTATCATGCCCTATATTGCCACATTTATAACAAAATGTTTATAGCTTCTCATATTTAATTGCTATCCAAGTTTTCCGACCATCAGGTTTGGGCAGCTAGAAACCATAGGCCAAAGGCTTTCATAAATCTAACATTACTCTACATGCAAAAAATTCTGAAGATTCCTCCCGTTATAGAATGGATCCTCAGCCAGCATCACCTCACCAGCATGACCTCCAATTGTGATCACATTCACCAAGCATAAGGCTTCCAGCAGAACATTGTGTATCTGAATCCAAATCGGACAATGAATGAAATCGAACTCATCGTATGCCTTATATTTCGATCTCTCCAGTAAATTTAGCAAGGTTCCATTAATGGACCAAGGTCGACCACGAAGTATTCTGTTGTAATCCTCTTCGCAATTGAATTTGAATAGAAAAGCATTGCCAGTAATTTCAATAATTTCAAAGCCTGATTGAAGATTCCATGCTTTACATAAGATCAATTCCATTGCAGATCTGGAATACACTTTATTCACCAGGATCTTTCCGATCAGGATATTCTCTGTTTCAACCTCACTCCACACTAATGGAGACAAGATCTGGATCTCTTATATGAGTAATTGTTAACTGTTACTCCACCGATAGTATAGGTAGATGACCTCCTTCACTTCTCCAATCCACCCTCACCTGCACTGCCAAACCTCCGTACTCTGGTGTCGTCCAACCTTCGTACCTCCAATCAACCCATTCTCACGCTTGGCGGAGAGAAAAAGCTACCACACGAGTGCGCAGGGAGAAATTTTTTTATTCCTTAAATAGTTTACATAAGGATCTTTAACAATCCAGATATGGCATCTTAACCCTTAATTTAAAAGAGAAAGGAAAGTTTGAGCTATAGTCATTTTCATGAAGAGTAGACTTATAAGTTCAATTAGTCAATAAATATTGTTGCCACCATTGTTTAATGAAACACACATCTAGAATGTGCGAGTAAAACAAGGAGCTCTTATGTGCATAACCCATACTATTAAAATATGGAGTAAATACCCTTTCTGGTCCCTGACAAAAAACACAGACCCCATTTTGGTCCCTTACAAAAAAATTGACCTTTATTCGTCTTTTTTATGGACTAAAAAGGACCTTTTGGAAATTTGTGAGCGATCAAAATGTCAACCAATTAAGTGTATTTTGAATTTGTGAGGGGCTACGAGACTTTTTTTTTGTAAGGGACCAAAATAGGGTCCGTGTTTTTTGTCAGGGACTAGAAAGGGTATTTACTCTAAAATTTGCTACTTGAGTTTATACAAGGACTGTTATGTTGTCATAATCAGGCTACCAACATAAATTAGTAGTCACATTAGTGATAATTATGGTTAGTTAATTACATTTATGTTAGGTTAGGTGTGCCTCTCGTTTTTTCTTTGATTATAATACTAAGGGGGAATCACCCAGACACAAAATGTTGAGCAGGACGTGGGGAGTATTATGAACCATGTGATGACTTATTCACATATGGTGATGTGATGTTAGATGCTTCAAAACTATTAAGTTTGGCTAAATCTTGTTAGTGCATAAATCTGGTTCTGCAACTTTGCTTATCCAATTAATCTCTCAAATTTGTTTATTTGCTACTTGGAAGAACCTAGAGCATATATGTTTATCTTTTTCTTCTCTTACCTTTTCTATTCATAGAAAATTGATGAACAGGCCAAACGTTTAAAGGCTGAATCATGTAAAATTATAATTAGATAATTAAGACATCAGACATATCTTTGAAGGCCCATAACACTATCTTTTTAGCTTTTATGGTTGAAATACAAAATACATAGTAGATAACATTGTACTAATTACCATGCAGAAAAGTAAGCATTTTTCACCTCAACATGAAAAATAAACTCCATTATATTTATGTCAAATCAACAACAAAAGCATACTAGCAACTTCTACAACCACTACATAATCTTAAGTTTGAAAGATGAAGCTGAACAATTGGAAGAATCACATCAGTTAAACTTTTAAGGTAGGAAGGAAGAAGACAAAGCAAGGAGAATGGAGGACATGGAGGAGTAAAGTGAGCTTCGAACATCCTTGCAATCAAGGTTGTCAAACTCATGACATTGGCGCAAACTCGTATTATCAACTCAAATCGTAAACTCATAAGAGTTTACTTTTATTATCAAATAGGTATTACTAGTGTATAATTTAATAATTAAAATATAAAAATGACACCAATTTGATTTATATATATTTTAAATTCAAATAATTGAAATTAAATTGATTAACATTCATCATTTATCATATTTAACAAAGAAAATTCTATGAAATTTATATATAAAGCCGCTGACATGATCAAATAAAAAAAGTTAACACAAGTTTAAGAGTAAGTTAACACAGTTTTATAAGTTAGAAATGTAAAAATGGTAAACTTGGTGTATAAACTTGTGAGTTTAACCGAGTTTACAACTGACACGAATTTTCTAGTGACTTGACTCGTTTTTGTAAACTATAAATGTAAAAATAATAAACTTTGAAAGTTAACTCGCGAGTTTGATAATAATGCTTGCAATGGAGAAGTCACAGAGAAACAGAGAGCAACAAAGATAGAGTTATTTAGACAAGCAAAGGCACAAAGCCAAAATGACGTATGAGCGCAATTCTAATGGTAGCAATAAAGCAAGAGAATTAACAAGAAAATTAGAGAAAATAACATTCAAGTTTCCTTTTTTCCAACTTCGAAAGAACTGAAATCATAAAACCCAAACATTCCGGTAAAAACTTGCAATGGTTTAGAGATTACCGGCGAAGGGGGCCAGAAGAAGGGGGAGGTGTTATAGAGAGTTAAAGAAAAATAACTAGGGCTCAGAAAGAGAGTTTAGAGATTGGAGAAGGAGGGGGAGGTGTGACAAAGAGTGAAGAATAAAATGTTGAAGGAGCGAGAGTGAAGTTGAAACATCTAAAAAATTTCGACTTTTAACAACCGGCTTTGCAAAACAAGTTGTTGTAACTCAAAATAAAAAAATGAAATGGAGTGAGAGAGACTCAAACTCTCAACCTCAAGATAACGCCCCAAATGCTCTAGCTAATTGTGCCACCACCACATTTGTTGAAAGATTCAACGATTGTTTTTAATAAAACAGTCCTTGTAACTCAAAATTTTAAAACAATGAAATGGAGTGCCAAAGGTTCAAAATATCGACCTCAGGATAACTCACCAAACGATCTAGCCAACTGTGGCACATAACACTTGTTGAAAGAGTCAACATCTGTCGTTGTAACTCAAAAAATAAAAAAAGGGTGATAGGCTAACTTTTTGTGAGTTTTGCTTTGGAACTTTGGAAACATGGGTTAAAGATGTTTTATAAACTATATTTTCAAAATAATTTTAATGTAATTAATTACACATTATTAATCATTTGCAATGAGTCAACTTTTTTCAAATATTAATAGGATTACTATTTTCAAATCATTAATAACCTGTAATTAAAAATATAATGGGATTAGAGATTGAAATTTAATCAATTTTGAAAATACAATTTTTAAATTGTCTTCATCAATCCATCAATCACCATTAAACACAATCTCTAATTAAAAATACAAATGGGATTAGAGATTGTAAATCATTAATAGCGTGTCATTAATGGTATTAAAAGTATTTTAAAAATACAAGTTTTAATAATCATTAATTAGGTATATGCCGTAAATTTTTATCAATGCATTAATTATCATTAAAAGTGGAAATCATAGTTAATAAGGCAAAAATGAGAAATACTGATTACTAGACTCAAACTAATCCATATGACCATTTTAATCTAGAATGTGTTTTACAAGATTTCTTGAGTAAGGGTGATGCTTGATGATCTTTCCCATTTGGTCCAGAAAATGAAAGCACAGAATAATATGATGAGTATGAGTGATAATCATTGCTCAACCTTACTTTCCATTAGTGGTCCTACCCTAAAGGAAAATTCTAGAGTATATTACAATACAGCACTCTGATCTTATTTATAAGCTTTTTTTTGCTAAAAAATTTGGTCCTATATATAAGTTCAGTTTTAGGGTAATAAATGAGATCGCAACAATTTTGTCCATATTAATTGTATAAATAAAAATAAAGGGAGAAGAAAGAGTTGAAAGATACATATTCATAAATGAGAACAAAGTTGAAAATTTATCTCATAATCATTGAGCTAACCACCTCTCCTTGGTATGTATGATTTAGTTAAAAGGAACTTATAAATAGGATTAGAGTGGTATATACACAAGACACAAGTCAACAAATGAGGGAATAAACTCAATCCTATCCTTATGTAAAATTCATGCCCACTAATCATACACTAATCTATATTATCTATCAGCTTCCTATGTTGTTTTCCTTCCTTCAAATATAAATGATTATGTTTATGTTTATGTTTATGCTGCTCACTCTTCTAGTGTTTGTTTGAAAGCGTTACTTAGCCTAGTGTTTTCCTTCCTATGTTGTTTGTATTCAACCACTTTCATCAACAAACCTCAAAACAAATGTCATTTTCTCCCTTTTTGATTCATTGCGTTCGTCATCAATTATGCAAAACTTGAAATCTCCAATTTGTTGACGAATGTGGTTACGAACTTTACTTGAGAGGACATGCAAGATTTCGTTTTGAATCATAGGTGAAATATACTTGGCATTGTATGGTGCATTTTCCAACACAACTTTTGCAACTTCATCATTGTATGATGCTAACAACTTTATCATCTCAAGAAAGTTATCCCTATTTTTTTTATTCCAAAGTTTCATCACGACCTCTAAAAGCGCATGCTTAAACTTTGTACATTAAAGACATTCTGGATATGTCCATATTGATTCAACAAGTCTTCACAAGCCTTAATTGCTTTGTTATGTGGTGAGCAAGGATTTTCTCCTATATGATTGAGAAAAGCACAAGTTTTTCCACTAAGGACTTTTTTTCCACTTTTGAAATCCTTTAACAATAAAAACATCTACTTTAAGGCATCCACTTGGTTTAGTAAAAAGAAAACATGGTAAGCAATAAGTAGCATTTGTAGGAGGAGAATACTCTAACTAAGAAGGAAATATATCAAACCAAGTATACTGAAATCTTCTTGGATGATTTTTTTCCTATAAGAGGATAACATTGAAGTTTACACTGGTTTTGACCCCATTTTAAATAAGCCCCTCGAACTTCATCTCTTTGATTCACATGATATTGCCATATTTGAGGGTGTTTACCCGGATCACACTCTAAGGAACTAATATCAAATTCATTGGAAGTAACTTAGGAATTTTAGAAGGCTGTTCCTCACATTCAAACCTTAGAGCATCATGGCAAGTCTTTTCAACGGGTAAAGATGTAGAAGCTATGTTACCTTCCTCTATGTGATCACTAGCTTTCCTCTTGAAGAATGAATCAATTGTTTTATTCTTCATCATTGAGTTGTTCTTAGATTTTATCACTGTCCAAATAACCTATAAACAATTTAAACAATATAATTAACTATTATCATGCTAAATATAAATATAGAAAGAATAAACATATTGGGCTATTTAGTAATGTGATATGCTTCATTTTTCTATTCAAGTTGCTAATGTGATATGCTTCATTTTTCTAAATAGAGCAAATAATTCATGCTTTTATTTAAAGAGGCATCCGCCTTCTGGAACCTTCCCTAAACCCAAGCCCACAACCAAGATAAACTAAATAATATTCAAATTCTTGATTTAGAAGAAAGAACTAAAGTCAAGCAACACATTCAGCTTTAATTTTTATGTTCAGTATGAGTGAAAAGAAAGATCTGGGCATGAATTTACTGTCTAAAATTTCACAAGAGTTTATATATAATGTGTTGGATATAATTAATTTTGATGATGTCTTATATAGATACTATTATGTAGAGCAAAAAGTTTGTATCATATACATTGACTAACTACTTTATTTAAATGTAGATTAGTGCAAGTTAAATTATATAGAATGATCAAGAGAGGAGATTGAAGAAAGAAGAAGGCTTTAAATATGAGAATATGAGTATTTGAGTCTCTATGATGAAATGACTCAATTTGGGGTTAAAATAAGCAAAATTAAGCTTCTCGATGAATAGGAGTTGCTACAGTTCAATTGATACGGTCCCGTGCATGAACAGCTCCTTCTTGTGCATAAATTTTAGTCATTCTCGAGTACAAAACAGCCATTCTCGAGTACCATCGTATTTCATCTACTGTGCTCAACTCTATTTCATGTTTCACTTGGGCGAGCTCTAGTAATTCGATGATATCTTTCAACCAGAAGTTTGATTGAGGTGAAACGAATTTTGTATGGAACTAGACTCCCAATGCATCATTTTAAAATAAAATTCAAGCCCAAAGAAGTTCTGATGCGAGAGCTATGAATTTTGGAAGATGAAAGTGAAGTCAATGTCACACAGAAGACCAAGCTTCGGTATTTTGAGTGTATCTCACAAACGAAAAATCCAAATGAGCTGAAACCAGTTCCATTTGAAACTAAACTCACATAACTTCCAAAAACATCAAGATCACGAAAAATGAAGATCAATTGAAGGAGATATGATGTTTTGAAGTTGACGGTCAATTCAGGATGCAGTAAAAAACGCTGGTCAAGAACAACCTCCATTCATCTGATGATAACGGACGAACTACAATGAGTTTAGAGCTGATTCTTCTTGCATTGGAAATAAGACTTAAAGAGATTTCTAAGCATGGGTGATCGAAGACGTTGCCCTTACTAGAAATTAACTATTGTGCTGCTAATATTCTTGTTTCTTGAAAGTCTCTACATTCTGAAAGTTGAGCTTTGAACTTGAGAGTATTATGGTTATTCGTGCATGATCAAAAGCCTCTTCTGATATGACTCTCGAGAATGGTCTCTTGATTCTCGAGTATATGCATATTTGTTCACTTTCAATATCTCTTTTCTCATCAGAACAATTCTCGAGAATAGGTAAGGTAATTCTCAAAAATGTTTGGTTTAACATGTTACATGTTTTCTGGTCATGGTATTCTCAAGTATTACTATTATGATTCTCAAGTATTGGTGAAATAATTCTCAAGAATGCTTAATCTCTTATGATTAAAAGCTCTTGGATCATATTATTCTCAAGTATCTTTAACTTGGTTCTCGAGTATCATCGAGAGATGCTCTCTATAAAGGCTTTCCTTCAATGGTTACTCGAGAATGATATGAACAATTCTCGAGAATGTATTCGCAGCATCTGTATCATCTTTCACACATCATTAAATTCTTCCTAAAATCTCTTGGTTATTATTCTTTCTTTCTTAATCATGCCCAAACTTATTCATATCATATTTAGTCATCTTTTTGAATAAGTTTCAGTTGATTAACCTTGTTTAAATTGAGATTAGCCAAAAAGCAATCCTACTTGTCAAGTAGCATTAAATGCATCTTAGAAACAGAGCCAACAATCGGAACTAAAGCTCGTAGTAGATGAAAACATTCCTTCAAGGCATACTTATTTCGGCTGTTATTTTGAGTCACCCTCTGCACAAGTGCAATTGACAGTGAATGCATTTAATGAAGCAACAATCGATTATGCTCAACGGATTTCATCTTTGCCTAATGGAAGTTTGAAGTGTCTAACGGCTACTTCTAACAGACATTCAACGATCATATCCTGAACGGGAGAAATAGTAGAAATATGAAACTATTCAGAACTGTTTCACAAATCACAAGCTAATGTTTTTATAAGACATAAGCAAGGAAAAATACCAGAGGCGACCATGGAAGCAAATCCAAAACAGCCAGAATCTAGAGGCGACCATGGAAGCAAAGGCAATGGCAGAGACTAGAAAGAATAGATGGAGGAAGACGAACTGAGGTCATGTGTGTCGTGGCGTCCTTGTGACTACGCGAGAGATAGAGAGACTAAAAGGATGGAGAAAGCACAGATGAGCAGAGCAGAGTAGAGCATGGAGGAACCAAGGAAGAGGAGAGGAAGCGTGCGCTTAACGTCCTAGCAAGATGGAATGAAAAAAGAAAAGGGAAAAAAGTTATAAAAAAAAATTGAGGGCCATTTTTACATTATATTAAAATGATTTTTTTTTTTTGGGGGGGGGGGGTGTCCCTTAAATGCTCTCTCCCTATGTTTGGATACCATATCTTGCAGCTCCAAAGTATTTTTTACATGCGTGTTTCAAAAACGATGGGACAAATGACTTATAGTCAATTTGATTTATGAAGGTATTAGATTGTGAAATCATATTTATGTATGGATTGACAGTAGCACAAGTAACTTTTGTAATTTTAACTTATAGTCCTTAAAAAATACTTCATAAGAATATTGAACAATACTAAAAATATTTTTAGTCCTTAAAAAATACTTTTGTGATTTTATGTATGGATTGACGGTAGCACAAGTAACTCTTGTGATTTTAACTTATAGTCCTTAAAAAATACTTCATAAGAATATTGAACAATACTAAAAATATTTTTAGTATTAGTCAGTACCCTGAAATATTTTATAGAATACTAATTGGTACTAAAAATATACTTCAGGATACTGAATAGTATTAAAAAAAAATACTTCATGATCTTGAAAAAGTATTCTAGTATCTTGAAAAAAATATTTTTAATATCAGTTAGTACCCTAAAATATTTTTGAGGATATTGACTGGTATTAAAAATACACTCTACATGACCTATATTCCCATATATATCAAACAAGACTTCAGACCCGTGCGTTGCACGAAGGGGTGGAATTGTTGTTGGTTGTAAATATGAACAATTCAGTTATAAATGAAATAAAAAAGTACTTTTAATAAACAATACATAAATTGTGGACCATTTAAAAAACACAATTGAAACTTAAAAAATGATGAAATGATATTACAATGAAATTGAAAGGACAACAATGGCAAAGTGGTACAATTTTTCCCCAAACAACTTTTAATGTGGTAAAATATTCTGGAAAACTTCTCTATATACCACATTAATTGTGTTGTCAATACACTTGTTAAACTCATCCAAAATCAATATTTTTAAGCCTTGGAAACTCTTCACCCTAGATAAAACAATATAAAGTTGTCCATGTGAGAAGACTGGACTTGGTAGGTAAAGACCTACATTTGACATCGATTGTCATTGACTTTTGTTAATTGTCATGGCGAATGAAATGATGATTGGAAATTGTCTTCTAGTCATCTTGAATGGAAGTTTAGATTCACATGGATTCATATCCATCCTATGTATCAATATGTCTTGGCCTGCGCTCGTTCCATTCAACGCCTTTGCCTTAATAACGTTCTTGCCTAGTTGTGTTATTTGAAGCCTCGTACCATTGCATAATTCTGATGCTTGGTCAATGTTCCTTTTTAACACAACAGACACTCTCACCTTCAAAATCAATTTATGATGAGGAATCCCAAAACATTTAATTGAATTTAGAAACTCTGTATTGTATAGATCATCGATAGTATCATTTGCATGATCTATACCATTTATAGAGTCAGCACTAAAGTATTTTGCTTCATCTCCTAGCAACAAAGAATAAATGTAGTCATTCCAGGAATCAACATGTTCCGTAGTTGGTGTTAGTATTGACCTGTTGTTTAGGTAATCTTCCTCGAATAAACGCTAAACTAAATTTGGGTAAGTAGATCCAACAATACAACGTATTGGATTTTCATCATCATGAAGTAACAAATCAGATGGTAATGCTATGTTTGCAATACCATCGTGTGGTAATCCAATAACACCCTCTCCTACAAGCAGCAGCCATTCAGAAAATGCTTTTATTTTCTCTTGCTCAGCTAGATCTGTGGAAGACTTGAGTCTCATATTTTTGGTTAATTGCAATAGCTCACATTCATTCCAGAGAGGAGAAGCATTAATAGATGCGTTTACAATATCAGCTCGTCCACTTTTAGGAATGACCGAAAGAATCTGCCTGAAATCACCTCCCATGACAACACATTTCCCTCCAAATAAACTATTGGTCTTCATTAGGTCCCTTAAGGTTCGGTCAAAAGCCTCAACGCAATGTCTTTTCACCATTGGAGCTTTATCCCAAACAATTAGATTATCAGCCTTGATCAAGTTTGCAGTTGGTGAATTTTGAGTAATTGAACAAATAGAATCTTCATTTACGTCTATAGGAATTGAAAACCTTAAATGTGCAGTTCTGCCTGAAGGTAGTAAAGTAGCTGCAATTCCATTGGATGCTACGTTCAGTATGATACCCCCCTTAGATCGTATGGAAGCTGTCAATGCATTCCACATGAAGGTTTTCCCAGTACCACTAAATCCATGCAAAAAAAAGTATCCACCTTTATGTGAAGAAACAGAGGAAACTATTTTATGGAATACTTCCTTTTGCTCATCAGTCATCAGATTTTGCAGCCTAATAGCTTCATCTCTCTCTCTCTCTCTCTCTCTCTCTCTCTTTCTTTATTGTAGTTTAACTCCTGAAGTATTAGTTGGTTAGACATGTCGATCATGTTTCCTTCGTTTGGCTTGGGCAACGATGGATAGTCATTGAGGCTTTTACCATTGCGTAACAAAAGTTGTTCAATTTCCAATAGTCCAGCAGATTCGATATTGGCACTTGAGATATGAAATTCTGGAACATGAAAGGTAACGTTAAATATCAATTTAATTAGCGGCTTGTTTGTTTTTTGTTAAAACAATGAAATCTTCACATTAGAATAAAGAATTAATACGAAAATGTACTTGTAAAGAGCTTATTGCCCCTTGTGATGTATAACAAATCTTCACATATGATATCTTTAGTTTGTTCCCAAACAATACCCGGTTGTGACAAGGAATGACTTAATAACATACTTGTGAAAAAGTGACGAAGGTAATTAATTACCTGATGCCCACAATGATGCTTCTTTAATAACATTGATATACTCATTGTCACTGTCTAACAATTCAAGCGTGTAACATGCTTCTCTGAATGTCAGGTAGACAACATTATTAACAGTCCTAATATCTTCATAATTCTTTGGACCTCGCACTTTGTTCAAAAGCAAACAAAGGTAATATAACTCTCCTTGAGTAGGTGTACAATGACTAAGTCTTCCAACGGAGAAACCATGTTCACGATACTTCCAAATTCTTTTGTCCCTAACAAAAGTAAAGTAGTTAGGGAATTGAGAATAAGTTAGAGTTCTTGCAAAAGGGTCATCCTTATTCTTTTCAAACCAAGCAAGGAACATTGATTCTTTAACTCTAGGATTGTTGATAAGGGATGACATCGTTTGAATTTGAGAGTAATAAACTGCTAGTTGTTCATGAAGATGGAAACTTAGTCTCTCAACAGGTGGTTGTCTATGGTGGATATTAAAGCCAAAAATTTTCCACGATGCCTCACATGAAGATACATACCTACAATTGAGATAGTGAGAAATTTCATCAAATGATTGTTGAGATCCTGGAGTTTCGTTGTTGCTATATATGCCTGCGATTATGCGGTCATTCCCTTTGCTTATGTATTTGAATAGGTATTTCACAGCTTGTGATTAATTTGTCTTCTCAATGTTCAAATGAGCAGAAAATAGCTTTAGCAACCTAGCATTATAAGGGACAACGTATTTGTTATCTAGATGAACACCTTTCCTAAACACCCTACGTCTATCATTTCTCCTTCGATATGTTGGATATTATCATTCTGGACTACCTCAAAGTTCTGGAAGTTGTACACCATACCTTCCTTGGGATCATCAAGCAATTTTGGAATGACATTTTTGTGTGTCGTCAAAACTTCCATTCTTGTCTCCTAACACATATACAAAAAAAAAACCAACAAAATTATGGTCCCAAAAAATTTCAGTCAGAAGACAATAACTATTAACGCATATTATGGAAAATGTGTATTACGTAGATGTATAAAACTATATAACAACTTACCATTTCTTGAGACGTTGATGTGTGTGTGTTATAAACGATAAAAGTAATCCTAAGTGTATTTACGATGAAGGTGACAGATAGGTTCCGCCAATAGGGAGACACTTCTTCAATCTTATAATGCATGGGTGGAAATAAAACATGGGTAAAATATTGTATTATTTCATGGAAAATATGCGAAGAATGAAATAGGACCCTGGAGTGATCGTTTGAAATAGCCAATGGAATTCATAATAGGGTTGAAGAAGTGTTTCATCAATTAATAGGTTTGACATATGTGGCTTTAGTAGATGCTAGTTACGTTGAAACTATAATACAGAGAATATCATTTGACTCAAAAAGATAGCACACTGACCATTAGCACCACGCTTTGCTGGCCACTTGATTCTAGAATTAGGAAGCATCCTATTGAAGTACAGCCAACCACCTTATTTAATTACAGCTAATGATGCTCTTCTAGCATCGAGGTTACTATCTGTATGAATGAATGAACATGATATTTATTAGACTGAGCAGATAATAAAACACTCATTAAATATACTGGTAAGAGTTGGAACAGCAGGGAAGAAGAATATAGCTACTGTACTCAACTGCAAATAGTTCTAAATCAAATCACAAACTAAATAGACTAAACATCTTGCCTGCTGTAAAACCATGTACCGTTTAACAATAATATATCATCCACGAAAAAAATACATTCGCACTAAATGAAAGTTCAACTTAAAAAGAAAAAACAAAGAGATAAACAATTTCATTCCCAAGTTCATGTATCTTGGCTGACGCCACTTCAGGAAAATTTGGATATATGAAAACGCAAGTTGCACCGTCGACTGAAGAAATCTCCACACCTACATGTGAGGCAAACAAACAAAAACAGTTATAAATGACAGAGGGAACAAAATTGTTGAAAACACGTATTAGGAAAACGATAATTGAAGAAGTTATTTCTTCTTCACCTCTTTCGGTTTTCCCATTATCTCTACATACTGAACAACAACAAAAACACCAGATCGTCCGTTCCAATTTTCCAACTGAGGTAGAGCACTTTCAAGTGCTTGTCCCTGCAAGATACATCTGACAACATAATGCTTCCTGCAATGAAATTCTCCAATCAATGATACGTTCCATATAGTGAAAAATACATACCACTCTGGTCCTATTTATAAGTCCCTTTTGACCAAATCACACATACCAAGGAGAGGTAGATAGTTCAATGATTATGTAAATTTTCAACTTTACCCTCATTTATGATTGGGTACCTTTTAACTTTTTCTTCTCTCTCTATTTTTATTGGTACAAATATGGGTAAAATTGTCACAATTTTGTTTATTTGGTCAAAAGGACTTATAAATAGGACCAAATTCTTTTGGTCAAAAGGGACTTATAAATAGAACCAGAGTGGTATGTTGTAGGATGACAAATAAATATTTTAGTTCAATTAAATAAACATACCTTTTGTCCTCTAGGTCCATCGTCAATGCCATTATGTATAAACCCCTACATATATAGTTAGATACAGGACTAAACAATTTCAAGATACCGCAAACATCTGCACTCGTAAGTAAGACAACTCATTTGGATAAAATTATACGAAATGTAGATAAATATTTGAAACAACAAAATTACAAATTAGAGCGAGGAACATAATTAAAGGAAACACACCAATAAGCCTATTGTTGTTTGGGTGACCCCACCAGTTCATATCATGTACATAATGAAGTAAGAAGAAACGTTTTGGCAGATCGTCACTGAATGTAGGAGCTATTTTGGACATGTTAGTTATGACAATGTGGATAGATTCATGAATGGCTCCCCCCCCCCCCCCGGAGGCCCGGTCTCGGACAATAAAACGTGAAATTTCATAATATCCACCTTCAACCAGTTTCCAACAATATTTGTTCATAAGATCCAGCAAGATAATTCTAACGACCATTCGTGTATTGATCTTTTAGAAAATAGAGATAGTGTCACAACGGGTTAAAAGGAAAAAATTATTGAAGAAAATGGAGAAACCCAAAAGGAGATATGCATTAAGAATTCAATCACCATATTGTCGTATACAATCAGATCAACAGACTGCAGTTCACGTGTCGGACGTTTATGACGGCTGCAACCACTGTCCTGATACCAGTGGATTATACGATCAACAATGACCTTCAAGATGACTTCAGAAGGGTCTTCTTTCAGAATTTCCATGCTTGAAACGTGTTTGTTAGCCATCTGATGATGCAGGAAGTTGTTTAGTGGAATCACTATTAAACGTCGTTTGTCTGGATGTATTTTTGTTGGAGAAGGCAGGGGAGAAAGGTTTAAATAATGGTGCAATGGATATCTGAAACGACAAGTTTGATGCAATGGAGCAAAGGACATCTAAAATATATGGCAGTTGAAATGACGTTTCACAACAGAAGTAATTGGTGGTAGTTTATCAAAATACCCAACCATTTTTTTTCATAAAATTACTACTACAAATAGATGGACGTGGAAAATGAAGAGACTTTCTACGTAAAATACTGACTAATGAATTTGAGATTGCATATTATTTACACAGGAAAGGATTACTCAATGTTTTTGGATAACTGATATAACTTGAACGTTATGTTTACATATTTGTTGGACACTTACTACATAACTTACACCAATGTCTAAGGAAATAAGTAAACAGACCTATTATCACAACATACAGTGATATTTTAACGTCAAAAGAATCAATTCCGATGAGTTTTGCAGGACGGTTTCCATTCTTTAATGCGATAACAGTTGTATTCTTATATTTACAATGCATGAATGTATAGAAATGCATATGACTAATAATTGTTAGCCAGAATATTGGTTATATCGCAATTCTATATTACAAACATGGGGTTTCGCTAAAAGAGTAAACATCAAATGAAACAAATACAATAGGCCCTTTATATGAGTTAACAAACTGCATGACTAATTAAAGTATTTAATTCAATATCGGTATTGTTTTTTGTTTATATATATATGCAAAGGGATTTGTAGACATATAGACATTTATGAATAGTCAATAAGAATATTGGCTAAATTGCAATAACTTCATTTTGGACCATACCGGTTCGTGTGAATATATTATATTAATTACTAATTCATGTGCACAATAAATAATTTGAAAATAAGGGAAAGATATATAGTTAAATGGTTTTAAAAAGTATACTAATAGATTAAATTTATTGTAAATTAGATTTACAGTTCAAGGGGAAAAAATGAGTTAAGCCAAAGGGATTAATGTGCACCATGATAACACCCAAACTGATACGTAATGAAGAAATAAAGAAAAGCTAACGTGCAAACATACAGATGAACATCCGCCAAATGGAAATTAAAACTACTATTTTAATTTCTTTTTCTAAAAAGTAAACGGACACATCAGTGAATAACAGAGTTGACATCTACTAAGACAGACTATTGGAACAGAACCTTGCGAAAATTACATTTAAAAAAAAACTAAAAAAACAACCAAAACAAAACAAATAAAGTCTTCACAACCGTGAATACAAAAGATGATGAAATTGTCCAGAAGTTCCCAAAAACAAAGGGCAAATTTAACTATGGAATTTAAAACACGCGATGATCCTCCACATTAATTTTCTTCTGTCTGATTTGCCTTGGACTCACGAGTAAGCTTGAGACGAAAATCGACAACAGCTGGGTGGTTATGGTTGAAAATGGCCTCAGAAAGGTCAGAGTGACTTAGAAAGATAACTTCTCCATCTGTAATGTGAACAAAGAAAAAAATACAACACTGTATTTAAGGAAAATAGAAGCTACAAAAGAGAAATGACTTCAGCTACTGGAAGAATGAGAAGAATAAAACCTCCGGCTCTAATCATCTCCACAAAGACAAGTGTGACCACGACGTCTTCTTTGTTCAGGACTTTGGAATAACTGACTCGTGCCGAAAATGCAGGTGTATCCCTAAAGCAGACATGTAACGAATTGCCACTACAAAAAAGTGAAGTAAACTAATACGTACGTTAAAGTAGTAGGAGAATGATCAAAGTTGAATGTAATGTTCTTTCAAACCACTCATACATAATCTGAAAATTAAGCTGATAGATAGTTTCCCCTTGATCGATGACATCACATACTTCATGAAAATCAGACACCAGTCCAACAACATCTGCAAAATGATAGAATGGCATTTCAATACGCTAAAAAATTTAAAATTGAATAGGAGATGAGTAAAGTTGAAAATCATTCCAATACTTATTAGAGTTGTTTCAACCAATGTTGTGGCCGCTAAGGGAAGTAGTGTTTGAAATATGGTGTCGGGCGTCGATATAATATTGCTGACATATTTGATCTGAGTATAAGCTTCAAGGACAATCTTGAGATCTGGGTTGATAATATTGGTTCTGTGTTCCACTGAAAAATGAGACAGCACAAAACACAATCCAGGAAGGAAAACGCCACAAAGTTTCCGAATGATGTCTCTGCGGCGCAAGACAGCAAGGCACACATAACCTTGCAACATGTTATATTACACAAAGAATGTATCAGGACCGATAAAGAAAATGACAAAATCTAACTGAGATGCAGACTGAGATTATACCTTTGAATCACAAAGGACGACATTGAATGATATAGGACGACGTCTATTTGTGTACGATATGTCCCAAAAAGTATTCACTACCTTACACGTAGTGGACCAGGTGTTTGTAGAACCATTCAGGGCAAGGAATGATAGGACATTTTCCATTGACATGCTAGATGGTGATGCCATATTGACGACGAAGATCAGAATTAGAATTTTTGACTCTGACCGTGAAACTTTGAAGACGATGAGATTTAAATAGCACCAACGTTGAGCAATGAACATCAGAAATGATGAAACACCAAGTATAATAACCATTAAAGGAAATACCCTTAATTCTTGCATTTTTCCGATGAGTAGTTAACGTTAAATGAAGGTCATCATTCCCATCCGCCAACTACAATTTAATTTTTCAATCTAGTAATGCATCAACGTTGAAAAAAACCATTTCTTCAACTCATATTTCATTGGAAATAGGAAAGAATTAAATAGCACCCTTGACCCATCGTTTGGAGCTGCCAATGGAATTCAAAGAAAGGTTGAAGATGTGTTTCCAGAGTAAATATCATTGACAGTTGTGACCATCATCGGTTGTTTCCAATGAGTTGGTGGTGGACGTGTACAAACTAATGGGTGTTCCATTTCAGATCCAATGAAAGATGAGGAAAAGGACACGTAGACATTACAAGTGGTCCAATAGTTGAAGGGCTAGGAAGTTTAAAAGGATATATTGATTCTTCTCTCTCTCTCTAGCTGAAAAGGAGCTAAAAGCTTCAAAAAGTAACTTTTGATCCATAAGTTCAGTTGAGACAACTTCTCAACCAAACATCACCGTCTGCATAAAGTCCAATTGAGCTCTCTAAATGGTGTACCAATCAAGTTCAAAGTCAGTCACTCAGAATCTTAATTATTTAGGAAGAAAATTTTCATTTTTCATAAACCCGTCCCCAAAAATTAAAAGTTATGAAAAGGTTAGTTTTAACAAATAACTCTGTGTATCATTTTGAAAGTTAGTTTACCATTCGTATTTCATTTGTATCATTTGAAACCAGACACATTAATGGATCTTAAACGTCCATTTCAATTGTTGGTCAAAAATATTATTCTTATTTTACCTCATATATATTAATAGAAAAACCATTTTGAATACTTCCCCAAATTTTTAATTTGATAAATGTATATTTTTCCTCTTAAATAAATTCTTTAATTTTACTCTATTAGCACCCTTAACTTCAATAACTATACTTTATCATCATCGTTAGCCCCAAATATAGGTGCTAATGGTGTTAATAACATAGCAAAATTAAAGTATTTAATAAGGAGATAGAACACACATATACCAAATTAAGACATGTGGGAAAATACAGGTACCTTGATAAATAGTTTTTACCATATTAATTAATCTAAAATTATAAACATGTTAATTATATTGTAATCAAAATAATATTAATAATGTATTTGGCATAGGTTCAATTCCACCAGTGAGAAAAAGTTGGGAAATGGCTTGGATCAGTCTAAGAGCTTAGCTTAGGTTGGTAAATCACTAAATCCTATTTCTCATTGATAATATAATTTTTTTTTGCCAATGTATTTATCATTCTAATTTAAGCCTATCATTAATCACAAATCCTTATTTCTATTTTTTATTAGGACTCAAGGCCAAGCTCGTAAATTAGTATTCAATAAAAAAACTTAGTAAATACAAACATAATATATATTTATAAAATTTATAATTATAATATCTGAAGTTCACATGATAATAATGTAAGAAGGTAAAAGGAAAAATATAATCCTGTAAAGGATAAATAAAAATAAAACTCAATAGAAATATTTAAAAAGTTAGTAATTCAAATTTATATTATTTTCGTTAATTAAAAATTAAATTAAATAAATAAAATTTATTTCCCGAAAGAATCCTAATTTTCCCTATACAAACTTAAACTAAGAATTCTAATTATATATTTTTTAAAAGGGAAATAGAGTTATCTCAGGTGACTTTAAAACTACGTCGTTTTAAATTAATGAAGGGTATGTTTGTAATTTTAAGTGAATTAATGAAGAGTGTTTTCATAATTTTGCACCCTTCATTAATTCATCTGAAATTACAAATCATTAATTCAAAACAACGTAATTTTAGGGTCAATAACTTTATCTCTAGTAATTAGAGAAATCCGTTACGGTTTTTAAAAATAAATAAAAGAAAACAGGTGGCCAAAATCTTCAGAGATAAGCCCCCTGAGCCCATGTTTTAGTTCGTCGGCCTGACGGGACCCGCCCGGCTCTGCAGTGAACTTTGGGTCCCCGAGGCTTGACCGCCATTACTTTCCAGCGATTCCACCGCCTGACTGAGACGGTGTTTGACCGTTGCGATTTCTTTCTGCCACTGTTGCTTTCACTTTTTCTCTCCGTTGCGTCGTGCGTATCTTCTTGCCTTTCTTTCTCGTTTCACAATTCCGAGCAATCAGTGCACGGTCCGTCTCGCTCCGACGAAGATATGCCACCACCTAAAGGTGTTCTCTCGTTTCACTTTGTCACGGTCCCCTGTACTTGGAATTATTTTTTACTTTTTCTTTTTCTATAATGCTTTGTGTTTATTCTGTAACAGAGCTTCCAGGGTTTTACTACGACGCAGAGAAGAACAGGTATTTTCCCATTAAGGGCCCCATTCCAGGCTCTTCTCGCTCTTCTACTGCGAAGATTGGTCCCAAGAAATCAATCCCAAAGTCTCCCCCTCAGGTATTTATATGTGCCCCTATCAAACATTTGATATGGATTCTCTTTCTTTGATTGGCATGTTAATTATTTGTAAACTTGTTTGATGTGGTGATCATTATTACAAGCAATATTCAAAAGAACTGACATGGAAGTTTTTAAGTTTTTAGGAATTTAAATAAGGTGAAGTATATTTTAAAAGGATAAAAATGTTTTTTTTTCCCCTTAAAGCAATTTGAGTTGGCTGGATAAGGATATGGATGAAGGATTCTGATCGGAAAATCGCTACATATACTATGTAACGCAGACAGTTCAAATAAACACTGGTTTTGCTTTTACAATGGAATTTCTGCTTCACAAAAGTACAATGCTGTAAACTCACCCAAGTCACTACACCTAAGCTTGCACGGATCACACCAACAAAACGGCAACACAACATATACTGATATACCCACTACACAGGATGTACAAACTGATTGTACAAATAGGATAAAAAATAGCAGTGAGAACTTTGATTCCGTATTAAGATAAATAAATGTTCTAAAACTCACACATATGCCTCATGGGTTAAAACCAACAAAAAATGAAAAACCGTAGCACAATGCTCACATTGATCACAACATAAAAAATGAAGCAATGGAAGCTGGTTTTGGAGAGGCCATTAGCCTCCCCAAGACCTTCCATTCACTACCTCTGGCTTCTTGCTGTATAAACTATAAACCCTTTTATGTTTTGTTTTCCATCAGTGTCAGCTGTGTTTTCTATCTTTCTACGTTTTTACTGTCTGCAATAACTCTATGGCAATAGCAGGATGAGCAATTGCCCTCATATTTTAACCTCCCTATTTCATAATAAGAAACCTTTTATCCTTAAATTACTTATTTTTATTAAGTTGAAATGAATGAGATGGGAATGTATCTTGTATAAGTTTGGGATTCTAGGCTGTATGAATGTGCTTTAGCAGATGCTTTACAATTAGTCACGTATTATCTCTCGTATGCTTTATCTGTCCTTTCCATATACTCTTTGAATCAAGTTGTTGTCATTATCAGAAAAAATGCTATACAAGGTGTTAGAATATCTGTGATTGATAGGATCTAATAGAATCCCTTGATCCTTGCCTTGATTATAGGATCTGAGATGATCTGATAGAATCCCTTGATCCTTGCCTTGATTATAGGATCTGAGATGATTACATCTAGTTTAGGAAAGATTAGGTTATTATGTTAATTAATGACTGAGTTATTTGCCTTTATTATGCTTTATTGTATTTCCTATTTCCTATTGTTTCCTTGTAACGGCTGCCTACCTTAAGCCTATATATTGTAAACTTTTCCTCATGAATAATATACAATAGAGAGAGTAAAAGCACCTCTGATTTTAAACATGGTATCAGAGCCAGGTTATCTGTCCGAAGCCAGAAAAAATGAGAGAAACAGTGAGTGGCGGTGAGGCAGAGAGAAATAGTGCAGTGGATTTTTCCAGCGACTCTCCCGTGAAGTTTTCCAAATTCAGGCTACTATTCTCCTCCCAGAAACTTGGATCCTCCTCAGTTCCCTCCTTTGTTCGGATCAATTACAGGAAAACCAACCGAAACATCTCCCATGGTTTTTATGTCCGGTACCGATTCTCAAACTCAAAATTCCTCATCTTCTTCTTCTCTAACCGTAACCCACTATCAACCAGAACCTCAGAGATAGCTTCAGAATTTTCAGACCATCACGTTATGGCTATTAGCCATAAGTTCAATGGCAGGAACTATCTCCAATGGTCACAAAGCGTACTGAGGTATATTCGAGGTAAAAGAAAAGAAAAGTACATTAATGGGACAGCCTCTCAACCAGTCCCTGATGACCCTAATTTTGACACATGGTTTGCTGAAAACAACCAAGTTATGACATGGTTGTGTAACTCAATGACCTTGGAGATCAGTGAGGGATATCTACTTGCACACACTGCAAAGGAAATATGGGATGCTGCTAGGAGAACCTACTCCTCCCTTGAAAACACTACTGCCTTGATTCACCTGAAGAGACAACTCCGAGATTTACGACAAGGTAATCTATCCGTAACTGAATATTATAACTCATTGCTGAAATTGTGGCAGCAACAAGACTTGTTT
This sequence comes from Acacia crassicarpa, assembly GCA_034222035.1. Classification (NCBI taxonomy): domain Eukaryota; kingdom Viridiplantae; phylum Streptophyta; class Magnoliopsida; order Fabales; family Fabaceae; genus Acacia; species Acacia crassicarpa. The sequence continues at coordinate 36,939,209 of JAWXYG010000011.1, forward strand.
GAAGTTCATCCCTGGAAAAACCTCGATGATGCACAATTGTACAAAAAGATTGTAGAAGAAGGAAGGATACATGACTTCCTCCTAGGCTTAAACAACTCTTTTGAAGAGATAAGGGGCAGAATTATGGGGCTGAAGCCACTCCCACAACTCTTCGATGTTGTCAACTTTGTCCAATTTGAAGAAAGTAGGAAGCTCTTAAATCAAAGTGGACCAAGTCATGTTGAAAGCTCCGCACTCGCAATTCAGAGACCACATGGGGAACGGAGAGCTAGTAAATGGTGCAACCATTGTAAGAGGAAGGGCCATAATAGGGAAGAATGCTGGAAACTCCATGGCAAATCCTCCGGGGGAAAATTGACCTACCAAAGCCACCTCACCACAGCTGAACCAAAGGTGGAAAATGATGATCGACTAAGTACAGAAGAACTACAGATGTTTCGCAAAATGCTCAATAAACAGAATAAATCTAGTTCTGTTCCCAACGTGAACCTTGTTCAATCAGGTAACTCTATTATTGCTCTCAACGCTGTGATGACTAGTGACGATACCTGGATCATAGACTCAGGAGCAACGGATCACATGACCGGTAACAAAACACTATTCCTCAACCTTAAACTTTGTCCTGAAAATCTCAAAGTAAAGGTAGCTAATGGTGTATTCACACGGGTTGAGGGTATTGGAACTGTTACATTATCTCCTCAGTTGACAATACATAATGTTCTGTTTGTACCAGAACTTACTTGTAATCTGATATCCGTAAGCAAATTGACCAGAAGTCAAGTATGTCGAGTGATTTTTGATGATGGTGTATGTGTTTTTCAGGATTTAAGAACGAGGAGGACGATTGGGACTTCTAGAGAATGGGATGGATTGTTCTACTTGAAGGATCAAATTCACAGAATAAAGATATATGGAAGGCAAGACGGGCGCTGGTTAGCTCAAATTCACAGAATAATGATGTATTGTTGTGGCACTGTCGATCAGGTCACCCTAGTTTTGATTATATAAAACATGTGTTTCCAAATTTATTCAATAAAAATTCTGTTCCTTTTCATTGTGAAACTTGCCAATTTGCAAAACAGACTCGATCCTCATATCCCAAACAGTCCTATACTCCCACTTCACCTTTCACACTGATCCACAGCGATATTTGGGGCCCTGCTCGAATAACTACCCTCACTCACACTAGGTGGTTTGTTACTTTCATTGATGATCATACTCGAACCACATGGGTTTACTTAATGAAAGACAAATCTGATGTTGCCCAAGTCTTTCAGAACTTCTATACCTTTGTCCGAACCCAGTTTAACACATCCATTAAGGTCCTTCGAAGTGATAATGCCAAGGAATATATGAGCACAACCTTCAAAGAATTCCTTGATCACCAAGGAATTCATCATCAGACTTCTTGCCCTTACACCCCACAACAAAATGGGGTAGCCGAGCGAAAAAACCGTCACTTGTTGGAAGTAACCCGTGCCTTGCTAATGGAACGAAATGTTCCCACCATATTCTGGGGCGATGCCATCCTTACAGCGGCCTATCTAATTAACCGCATGCCTTCTAAAGTTCTTAAATATGACACTCCAATTCAAAAACTTCTAGAACTTTTCCCAAATTGCCCACTCATCAATTCGTTACCTCCCAAGGTGTTTGGTTGTGTTGTCTTTGTTCACAGAAAGGAGGGCAACAAATTCTGTGCTCGAGCTGACAAGTGCATCTTCCTTGGCTACTCCTCTACTCAAAAAGGGTACAAATGTTACTGCCCGTCGTCCAAGAAACTTATTATCTCTCGGGATACAATATTCTTGGAAGACGAGGCTTATTATCCCAAATTACCCATTCAGGGGGAGAATTCTGATATTGAATGGCTAATTCCTAATGCCAACACTTCAAACTCACCCACCACATCATCATCAATGTCTCCTAACCTTATAGCCTTTCTTGACTCACTTGCTCCCACAAACCAGCCTAATACACACATTTTACCTCAACCTGAACCCAATGAACTGGAAACTCATGTTGAGATCAATTCAGGGGTGGGTGAAGAGTCACGACAAGAGATAGAGTCCAGCTCATAAGTCCAACCTGAACCAGACACAGGTAGAACTATCTCTCCCATTCAAAGGAACGACCATGAATCCAATCCGGGACTAAATCCTGAAGAATTGGGTTGGCCTATTGCTTTGAGAAAAGGGGTAAGATCGTGTACTCAGCATCCCATTCAACGATTTGTCTCATATGGTAATCTATCTGCAAAAATGCAAAGTTTTGTTGTAAACAGTGCACAGATAACCATTCCAAAGACGTTTCAACAAGCTATGGGTGATCCAAAGTGGAAGCAAGCTGCAGAAGAGGAATTAAGGGCACTCACAGAAAATAGAACATGGGAAATCACGAATCTTCCTAAAGGAAAGAAACCAGTCGGATGCAAGTGGATCTTCACGCCAAAATTTAATCCTGATGGTAGCATCAACAAATACAAGGCGAGACTTGTTGCAAAAGGATATACCCAGACGTACAGGATCGACTATCAGGAGACATTTGCTCCAGTGGTCAAGTTCAATACAATTCAGGTTCTGTTATCACTTGCAGCAAACTTGGATTGGTCACTGTATCAATTGGACGTGAAGAATGCATTCCTGAATGGCGACTTGGAGGAAGAAGTATAAAATGGAGATTCCAGATGGAGTTCTAGCTCCTAATAACTCTGTGTGTAAGCTAAGAAAGTCATTGTATGGACTGAAACAATCTCCGAGGGCATGGTTTGGTAGATTCACCAAAGCAGTGAAATGACTTGGGTACACTCAGGGGCGAGCAGATGACACGTTGTTCACCAAACGTATTAATGGCAAAGTCACCATATTGATTGTCTATGTTGATGACATAATCATTACCGGAGATGATGAAGAATCCATTGTTCAACTAAAACGGGACTTGGCCACTGAATTCCAAGTAAAAGACCTTGGACAAATGAGGTATTTCTTAGGCTTGGAGGTGGCTAGAACGAAGAAGGGCATCAATGTATCTTAGCGCAAGTATACACTAGACCTGTTACATGAGACAGGTATGTTGGGCACTCAACCAGAAGGGACACCAATGGAAGAGGGTTGTCACTTACAGATCAAACCAAAAGGTGTTCCAGTTAATTCAGAAAGATACAGAAGACTTGTGGGGAAGTTGATATACTTAACCCACACTCGTCCCGACATTAGCTATGCAGTTGGAATAGTAAGTCAATTTATGCATCAATCACAAGAAGAGCACATGGAGGCTGTATACAGAATCTTAAGCTACCTAAAGCTTAATCCTGGAAGAGGAATATTCTTTAAGAAGGGTACTACCAGAAACATTGAAATCTACAGTGATGCAGACCATGCAAGGGATAGAGAGACCAGGAGGTCAATCTCAGGGTACTGTACATACGTGTAGGGAAATCTGGTTACATGGAGAAGCAAGAAACAGACAGTGGTGTCACCAAGCAGTGCAGAAGCAGAACTGAGAGCTGTTAACAAAGGAGTTTGTGAAGGAATGTGGATCATCAGATTACTGAAGGAGTTAGGGGTTCAACATGAAGGACCAATGCAACTCTGGTGCGACAACAAGGCCAGCATTGAAATGGTCAAGAATCCAGTATATCATGATCGAACCAAGCATGTTGACATTGACAGACATTTCATTAAAGAGAAGATTGAAGCAGGCATTATGACCCTGTCTCACATAAGATCTGAAGAACAAATTGCAGACATCCTGACTAAACCACTAGGCCGAACGAAGTTTGAAGGATTTCGAGGCAAGCTGGGACTAATCGACATATACTCTCCAGCTTGAGGGGGAGTGTTAGAATATCTGTGATTGATAGGATCTGATAGAATCCCTTGATCCTTGCCTTAATTATAGGATCTGAGATGATCTGATAGAATCCCTTGATCCTTGCCTTGATTATAGGATCTGAGATGATTACATCTAGTTTAGGAAAGATTAGGTTATTATGTTAATTAATGACTGAGTTATTTGCCTTTATTATGCTTTATTGTATTTCCTATTTCCTATTGTTTCCTTGTAACGGCTGCCTACCTTAAGCCTATATATTGTAAACTTTTCCTCATGAATAATATACAATAGAGAGAGTAAAAGCACCTCTGATTTTAAACACAAGGAATTAGGGAGAAAAAATTAAGGGGTGGGTTTTGAATAATATCTTTATCAAGTTTAATATTTGGAGCTCCTGTGACTAATTGATACTATAATGCGTGTTCTTCTATTTCTAGTATTATTCATCTTTCTTTGTTTTAATTGCATATTGTTTATTCATGATTTTATTATGATTTTTATGTATATTTTACATCTAAATACTAATTGTTGATTTATTTTAATCATAGGAAAGGAGCCCTCGTAGGCAGCTTTTGAAGAGAACATCGAAACTGCTTCATGCTAGGGAGTTAAATGGTAATATCATTAAATCCTACAACTGGAGATGCAACTTCAGGGAGGAATTGCTAAAAATACAAGCATCGCAGCCTGTGGTATATTTCCTAAATACAGACCTTCCTGTCTGGATCTAAAATTTCAAATGTTCAAATTATACAGAACCCAAAATCATAAATTCTGCTTTGCATGCATTTAGCAAGTAATAACTTCTGGCAAGCTTTAATGATGATTAAAAGTGAAGGCATAGACATATTGCCAAAGATTAAACCAGTCTATATTCTATTGTAGGTTTGGAAATACCAGCAGACTGATAGGGTAGGTGTTAGTGCTTTGGAGCAATTAAACATCGATGTAGAGACTTTTGAGGGTGTGGTCAAAACTGATGTTTTGTTGTCAGGCAACTTGAATGGCTCACTATGGTAACTTCTGGTTTTGTTTCACTTTCTGCCATGTTCCTTTATTTTTCTTGACGGTCCTTGGATGGAATCTTTTATTATTAAACTTTTTTCTAGGAACTCCAATTTATCTTGGATGTTTTAATTTTGAGATTATATTTGTATTGAGAAAAGATATATATGGACTTTGGTGGGATTTTGTGATTGTGAAATGATGTCATGTTTCAGTTAAAAGCTGTTATTTGTCTGGTGAATACTGCACAATAATGGTCCTTTTTGTTCCCCTCTTGATCAGAAGACACCATATAGTGGATCCAATACCATAGATTACTGGATGACAAACAGTTTCTGGCTTAGTTTTGGGTTCCATTTTAGGCTTCTTTCAAGAAAAGTTACTTTTGCGAAAGTGCAATTTTATAGCTCAAATGGGCAGCATTGAAAGTGATTAGATATAATTTGGAATGTCTATGTTTGAGGTTAGAAAGGTTGTCGGCATAAATTGCAGCAGAATCTTAAACTGCACAGATCATTATGAAATCCAAGGAAGACTTTTTTATTTAAAAAAATTGAAAAGAATTTTAAACCAAAGTAGCAAGTTTTTCAGTTCAATGTTTTTAATCTATCTTATGTCATACTTCTAGTATTTTCATTTATTATTACCGGTGAAATTTTAGGAATTTTTTTTTACCGCTTTTGAACATTTATTGTTTGATCATTCTTTAACTTACTTTTTTTAACATAGCTATGAAATTGAAAATCTTTTCTTTTATGGTCATTTTCATTTCATTTTAAGCATATTATTGCAATATATATTTGTTTATTTTAAATAAGTGGTGAATAATTGTTCTTGTTGGTTGCATGATGGCTCGTGTTTGTTGATTTTGTTATTCATTCATTTATTTAGTTGTTATATTATGCGTATTAGTGTAGTGTACATTCTAGCCTATTGGTCAGTGTTATTTGTGGTACATGTGCAGCTCCATATTTTGTAGCAAGTGTATAATAGTAGCTTTTTCTTTGTTTGCTGCCGTGGTTTTGTGTTCTTTGGGTATGATAGGGTTGCTTAGTGGGATTTTGTAAAATTGTACTCCCTCTGCTTCTTAATATAAGATATATTTGGGGAGTTGATTTTGGTCCTAAATATAAGACAATTTTCTTATTTGTCACCCTTATTGATGCTCTCTCAATAATAATTAAGGAGAAGAGGGAAGGAAAGAAATAAAGAAGATGACTAGGTTGTTTTAGATAGTACAAGTCATATTAACTAACTTAACTAGCTTCCTTAATCTAATCAAATTAGGTAAATATGTCTATATATATTAAAGACCTAAGGAGTACAATATAATATTTGTTCAGTGAATTGGTACAGCTCAAGTTTTATCATTTGGTTTGATCTTTGTTGTGAGTTGAGTTAGCAAACTTTTTTGGTTCCTAACGTATTTGTAGGTCTTCTTCCTCATTGTATGACAGAAATTTTTTACTTTGGCATATAACATCAATTGGCACAATGTAAAATGGTTAATTGGAAAATATCAGTTATGTTATTGATGCCAGAAAATAAGGAAAAAAGGCCTTCTTTCATTGCATATAGAACAATAAGACTTCTTTCTTCTTGTTTTGCTTTTCTTTTTTCTTTTTTCCCTTTTTGGATGAACAGTGGGACTAGTTAAATAGCAGATGAGTTGAACACTTTAGTAACAACAGATAATACGTTCTCTTTTAATCAAGAGCATCTGTTTATATTATGACATTTCAATTTTGCATCATTTTTCCTGCAATATTTGCCTTAGTCAACGAAGTGATAATCCTTGCCATTTTACCTCAGTATATAATAGGTACTTTTGATTATCCTGCATACTTCTTGGATAACACTTCTTATGTACTTGCTTCTGAATCTCAAAGATATTTTGATCCTTAAATATTGATTATTAATTGTTGATACTATTTAGTATTTACTAGTTATTGCCAATTAAGTTAATGATTGCAGTTTTTTTGAGGTTCGCAAAGAGCAAGCTATTGATGTAACATGGATGCCAGATTGTGTGAAGAATTATGCTAATGGAAAAACATACGAGCATGATGAAGTGCCTGCACCAATTGTTGCAAATTATGAAGATTTAATTGCAAAGCCATCCAGAATATCTTGTATAAGATTGGGTCCAAAGTTCTCTTCCCATGGAGATGATGAAAATCCTGATGTTCGTCATGTATTGTATCCTTCCTACCTGTGTGTGTGTGTGAATTTATTTATTTTGCCTTTTGTTTTAGTTGTCCATAGGCATATATATATATATATATATATATATATATATTTCACTCCGATATGTTTGTATATATGCATGAGTAAGTTCACTGTTGATATGTTTGTATAATCTACTCCATCTCTAGTGTAACATCCTGTAATGCCTAGGTAGGATGTTGTTTACAATGTGAAGGTTCTTAACATGACACTACAGATTTACTCATTTGGGATCTGAGACATCAGGTGGATCAGTACACATTATGGACCTTGCCGAACCATTAATGCCTACTGCCATAAGCCCAATAAAGGAAGTTGCTTCCTTTAAGTGTACACTTTGGACAGCAGAATATGATTATACAAGACCTCGAGCTGTAATTGGCAAGTTCTGTTGCTCTCTTTCCCTTTAAGCTTTAACTTGCTCTTTATCTCACATGTGCAAAAATGGATGTTTTGTATATCCAAGACTCTAAAGTATTTTTCTAGTAGCACTCAGGATCTTTAGTTTAGGGCGCTCATTACTGCTGAGAAAAGTACTTTAAGGGAAAAGTTGTACCAAAAATACTATAGGATGCTAATTAGCAAGGGCGAACCCACGTTGTGAGTTGGGAGAGCAAGTGCCCCCCCTTGAATTTGGGTTTTTTTTTTTCTTAAAAAAAATAAAATAAATTAATACATGTTTGAATGATTGTCCATCCTTAATACATCAAGGCTGTACTTCATAATCAGATTAGGGATGAATGGTTGAATGATTGTTTAGTGTCTTATATTGAAAAAGATGTATTTGATGGCATTGATAATAAGGCAATTATGATAGAATTCCAAAAAATAAGGCCTAGAAGAATAACATGGTAATTATTATTATTGTAATATACTTTTGTTATTAAAATATATGTACTTGAACTTATTGAGTGCCCATCCTTCATTGTAATTTATGTAGTTACATTTCTAACAGCCCTTAGCCTTACTTTTTTAAATGACAGATTTGTAAAATAATTGCCTCTCTTATTACATCATTAGTATTCACTTGATTTCATGAACAATTTTTTTTTATATATTTTTTTTCTTGTTTATATTCTTTTGTTCTTTTAATACATTTAAAACTTTATTTGCCAGCGTCTTAATAGCGCAGTGGCATGGGAGCTTAGCTCCCCTCCCCCATATCCAAGGTTCGAACCCTGTCCCCCTCCCCCTACTATGTGTATAAAAAAAGAAAAAAAAAATTCGGGGGCACTACCCCCCCCCCCCCCCCCGGCACCTAGTATTTTTCTGGATCCGCCCCTGCTAATCAGTCTAGGGTACTGAGTGCTACTTGAAAAATTCTTTAGGGTGTTGGATGCATCGTAACCCAAAAAATGTTTAAATATTTTTCCACTGAACAACAACATAAGCAGCTCAATAAAAGTCATATATCTCAAATTATATTATTATTCGCCACCCAAATAATTCACATTGGCTTTTTACATAATTCATAGTTTATATAGATGAAAAAATTAGGGCTATAGTCACTACATGAAGGTCTTAATTAATAGTGCATCTAGTTGGTTATGAACATGATAATTGTGACGTACCATGTATAAGTTTGAATCTACCATGTGATACTTATTTTTTAAAGATTGATTTTAACCTTTAGAAGATCTCCATTTTGTATTTTATTTTTCATAGGTACCAATACTGGAGCTGCATTTGTGGATTTGGAAACTGGGCGGACCTCGTGGTTTTTGCATTGCAAGAGTGATGTTTTTGCTGAACAAATTTTTAACTCAGTAAGCTATCTCTAATGAAAGTTGTGTCATTTGTTTCTATTAAAAAAAATTGAAAATTCCATGTTGTTGACTTCACCCAGTAGGATAAGACTTGTTTTTCTATAAAAAAAACCATGTCCCCTTAATCAAATCCATCAATATTTGCAGAAAAAACTGACATATTAATCATGTTACTGCAAATTGTATGCTAAAGTGAATTATTTTAATGCATGAATAATTCAATTTGATAAAATGGTTTCAGCTGAAAAATGGAATTCATTATAATAATGTTTTTCCTTTTTTAGAATTTTTTTTTTTTTTTTTGGGGGGGGGGGGTGAAGGATTGGAATAATTTTGTAACAATGTTATTTGTTTCAAACCATTCCATCTTTGGGGTGTTAGCCATCCCGCACTATTCCTTTCCATTCCATTCCCAATAAGACTCCCAAACTCTACCTTAACCTGAGGCTGAAATCCATTCCCCTCAATTTTTCCTTAATTTTCAAAGCCCAGCCCTATGGCAAAAAAGGGGAAAATGGGCTAGCCCTACTTGTATTCCCGGCTCTATCGGGTTGCCATTAGCTCTTCTTTAGTTTTGAGGCTATTGCAATAAGAGCTCTTCACAGGTTGAGCTTCTGTCATTACACCTTTGAATCCTTATGCTAGAATAATGGCAATATCTAGTTCAGAAGTTATTTATTTTTGATATACGTATTAAGGATATTATAGTAAATAAATAGAGAGTTAGTTAGATGAGAGAGAGATAGTTAGATGAGAGAGAATTGGCATGGCCAACCTGAGCACCTGAGCGTATGCATATATATATGATGTACTGGGTCTTATCGCGGTGTGAATGAAATTGTTTCTGTTTTCTATTTTCTCTCGTATCAAAGGTATCAGAGCCTTTTTCCTCTGGCCATGACGCCTCCGCCGCCGGAGACGCGATCCCAAGACCGTCTAGGTGAGCTGGAGCACCGCCTTGAGTCGCTCACCACCACGATGCACGCTCGCTTCAAACAGAGCTCACTGGATATTGCTGAACTCAAATTGACGACCACTCGACTGGAGGAGTTTATGCAAAAGCGATTGGACGAGCTTATGCAAAAGATCGAATCCGGTTTTTCTTCCCCGCCCAAGGTTCACTCTGCTATCGGGACGCAACCTCTCGGCTCCACTAGCAATGGCGATGGAGGTTCTAGCTCCACTGTACACTCGCGTTTTCCGACGTTTGGCACCTTTCCGGAACCACTTCCTCCACCGCAGCAGCCACCGCAGCATCCACCCCATGCTTCTTCCTACGTCATTCCCACCAAACAGAGCCATGTGGAATTTCCACGCTTTGACGGGACTGATTTCTGCGGGTGGGTCTATCGCTACCGACAGTTCTTTGAAGTCGACGGCACACCACCAGATCATCGAATTTGTTTACTGAGCATCCATTTAGAAGGCCATGCTCTGCGCTAGCATCAAACCTTCATGAGGCATCGAGCTTTCACCGCCATCCGCTGGGAGGATTATTTCACATAGATGGAGGAGAAATTCACTGATATACGCGAAGAACACCCACTGATTGCTCTAAAAAAACTTCAACAAGGAGATGAACTGGTTGCCGACTATGAACGCAAGTTCGACGAATTGCTCTCAGAGGTCGACGTTCTAGAATCCATCGCGGTGAACCTATTTATCAGTGGTCTCTGTCCATATATACGTCAGTTTGTGTTGAACTTCGCTCCTCCGTCGCTCGCCAGCGCCACTTGCTCAGCTTGGTTGCAAGAGGCAACCATTCGGACCCTCCATGAAAATGCCCCAAGTCGTGATTGTCGACTCCTCTCTTCCAGACGCTCACCAGATTCGGGTCCCAGCACTGTTACGGTTATGGGCTCTTCCCTTGGGCCAGGCCCAACTCTCCCTTCAGATCCCCCAAAGTCCCACCTCTCGTCCTCCAAACCCGGCACTCCAACGTTTTCCTCTGGCTCCACTTCGCATCCCTCAGCCATGCCTTCTTCTGCATCCATTTCGAAACCCACACTCCAGCTAACTAAGCATGAAATGGATGACCGTCGCCGGCAAGGTCTGTGCTATTGGTGCCCTGTGAAATACTCCTCTGGTCACTAGTGTCAAGCTTCTCAGTCCTACATGCTCGTCGTGGATGATGATGATGATTACTTTGAGGATGCGCTGGACGCTACTACGAGGGTGACCGACGGCCGTATTCACGCCCTTGAGGGCTCTCTCCCTCCTTCCACCCTCAAACCCATCGCTCGACTCAAGAATCCAGCCTCATCCTCCACCTGATGCCGCCACATGGGCGACCCTTACTGTCATCCAACACCAGTTCTTCAATTTTCTACTGTTGCTGATGTAATCCTTGTGGACAAGGATTATTTTTAGGGGAGGAGTAATGATATACGTATTAAGGATATTATAGTAAATAAATAGAGAGTTAGTTAGATGAGAGAGAATTGGCATGGCCAACGTGAGCACCTGAGCGTATGCATATATATATGATGTACTGGGTCGTATCGCGGTGTGAATGAAATTGTTTCTGTTTTCTATTTTCTCTCGTATCAATTCTTTTGACCCAAGTATCTGTATTATTACACTGTAATATTGTGTGTTTAGATTTGCAAGATATTTAAAAACTCTCTCTCCAGAAAACGTTTGTGTGGTTGCATCCTCATTGCACTTCATTGTGATGCATCAATAATAATCCAGTTCCTGCCAAACACATTTCATTAGAGTGAATATAAAATATTTACTTCCTTGCTTTATATTGGAGATTTTGATCGTAATTTTGTAAATTGACCTGCATTCCTTACTTTTGAGTAGTTTTGATAATCAACATCCCAAATATCCTTAGCTGAGCTCAAGACCACACAGAATTGACTTTTGGGGTCATGCCATTCCCCAGTGACATGACCAAGTCTCATTCATCCCAAAGTGTCACCCATACCAAGTGAGCGACTGGGTCTTCCATGTCCCTTAAAAAATGTACAAACAAGCTAAGATCAACTCAAGAAATTAGTCTCTTTCAACTTGTAGGTGGCTGGAATAACATGCTAGTTGTTGGAAGTACTAATCACGCCACTTTGAGTACTGATAATGGAAGATTCAATGCTGTGGCTAGTAGTGGGCAGCTCAGACATGGGTATGGTACATTCAAATGACAAAGGCGATGTGATTTGTGTCACGGGTGCATGTGATATTTGGAGCAAAAAAGGGAAAAAAATGACAAAGGTACGGGAGGGATATGGGTGGCCAAGTTGGTGGACATTGAAGTTATACTAATTGAATGTCTCTAAGGTTGTGTGTGGTGTATTCTGGTTAGTATGAGGTCTAGAAAATTGGGTGTATCTTTCTTTCTTTTTTTTTTTTTGGGGGGGGGGGGGGGGGGGGGCTAGTATAAAAGGAAGGTAACAGAGAAAAAAGAGCAAGACTTTGATACCATGACGCATGGTCTGAGGGAAAATATCTTAGGAGCTAGGAATACGTGTAAATATATACAATAAGTGCAGGGATTATAATCCCTCGATCCTAGGAGAAACATATGCCGCAAAGAATATTCACAATGAATAATTCCTAATTACCTACAATGTTTATGTTCTAGGATGGGCACAATTGCCTTGAATGGGGAAAAATAAGTAAGTGAAGTAAAAAGATATAAGAGCTAGCTGCTCAAGATGTCAATAATCTTCCAAAGTCTTCATCTACTATTCTCATTAGTTGCTTGGACTTCAAGGTTTAGGTGAACATCGGTTGTACCTAAGATTGTAATGGAATTTAAGACCGAAGTAACACTGTTATAATCTTCTGCTTTAAGACCGAAGTAACACTGTTATAATCTTATGCTTTGGAACACAGAATATAAAAACAGCAAAATAAAATGGTACAAGGACCCAAAAAATAAAAGAAAAATTCCCCTATCTTAGGGGGAGTCTAGGGACTCTTTTCATACAAGTTAAATCCTCCCTTAATCCCTTATCGATCCCTCATTCCACAAATTCCCAATCAACAGTTCTTCTCTCTTTCCCTCTCACAAACATCGAACACTGACAGAATTGTGAAACCCTCGCTGAAAATGCTATTAATATGATCTTACTCCGGCAGACTAACCAGAAAAACTAAAGATAATGATAAAAAACTCATACAAACACATACTCACTAGTTCCCTAGTCTTCGAGAGGCTAGAGTCCCTCCCTCACAAATACTTACTGTCTGCTTAACCTCCCCTAAACCCTTCACCAAGCTGCATATTCAGCACATAGCTATTCTCATCCCCTTTCTGAAATTGTAAACACTTGGCCCATTACCTATGGGTCCATCACACTGATATTTCCCTTTTTTATCTCTTTGGCTAGCTCCTTGTCATAATTGGAACTTCTTTTTTCATATTTCTCATCTATCTTCTGTTTGTATGATTCTTTGGTGTATTTTGCTTTTCCCCCCCACACATGATCTTTAATTTTTCTGTTTCTTTTCTTCCTGTAAGCTTTGGCCATTTTTGGCATGACTGAAAGGACAAAGGAGAAATGCAGAACATAGTTTTGGTACAATGTCTAATAGGACATGTTTATAGTTGCTTAACATGTTCCTTTTTATTACTTTTTTTTAAAGTGGTTATGCGTTGGTCATTTCCCTTCCATTTTTTCATTTCATATCTATTTCCATCTGTACAAGCTATGTTCCTTTCTCATGAGATTTTTTGGCTTATGAAATTTTAATATATATAGCTGTTTGTCTCCAAAATGTAGTAATATATTTTTGTTGCAGGGAAATTCCATATTATGTGGACTGAGAAATGGGGCAATTATTGCAATAGATTTTCGTGAGAGAAGAGATAGGTTTTCAATGAGACGTGTAACGTATCCACCTTTGGATAAAAAATCTGGAAGTTCTGATAAGGCATGGTTTAAGGTATTTTCTGTTTTAATCTTTTCCTCAGGAATATCTGGGAGAAAGAGGGTACTTTGAGAAAGAATAGAATTGTGAGTAAATTATTCTAAACTTTGCATGAGAACTGATAGGAGAGTTGATCAAAAACATCTGATTTATAGAAAAAAAATTGAAAGTTGTGTATTCAAAGTAAATTGTAATTGGTAATACATAGGAAGGTTCCTTCTGTGGCTTATGAGAGTAGAAATGACTACCTATTTGAATCTGCCAGTAGTTCTTAAGATCTAAAGCAAGTGAATTATGTTGTCGTTGGCGATTCAATACTAAAGGGCAAGGATTCAATAACTAACTTCTATACATAAAAGGGACGCATTTAAAAAAATGTTGTGCTTAAAATGCAGAACCTATAAGGACATGAGGACTGTGGCTGTTTTTATCGGAAAATTTAGTGTAACTGTGCGCATGTTTATATAAGCAGAGCTTATACCTAAACAGGGACTCTATATACTAAATGACACAATAAAATAAATGGGTTGAAATTTGAGGAAAAAATTGCATGCAAATTGAGAACCACAGGTTCATGCAATCATGTTTTGTTTGTTCACAGGTTAGAATCAAATATTTTAAATTTGAAGTAAACGCATGTGGTTAGATCTAGGCTGAACTTGAAAGGCTAAAGGATTAAATAAAACTATATTTTTATTAACAACATTTTCTGATCCTGATTGATCATAGCTTGTTCCTAGTGAACATAGTTTCTGTAGCATGCATCCAAGAATTTCTTTGGTTATTTGTAATTCAAAGTTTAAATCCACAGTATGAAATCTATAGTTTGACTGATCTTGTTATTTTTTGGTACTGCAATTTCTGAAATCTTATGGTTAACCATGTTCACTCTGAACATTAATGTGCATGGTAGTGGATAAGCTTGTGCCCCTCTCCTTTTGCAGCTCAGAGGAAATTGTCAAGCAACTAGAATGCCTTCCTCTATTTCCAGGTCAGCTAGCTTTTCCATTCTATTTGTTTGGTTTTGAGCTACATGTATTCAGTATTCTACATGAATTGTTACTTATTGATTTTGATTTACTATTTATGTAATTTCTTTCGTGAAATTGAAACTAGCTTGGTATCACTTCAATTTGATAATCAGTACTTCTTGGCAAGCTCGATGGATGGATCAGTAAGTGCATTTCCTTGAGATTGTTAACCTATGGTTATCTTATGGTTTTGGATTAATGGTCTGTTATGATATTGTAATTTTAATATAAATGTTAGGTTAGTTGGTAAAGTAGCCGTTAGAGGCGCTAGGGGTAGTTGGTTGTTGGTATCAGAGTTATAGCATCATGCCCCGTTTGGTACACTGGAACTTAGGTTGGAGAAGTGGAAGTGGAATCCAAAAATAAGATGTTGGTATAATAGAACCCACTTCCATCAAATTTGATGGAAGTGAGTTCCATAGCCTGCCCCATGGAACTGGTTTCAGTTCCCTGGAAGTGAAATTTTCTTCCAATTATACCCTCTAATACTTTATCAATCCACAACTTTGCCTTCGTAATTATAATTGTGGACAATTGAGAGAAAAAGTATTCTTGTTTTTTGATTAATGTTGTGATACAATACCTACTTATATCATAAGTAGAGAGATAAAACTAAACAAATTAAAGAGAAAATAAAGGAGTAACTGATGGAGAAAATCTAAGAGAGAATAGAGGAGAGGTTACAACAACCTAGGGAAAATAATATAATATAATAATATTACATAATATTCCCACAATAACAAATATTTGTCCCTTACCTCTCATTTCCCTCTGACCCTATGCCTCTCCTTTTGGCATCTTCCTTCGATGGCGTCTCTCTTCAGCATAAACATCGACAAAAATCCTCCCCAAGAAGCAACAGTGCTTAACTTCACCAAGCACAAAGCCATGGAAGAAATATTAGAGAAGACGCTATCACCCTTTAGTCTCCTTTACCGTGAACATCTCTAATACCATCACCAGCTCCATCTCCTTCTCTGGCACCCATCAACTCCACCATCTCCAGCACCCATCAACTCCACCGGACTGAATGCCAGAAACGGACATTTCCACTGATTTCACCGAGTTTTTCTAGCCGTTTCAACGCCAAAACCGTCCTAACCTCTGTTCTGACTCGTTTTCCGGCAGAAAAACGTAGAAACGGACGTTTCTACATTCCTGCTCGACGTTTTCACAACACTGGTCGCAACCAAGTAAGAAAGGAAATTTTGGTTTAACATAGCCCAACAATCCATTATTGGGCTTAGGTTATTTTCTGCCCAACCGTATTACTCACAAATAACGTACTTGACCGAAATAAGCAGCGGAGCGCTCCCAGCCATTGTGAACTCGAAAAATACGAAGAGAATAAAGGCAAAGGCAGCGAAGAGGAACAGATGGGTTTCGAAGAGCCCTCCTTCTTTACTCATTGCCTACACTACCATAAGAAAAGAAGAGGATTTCAGCCATGATAAGGCAATTGGAACAAAAAAAAAAAAACGAAGGATGGGGCTTCTGTGGTTTGAACATTTTCTCATCTATTTGACATCAATACAGCAAGAGGAGGGACGTCCTCTCATTTAATTCCTAAATTCATGTGCTCTAGTTTGATTGAAGCCCTATTCTGGGATGTGTTGAGCAAGAAAGATGTGATTTTTTTATCTAATGTCAACACAACAGGAGACGGTGGGTATAACTTTGCTCTTTGCCTCAATGGGGTGTCGGGCTCGGCGATTTTTGCACGTTCCGTTTCTCCATTCACTGGTTTGGCTCTGTCTCGAGAAATCTTATGGATCACTATAATTCTTGAAGAAATACATTGGAGGAACATTAGAGCTGTGCGCCAAGAACTTAGTTTGAGTTTTTATGAAGTGTTGTGTCATCTATGAGAATTTTCTTGCCTTTTGACTATTGAAGCCATGAGAAGACAAGAGAGGATAGACCCATCATTGTCGCTTGCAGCGTTGAGTAAGCCAAGTGCGATACCGACCTTGTATGATGCAGCTATACCAAGAAAAGGAGAAATAAGTGGGCTCGCCAACTCTAAATGGGTTTTTGAGGTAATATTCTGGTTGAGCAAGAAAAATCAAGTTATATTGGCTAAAGTATATGAAGACAAAGGTGAAAGGTTCTCTCAGCAGGAGGCTATCGTATGGGGTGTCACAATTTCAGGTCAAGGGGTGTTAATGACTATTTTCACAGTCCAAGTTGTAGGGGGCAAGACTCTGTGTGATGACTATATTAATCTTCTATGACATTGGAGGTCTCAAGTTGCAATTACTATCCTACGACATGCAAGTCAGCAACTACAACACAATTCAAAAGAGAAGATTTTCACAAGCCATGGATGCAAGGAAGGTTTGGGCTAGATACAAACTTTTTGCAATCACTGGATATATCAAAATTCAAGTTCAAATTGATGGATGTGAGATGTTTGTGTTTGTTTTGGATAACCTTTCGACTTTTTGCAATGTTTTAAAGCTACAACTCGCCTATAAGTTCTCTATCTCCCCGCTTGGAACAAAAGCACATTACCAAGGAAGAACACTCTTGCATGGCAGCTCAAAGCATAGATCAAAAGTTTATGGGCAGCCATATCTTCTATTGGCTAGACACTCTTCAAGAAAGCAAAAGAAGCTGAGCTACTTGGGGAGGCAACCACCAATTCTTAATTCCCATTTTTCACCTTGAGGACAAGGTGAAACTTAAAGGGGAGGGTAATGTGAGAACCCATTTGAAAACCTAGGTAATTACATGTTAAGGGAAAGGTAACTTTTGCTGGGCAATAGTTGACTTGCTATTTTGAAGAAAGAACTTAAGAGTAGGAACAATAGCTGTTATTTAGGGTGGCTTGTTGGGAACTGTGAAAGGCACTTTTTTGAGTATATTAGACGTTAGGAGGATGGGGGAAAGGGGGGATATTTTTTGTATGAGAATTGTGGGAGAGAGGGACGAGTTCTATACTATGTAACAGACCTGGAACCATATTAGTTGTGGGAGTGTTTTGCTCTCTGCAGATTGCTGTTATTCATTAAATACAGCTTGTGTCTTTGATTCAATCAGTAAACTCGATGCTTATTTGTTAGTCCCTAACAGGCTTTATACTCAGCTTTTGCACTCGACTTAGAAACCACATCTTGCTTCTTACTTTTCCATGACACTAAATTTCCACCAACAAACACACAATATCCTGTGGTGGATCTTTTGGTAGCCTTTGATCCCGTATGATCTGCATCACAAAAATATTCAATCTTATTGTGACCATGATTTGTATAGAGTACACCACGACCAGGTAAGCCCTTCAAATAATGTAAGACATGTTCTAAAGCTTCCTATTGAGCAACGATTGGTGCAGTCATGAATTGACTAAGCACACTAACTGGAAGGTCACATCGGGGCGAGTTACTGTGAAATAGTTCAATTTCCCAATTAATCTACGATATCTCTTAGGGTAGGCAAATGGCTTGATCTTCTTAGGATCAACTTTCTTTCTTACATCCTCAGGTAGTTCATTAAAAGGTATACGGTCATCCAAGTCCAAGAAGGAATTAGGAATCATGGGAAAGCTACTCGGTGCTGTTCCGAGTTTCCCGGTTTCTTTTAATAGATCAAGAACATATTTCCTGTGTGTCAAAAGGATGCCTTTCTTACTTTTCATAACCTCTATCCCAAGAAAATACTTTAACGGACCCAAATCCTTTGTTTGAAAACGAGAATTGAGAAAGGCCTTAAGTAGAGCTGGCAATCAGGGCCGGCCTGGCCCTACAGGGCTGGCGCGTGAAGGGCCAGGGCCTAACAGGGTCGGCCCGCAGGGCTGGAAGTTACTATTCCAAATTTTAATTATTTTTTCCTCCTTTTTTAAAGAAATATAATTAGTAAATTACAACAATTAAATTCTAATTTATCAAATAAATGTTAAAATTAATATCAAAACAACACGAATTATCAAACAAATAAGCACAGTCACTAATTCATAATCAAGTAGGCTCTGGTTCATGAGTAAGAATATCATGAAAGAAACTCCCACATCATAAACACATCTATAATATTTATCTTCAATAAATAATAAACCAAAATCATAAAATTAGAGTATAGTTATTATGTATTTGTGCATTTGTTCTTAAATGGATTAATAACTCTATAACAAATACAAAATACATATAAATTTGTAAATTACCATCATATATAAATTTATGCATTAAAAAAAAAGGGTCCTGTAGGGCCGGCCCGATGGGCTCGGCCCGATTTGCCGGCTCTAGCCTTAAGTGATGAGATTCCCGAAGTATTGCTACCCGTAATAACAATATCATCAACATATACCACTAATAGAATCATGCCAGCATCTGTATGCTGATAAAACACAAAATGGTCACACTTACTCTGGATCAGACCAAACTTTTTAACCACAGAGTTAAACCTGTCAAACCAAGCACGAGGGCTCTGTTTCCATAAGACTTCTGAAGATGGCATACTTTCCCACTCTCCCCCCGAGCAACAAGACTAGGTGGTTGCTCCATGTATACTTCCTCAAGAAGATCACATTCAAAAACGCATTCTTAATATCCAACTGATGAAGATCCCAACCATAATTGGCTGCCATAGAAATGAAGAGGCGAAAAGAGGACAATTTTGCCACAGGGGAGAAGGTTTCCAAATAGTCAACACCATAGGTCTGAGCATAACCTTTGGCAACCAGTCGAGCTTTCAAACATTCCAAGGTGTCATCAGCTTTCGTTTTGATCGTGAACACCCCACTTACACTCGATAGCCTTCTTGCCAAGAGGCAAATCAACGAGATTCCAGGTACCAGCCTTATCAAGGGCCACCATTTCATCTTCCATCGCAACACGCCAACCAGGATGGGTTAAGGCTTGTTGGAGAGTAGCGGGAACAGTGAGAGAGTCTAAAGATGTTATGAAGGAACAAGATGGAGGAGACAAATGGTTATAAGAAACAAAGGAAGAAATAGGATAAGTGCAAGTACACTTACCTTTGCGTAAGGCAATAGCGAAGTGACTAGGAGGATTAGACACTGTCTGGTTCAGAGGTAGAAGCGGAAGGATTAGGAGTATCAAGAATATCAGGCACTGGTGCTGGTTCAGAAGTAGGAGCGGAAGGAATTGATGCCGGATCAGACGTCGAAGCAGTCATTGGTCGGTCATGAACCTGGTCGACAACATTACTCGCCCTAGGGCGTTTCCGATAAACATGATAGATAAGTGGTTTAGCAGGTGTCGAGTTAGATGCTTGCACTAGTGAGAACTGAATCTTATAAACCAAGAGATCATCAAGACTGTCGGAAGTGTCATCGGTAGAGACAGGGGATGGGGGTGGAGTAAAGATAGGAAAAAACGAAGTCGACTCATAGAATGTGACATCGATAGACACAGGATAATGCCGAAGAGTGGGAGAATAGCACCGATAACCCTTCTAAACTCTAGAATACCCAAGGAAGACACACCTAAGAGACTTGGGATCAAGTTTGGTAACAGTGGGACGAACATCGCGAACAAAACAGACACAACCAAAGATTTTAGGGTCAATAGGAAACAGGGGTTTGGAAGGAAACAAAGTAGTGTATGGAGTGGCACCATTGAGGACAAAAGGGGACATACGATTAATAAGGAAGCACGCAGTAGATACGACGTCAGCCCAAAAAGGTTTAGGAACATTCATTTGAAACATGAGAGCCCGAGCAATTTCTAACAAATGTCAGTTCTTATGTGCTGCAACACCATTTGAGCCGGTGTATCTGGACAGGAGGACTGATGAAGCATGTCATGCTAGAGCATATAGGTTTGAAATTGGGTAGAAAAGTATTCTTGAGCATTGTCACTCCGTAAGGTTTTGACAGACACCAAACTGAGTTTTGATTTCAGCACAGAAATTGCAAAAGTGAGAGAACAACTTAGAACGTGTTTTCATTAAATAAAGCCAGGTGGTACGAGAGAAATCATCAACAACAGTAACAAAGTACCTAAAACTAAGCTTAGACTCGACAGAACATGGACCCCAAACGTCAGAATGGACTAAATCAAAGGGAGATGTAGCTCGTTTGTGAAGTCGAGGTGCCAAGTGAACAAGATGATGTTTAGCAAATTGAGTCATTCTAAAGAAGACAAATTATGGAATTGAAGATATATCCTTTTCAAAGAAAACAAGGACACATGACCTAGACGACAATGAATAGCAAGCAATTGAACGCGGTACCTAATCCCCAAGGAAGTAATGGTTACTAGATTCATAGCCCTTACCAATAACTCGCTTCGTCGTAAGATCCTGAATCAAACAATGGTTAGGAAATAAAGTAATGAAACAATTTGATTGTCGAGTGAGCTTGCTAGGAGACAAAAGATTAAATGTAAAGTTAGGGACATTAAGGACATGGGATAAGGGAACAAACGGAGTAGGTTCAACAGTGCTAGAGCCAATAACACGAGAATAAGAACCGTTGGCAATTGTTATACTAGAGGGATTGGCATAAGGCGCATATGAGGAAAACAAATGGTGGTTACCTGTCATATGATCTGGAATCGATGATTCACTTCAAGGAAGAAGTAGCAAGACTAGAAGCAATATTACCTGTAACAAGGGCAACAGAAGAGCTAGATGTAGATGCAGCCATCGATCTTCACCAAAAAAAAGAAGTTGAGTTCCACACTCTCAGAGCAAGATTACCAGCCACAATAAATCTCCAATTGACAGCAAAGAACACATTTGTCAACTGAGAGTTCCAACAATAAGTAGAAAGTCTCACCAAAGATTACAACGCCCAAACAACACCTTAAAACCAAAGAAAACAGCAACCAAAGAATACTCCAAATGTCTTACAAGAGACCAAACGATTCTCCAAACGCCAAATGGTCGCACCAGGGACCAAAACCTCAACACCCCAGGGACAAATAAGATCAAATAAAATGACCTAGGGTCCAAAAACAACCAAACAAAGCTGGAATACACAAACCTACGTCTGAAACCACAACCTAGTGCCCGAAAACACCAGGAGTAGGCCAAAAAAAAGATATAATGACGGAATAACAGATCTCCACCGAAGAATGGACTGAACCACCGAAGAATAGATCGCCAACCGAAACACCTCACTGGAGGTAAAGAACGAAGAAGTGACCACCAAACAAGAAGTAATTGTCAAACACCTCACACTAGAGGCCAAAAAGAAGAGAACTCAACCAGAAGAAGCTAAGAACACGCAAACCCAAACCTGAAACAGTGAGAACGCACAAGAAAAAAGGAACCCAGATCTGCAAACCTCGCCGAATGAACACATAACCACCCAAAAGGAACCGGGTTCAGTGAGTCGACGCGAACGGTGGAGGTCGCTGTTGAAAACGGCGTTGCACGCGCTCCCACGCACCAGCATGTGGAAGGCAAATCTGGTGGTGGCGCGTGAGGACCACGCACTGGTCGAATGCTGGTGAATCTCCAGGAACAGGCCAAACTAACAACGGAGAACCCAACGGCACGGTGCGTGTGGACAAAATCGAGCCACTACCGAAGCCCTTAATATAGGAGAAACAGATCTGACAGAAACAGAAAAAGATCTGGGACAGTGAACGGTGGACCAGAAAAAAATAATTTCAGAGTCCTATGCTCTGATACCATGTAGAAGAAATAGTCTGAATATTATATCTATTCATGTGCATAAGAAGGGTATTTATACAATAGGAGAGAGCCTTAGAATTGATGGCTCTTAATGACCATTAATGAGGATTATCTCCTAATCCTTGATTTATAGGGATTCTAATATATTCCTAACATAATTAATACTAACCCAGCGGCCTCATGGGATTAGTATAGTGCCGCTGGTACTCTATTCTATGTCTTAACTATGTGGCTGGCCTCATAGGATTAGTGTGGCTACCACCTGTATAACTACTAACTATGTCCTGTATAACTACTAACTACGTCTTACGTAACAAATTCAATGCCCATAGCTTCATCACGAAAGCAAGTAGTAATGAAAATGTTCGATGGTTCTCATTAGACGGTCCTTTGACCATTTATTAGATCACTTCTATTATATGCTCAAAATGTGGCTTTAAAACATTGCTGGTCTTTTGTATTTCTTGTTAGAAGCTAAAAAATATAGCTTTTGAGCATTATTGTTGACTTTTGCATATTTTGTTATACGCTCAAAATTTGACATCTGAGCATGGATCGATGACTTCTTTTGGTATGTGATAAACCTATGGATTTAAACTTTTCTTTACGTGTAAAATATTATGATGACTTTGTCCTGACTAGGTTATACATCCACGTGTGATATGTTTATATTATTATCTTATTGAGTTTCAATATATCAAATCACTTAGATTATATTCATATTGTGAAGAAAAATAAAATAAAATTTTTAAGTTGATTTTTAAAAATATACTATTATATTATTTTTTTTAAAAAAAAATCATTATATCAGTTTTTTATACACATGTTAACATGTGATCTGACTAAATTTTCAAAAATTATGCAATTTGAATTAAGATGTAATATAATTTATATAACATAGAAGTGTGTGTGTCTATATATATATATATATATAACTAATGTGTAAGGGTGGAATGGTGAATTATTTATTACCATCCCACCCTTCATTATTGAACCATAAGGATCATTAAATATCCCGGACCCCCTCCCCTTCAAACCAGACACACTTAAGGATAAATTTTGTTGTGCTTGAGTTCTACAAATTTTAATTAGTCTGGGGTTATCCTTATTGTTAGAACTTTTTGCGAGTGACTATCAGAGCCCATTAGACCAGACCCATTAACTCCTAAATCTGATTCTATCTTGCTGTTATTATCCGAAAAGATTATACAGAGATTTATAATGATTTCATTTTTACCATTGATTTCTACTGTGATCAAGGAAGTTGGGTTTGACTTGTGGCTACCTCTTCCATGATTTATTAGACCTGCATGGTTTGTTCAAATTAATGAGAAAGAAATGCTATTATTTTGGAATTGTTCATTGTGTCGGGCCAAATGGAACTCATAAATAGGATTTAATTTGGGATGATAAGAAGAATGCTATGATGCAGGGAGCAGCAGTGCAGCACCACTTCATTTATGTCAACGATTCCACTACCTCGTCTGTCCTAGAAATTATTGGCACTCCTATACTTGTATTTAAGTGGGTTGGTTCCCCCACATCACTAGCTAGTTTTTTGGGGTAGGTTTCCCGCCCCACTTTTAGTACTAATCAAATATACAAACTGCTAATGGGGCAATATGATGCCATACATTGTATCTTCATGACCAATAGAGACAAGCGGAACATATTTCCCGACTACAACAGCCAAAGAGAAAGAGATATAGGATGTGGCAAGGAGAACTGATTCATCAATTATATCAAGTGAATTCATGCTGATGAGATAACCGAGCTAATATAATTTATGCTGAGAAAAGTTCAAGCTGGTCATCAATGAAACAAAGCAATAGTTATATTAGTTTATCTATTTTTCTTTATAAATAGTGCATTTCGACAGTGGCAAAGTTAATGATTCCTCTTAATAGTTAAAACCTAAGAGAGGGCATTGCCTTTTCTAGTGCGCCTAGGGATGTGGTCCTGCCAGAAGCTCTCAACTCCTATCGCAAAACTGCTCTGGACAAGGAACGTATTACTGTTTAATATTTAAGCCGAATAGACTGATAAAAACCATGCCCCAGACTCAAGCAACATAAAATCCAGCTTATTATCACATGGACGTTCAAGATAAGATACACTTACAAAATGATAAAAAGGGTAATAAAATACTATTTGCAGAAGCCGAGTCAAAACTAGCCTATGAAGTTGCAATAGTAACCCTGTATGAAAAAAAAAAAAGACCTTTGCTGTTGTTTGCTTCAAGAATTTGTTCTTTCTATATTAATTTCATGGTTCTGGATTGAGTGATGAAGGAAGGAATTATGTGCATAATCAACACAATGATTTCTAGTCCTTCTGATAGAACAACTACTTTTCTTCTTTATGTGAATGGATATGACTGGGGGAAATCATGTTTCGGTGGTTAAGGTTCCTTTTTCCCTGGGGCGATGTGATTACTGCATTTTACATGGTCTATTTCTGGATTGAGTGATGAAGAAAGGAATTATGTGCATAATCAACACAATAATTTCTAGTCCTTCTGATAGAACAACAACTTCTCTTCTTTATGTGAATGGATATGACTGGGGGAAATCATGTTTCGGTGGTTAAGGTTCCTTTTTTCCTGGGGCGATATGATTACTGAATTTTACATGATCTATTTCTGGATTGAGTGATGAAGGAAGGAATTATGTGTATAATAAACACAGTAATTTCTAGTCCTTCTGATAGAACAACAACTTCCCTTCTTTATGTGATGGATATGACTGGGGGAAATCATGTTTCGGTGGTTAAGGTTCCTTTTTTCCTGGGGCAATGTGATTACTGAATTTTACATGATCTATTTCTGGATTGAGTGATGAAGGAAGGAATTATGTGTATAATCAACACAATAATTTCTAGTCCTTCTGATAGAACAACAACATAAAACCCTGTGATTACTGAATTTTACATGATCTATTTGTTTTTATTTTAGGTGCGTCTCTATGATCATCGCCTACTTCAGAGGGGTGCAGTTCAATCTTACGAAGGGCATGTAAATTCCCACACTCGCATACAGCTTGGGGTTGATCCTCAAGAGAAATTTGTTATGTCAGGTGAGTCTGAACTTACATGGTGTTATATTAGCATTCTTGAAATTATAAAATTCTTATATAATTAATCTTAGGTGGAGAGGACTGCTATTTAAGGCTATGGAGTATCAAGTCAGGTGAACTGCTTTTTGAGGACAAGTTCTCTGATACAGTTCTTTCAACCGTCTGCTTTAGGAAATATAATTATTCAGACAATGGTGAGTTCTCTGCCTTTATTTTTTTGTTTTCAAGGTTCAATGCACTTTTGGTCTTCTTATTTGTAGGGTTTCAATCTGGTCCTTCTTGTTTCAGATTTTGCCCTCCTATTTTCTTGGAGGTTCCAAAGTTTCTCCTTTATCACATTTTTATTTATAATTTAGCACTTCATTTGATAAAATGGTTGACTTGGACCCAAGCTCTGGATTTCCTCATACGAGAAGAATTCCAATTGAGTAAATTATCCAATTTAAGCCTTTCAAATCTGGAGGATCCACATTCTGAGTTTCATGTGCTTTCAAAATTATCTTCATTAAAAAATAAAAATTTGCAATTAGAAGGTTGGTTTTGTTCTGTCTTTTACTTAGCTTAAACTTGTTAAAAGGATATTGAAATGAAATCTATAAATTGACAATTTAAAAACTGCCTAAGATTAATTATAACAGTCTAAATTTAATTATTTACTTGAAGATTATCTTCTTAATTGTGGGGATCCAAGCTGATAAATTGTTTGGTAGCCATGAACTTAAGAATGTATAATGTAATAGGAACAAAATTGGATTATTCTATAGCAATATTGCTTTTTTTTTTTTTTTATTGAGAAAATTTGAATTGGAACTTGTATGTAACCAGAGGGACCAAATATGTTTGAATCAAATTTTTAAATTACTTTTATATAGATGTTTGGCACTTTTATTTGTGGTTTCTCTGTCGCCATCATATAAGCTCTATGGTTGGAATGTGCAGTGTTTAATCCAGAGGTCGTAAACAAATACATGAATGACTATCCTCTTGGTGCATGGCTTGCTTCACAGGAAGGATTCTATTATGTGAACTGGTTTTCAATGTGAAAAATACTGCATGAGCATTATATTTTAAGGCCATGCATGTTTAGATCAATTTTTGTGGTAGCACTTGCTTCCTGTCTTTTGAACTTTAGATGCTCTTGTCAAGTTATGTATGGCCATTTTAGGATATTCCATTATAGCCCGTGTAAAGTTTAGGGACCTCAATTCCCGTGTAAATGTACACTACAGCAATTATAAACTGTGAAATTGTTACATCACAGATTTCGATGGTTGATTAGAAATTTGATTTCTTACTGCTATATTTTATTCATAATTGTCCAGTCATTCAATATTGATGAATGGAGGGAGGCCTTGTTTAATTTGACTAAATACTCACATTTTTTTGCACATTTTTTACTGGAAAAAGTTATAGGGCTGCTTTATAATAAAGTAATCAAAAGGTCAAAATTATGGTTTTCCTAACATTGTCCAAGCACCCCCCTACATATGCCGAAATCAGTGAAGAACTTAGAAGGGAAAATTTCTCATAAATACCTATTTGAAAATTTATTGAATAATTGTGATAGCATAAAGACAAAATTGCCCTTAAAGAAAACATTCTTTTTGTGCAATCTCTCCCTAGGACATCAGAGATCCTCAATGGGGTTTAACTTGAACCATGGAAGCAGATCATCATCACTATAATTAAATCTAGAACTATTCAATCTCAATAATATCAAACACGTGTAATCAATGAAACTAAAAACTAAAAATCATGTCTTTAATTTATCAAAGGCCCATAATAATAGAAGCCACCATTGAGTTAAAGACCCTATTCTTTATGAAAAGATCTATAAAATAAGCCACCATCGAGCAAAGGCATCGTCTTGTTTCCACCATAAAGACAATGATGAGGAGTGGGGAGAAGACTAATAAGATTGAAGAGGACCCCAAATCTATGAAGGTGGAGGTACAGGTGCCAACAGGGTGGAGAAGATGGAAGAGGTGAAGATCGGTGAAGTAGATGGAGGTGTTCATTGATGCTGGCGGCGACAATGATGATTGGGGAGGTCAATGGTGGCAACGGCATTGATGAGTGAGGTAGTTGATGGTGGTCTTGCATGTGTCATTGGTCATTAAAGTAAAAGAACCACAAGCTTGAAGAAAGGGAGGGGCAAAAATGAATTGTGGGTCAAAGAATTTAAAATCTTGAATTTTTTAGGGGAAACGAACTGCACATAAGGAAAGATGAATTGCACAAACGGAAGATATATAGATCGCACATACAAAAAAAATTGATTACACGAAGGGAAGATAGTTTACACATAGAAAGATAGATTGTGCATAGGGAAGATAATTTACACATATGAAAGATGGATTGCAGATAGAGAAGATAATTTGCACATATGAAAGATGAATTGCATAGAAGGGAAGATAGTTTGCACTTAAGAAGACAAATTGCATAAAAGGAATAATGTTTGCCCATAATGGAAGATGGTTTGTATTATAGCAAGATTGTGTGCACATAATGTAATTTGCATATAAGACTAATTTTGCAACACAAGAGAGTATGAATTGCACATCAAAAAGATGAATTGAACGTAAAGGATAACAGATTACATACAAAGGAAAGATATATTGCAAAAAAGGAATATTTTCATTAAGGGTAAATTCATCTTTCTCCCATCACAATTATTTACACTTAAGGACCCCACGAGTACAAGATTTTAGGTCCCAATTAACAAATAAATTTTCAAATAGAG
Source organism: Acacia crassicarpa (assembly GCA_034222035.1). Lineage (NCBI taxonomy): Eukaryota > Viridiplantae > Streptophyta > Magnoliopsida > Fabales > Fabaceae > Acacia > Acacia crassicarpa. The sequence goes on from JAWXYG010000011.1 coordinate 36,967,365, forward strand.
ATTTATGGGAAATTTTCCCAACTTAAAATCATGTTATCCCCCAAGTTATTTGATAACTTGTTATTGATGATTTTATGTTCATGATTTTGGCAGGTATAAAGTTATCGAGTTTGTCGTTAGCACTCAAATTAATAACTAGATAATGCACAGGTTATATTTTCTTGGTCAATAGTATTTAATTCTTAAATTAAATAAATGTAAAATAATCAAAAGAAATTGAGTTTTAATAAAAGAAAAACAAAAAAATAAAAGAAAATAAAGAACAGAGATAATGAATTTCCTGGTGTGACCAACATAGTTCTAACAGATATGAAGTATAGAATCAATAATTATATCTACGAACCTAGAACATATAATTATCTCTTAAATAAACGTTAAATAACACTTATCATGTGAATTAAATTCTTAATTATAATTTGTTACTCTAATTAGAATAATTAAATGATATATCCTAATAGAACAAGCAAACACTATATTCAAAAAAAAAAAATCAACCATGCAATTCAATGAGTAACAGAAAAGAATAACAAGATTAATCATATGAGGAAGCCGAAAATATGGATCAAAAACTGCAAATCATAATTGTTCATAAACTTCATAAAAGTTCAATCTTAGAGATTATCCAAACGGAAATCAAATTCTTGAAAATAGAAATTCAATCATAGAACTAGTAAATCATAAAATACAATAAAAAGATTAAATTAAACAACTCCTCCCAATTAAAGAACAGAGAACTCAAGTCATAACATTCATCCTCAAGAGGAGGACCAATAAACCACACATGTTGATGGAAGAAGAAAGTAGTTGTGGTGTATGGGCACACTCTTGGAATGAAGAATTGGAGTCCCTTTTATAGCCTTTTGATGCTCCTTGTTGAAGTAGAAAGAGAGGAGGATGCTATTGATAAATCTTTATCCTTTTCTTGCATGTGAATTTGAAAGACATAATTTTGAATTTGAATTTATCAAAAGGATAATGGGAATGACATCAATAAGGTGGAAATAATGAATGGATAAAGATTTGAATTGAAAATATAGAAAAGATGCAAGTTTATATTTAAATCTATGAGGGAGAAGAAAATGATATGATTTAATTTAAGGTTTGTGAGAATATAAAAGGATATAAGTTAAATAAAATACAAAAGAATTAATTAATGGAGAAAAATGGGGAGATAACGTGAAATAGGTAACAGATATGATAGGATGATAGGTAGAGGAGCAGATTTCCTCATAATCTCTTCTCAGAATCCTATTTTGCACTCTTAGATGAAAAAATGGACAATTCAGATTTGATATTTTCTAAAACAATGATAATAGTGTTTTATAAATTTATTTTTTTATTAATTTTGTTTGTATTACATGTATAAATTGTGTAGAACATGATTTAACAATTAAGTTTATTTTTTTATGTTTAAAATAATAGTTTTATAAAGTATTAAATCTTGACCATTTATTTTTTAAAATATAAGGATGGAGATCAGATATTAAAAAAAAAATGAGAAAAAGGATTCTAGGAGAATCCAAACCAGGATAGGTAGGGGGTATAAGGCGTTAGTTGTTGGTTGATAGGTGGGGTAGGGTCTGAATGGGTCAAAAAGATATTTTTGGTGGATTTGAGGGGAAGAAAATATGAATTCAAAAAAATAAAATTAAATAATTCTGGGAATTAAATTGGCCAACCTTACTTGTGATGATAACATGTGGCGCCATGAGAATTGAGATATGATTGTGATATCTTTTCAATTTTCATGAAATATCTCTACTTAATTCTCAAGATGACATGAAGCAACTTGAGGTGCGTCTTCATTGAATATATTTTAATAGTATCATTGATATCAATTAAATATATTTTAATTGAAAGTCAGTTAATTGTATTAATAATTAAAAAAATGTGAGGTTTTTTTTTCCTAAAAAAAAAAGAAGTTGTTATTCTTATCGGGGGAGATTTAAAAAAAGAAAAAGACATATCCTATGCCAACTTCACCCTTTGCAAAATTGAATTGAAATAAAAGTTATTTTTACCAATATTAACTTAAATCAGAATAATTTTTCTTAACACATAAATGTGAGTTTTTAGATAGTAATTTAGTTAATATTTCAATTTTAATTCTTTAATATAAATCAGTAATATTATTTATCTTTTTTTTAAAAGCGATGTTTAAATTTCATATACTTCTATAAATATTTCAGAAAAAAGATGTAAAATGAACTTAAACTTTCGTAAAACGGTTTACATCACTATAAAAATTTTCAAAAAAACAAAAACTATATATATATGTGTGTGTGTGTGCGCATGCGAAAAATATAGAAAAATTCATACTTAATTAATATAGAGAAAATCTCATATAAAACTGTTTGAAATAGGAAAATTTTAAATTAGGTTGGTAAATTCAATAAATCCCTAATTAAGTTATCGACCCAATTTAGAATTTCAAAATTTAAATTAAATGACGTTACTGCCTTTTCAGTTTCCTCTCTCATCTTAAAAAGGTTTTAATACTTTTTAACTTATTTTTACAATAAGTGTAAATATATATAAACATTAATATATAATAAAATAAAATATGATTAATTTAGATCAAATAATTTTTTGTGTGTGGAAGAATGATCAGGAATAATTCCAAAAAAAAAAAAGTATCAGCTCCAATATTAATTAAATGTTTTCTAGTTGAACATTAGAATAAAGAAATTATTTTTTACTTGATTTTTTGTGCATTGAGAAAAAATGTTAATATAAAAATAATTTGTTTGATATAGCAAACTAGATATCAAAGATTTTCATTAATGATTTTTTAAAAGAAAAGATATTTATTGACGTAAAAAAACAAGGGAAAATCCCATATAAAGTTGCTTAAAATGGAGAAATTCTAAATCAAGTTGTTAAACCCAACCATTCCCTAGTTAAATTATAGACTGAATTTAGGATTTTAAAATATAGGAAAATTGACTTTAATACACTCTCTTAATCTTCTTTATCATCTTTCCTCTTTAAAGAATTTAATTGCTCTTTAACTTTGTCGTTTAATAAGTGTGCATATATATTAACATTAGGGGTTTACTTTTCTCATGTTGAATAAGAGAAACAAGATTTCTACACACACATAAAATGGTGGGACCCACATATATATATATATAGTGCTAATTATATATATATGCAGGTCCCACCATTTTATGTGTGTATGGCATGAGAAAACATTTCTCCTACAACATGAGAAATGTTTTTCCCTTGATATATATACATGGGAAACATAAGTTGGAGAGTAATAAAACTCATTAATGAGAAGAGAGAAGAGGGTACTAAAGTTATTTTATTCATATTTTAAAATCCTAAATTGGGTTAATAACTTAATTAAATATTTATTGAATTTACCAACTTGATTTAGAATTTTTCTATTTTAAATAGCTTTATATGTGATTTTCCCTACTTTTTAACTCTTGATTCTCTCTCTATTTTCACAAGTACAATTAATGTGGATAAAATTGTCACAATATCATTTATTTGGTCAAAAGAGGCTTACAAATATGACCAATAAAAAAAATTTATAAATAGGACCAGAGTGATAAGCCATAAGTTAACACATTTATGCCCCACACCATGTTGTAATTCGACCCAAAAACATTTTTCATGAATCCGTTTGTCTATCTGAAGTTTCACATCCTTTCCATTGTTGATTGTCTTCTTAATTTTAATTCCTTAATTTTCCAAAAATAAACACACAAAAAAGTACCTTCGTGCAAATCATTTTAATCTAAGAAAATAAAAACGAGAATTTCACATTTTTAGCACTTCATTTGTGCAACACCTTCTAATCTAAAATAATCATATACATTCAAACACAATAATAATGATAAAATCTCATAAATAGATATAAAATTATAAAATAGGGACATATCATATAGATATTTAATTTTGGATTTATAGTTGATTAACACACACACTCCTATGATATTTAATATAAAACATATTTAGAAAGTTGATATTGGTATTAAATATAAGATATAGTTTTCATATTGAGTTAAGTAGTAAATCTGCCCTGGAAGTACACGCACTGGAGCAATTTTGCCCTGAAAGTTTTAATTTGGCTCAATGTAAGCCTGAAAGTTTAAAAACATAGCAATGTTGTCCTTTTTGTTAAAAAACAAATGTTCAATGTCACTACATTTTTAAACTTCCGGGACTACATTAAACCAAAAAAATTTCAAGGTAAAATTGTTCTCGGGCTTGTACTTCTAGGGCAGATTTGCTACTTAACCCTTTTCATATTTATCAATTTTTTTTTCCTATTTTATCCCTATTAAGGCTCCTTCAATAATAATCAAGGAAGAGAGATAATGAGAAAATAAATAAAGATGGCTACAGTATTTAAGAAAATATAACTAACTTCCTTAATTTAATTAAATTTAGTAAATATATCTTATATTGATATATGTGTGTGTGTGTGTGTATAAAATAGATACTTTTTAAAGAAAATCTTAGTTTTTATTCTTATCTCTAGGAGGCAGCAGCAGATATGAAAAAATAGTAGTAGGAAAATTATCTACATACGTTGAACATCTGAAATATTTGCACGGATCTTAAAAGAGAACTTTTAAGTTAACCTATTTCAATACAGTGAAATCCATTGGCAAACAATACTACCTTCATCCTTTTTATTGCACAAAACAAACTAATGGTTAAGATTAATTAAAAACAATAAATATGTTAAAAATATCATATTTTTTTCTTCTTCTAAATATGCCTTTATTCATGAAAAGAGTATATGAGGGAGAATGGATAAAAATATGTGTGAAAATGATTTATAAATGATTGAATGAAAGAAAATTAGTTATAAATATGAGATAATTAATACTCCCTTCAATTTTAAATATAAGATTTATTTAAGGAGTTGATATTGATTCTAAATATAAGACAATTTTTATATTTGTCAACATTTTCCAAATTTACTCGTATTAATACTCCCTCAATAATAAACAAGAATGAGAGAGAATGAGGAATTGAGGAAGATAATTGAAACATTTTGGAAAATACATATCATATATATTTTTTTATTCAGGTATTAATTAACTCAACTAAATTCTTTCATCTAATAAAATTAGATAAATATGTCATCTATTAAAGACCAGAGAGAGTATAAAGTTATATATTTAATAGGGGTAGAAAAAGAAAGAGTAGTTTATATTTTGAGACACAAAAAAATAGTTTCTTATATTATGGATCAACTAAATAAGAGAGAAAATTACTTATAAAAAAGATCGGAGGGAGTAACAAAGAAAACAACAAATGCTTGGAGCAGGGAGAGGTTAGCTTCTGATGAGCTTAAGTGCTTATTTGGATTAGTGACATAAATTACTTTTCAAACATGATTTATGATGTCGATATATGTACAAAGAAACAAAGAAGTTTCTTTTCAAAATTCGAATTTTGTTTAACTTAAAAATTATATAAAGACAAAAATTGATGCAAACAATCTGTATGACTAACAAATTTACTTTTTCACGAGCCAAAAAGATATAACCAAAAAACGAAAAAGAAAAAAAGAATTTATTATAGTATATTCAATTTTGAAGAAACTAATTATTCAATAGAAAACAAGGCATTTAGGACACAATCAATTTAATTCCAATTAGATGATGGATTGTCATTAATCCAAATATTGAACCACAAAGACTCGGAAAATATTTTCACAAAAAAAAAAAGTACAAAAAGCAAAAAGAAAATGTTGAAGGAGAAAACCAAACAAGAGGAATAAAGAGTAATCAAAGAGAGGTTTCAGACACTTGGTCCTTCTCACTGATGATAGAAGACTTCCTGGCGTATGTGCATTGAATCGAATATAAAACCAATGCGTCAAAACCCAAAAATAAAAAATTAATAATAATAAAGGGAAAAAAACGAACCTTGCTAATGCTAACTAAGACAATGGAATCTGGCTGGCCCTGAATCTGACATGATTAGAATATACTTTTAAAAGGAACATGATTCAAAGTACAGCCGACAAGTAATCATCATACAGAAGCCTGCCTTCATCATCTCTGAAAATCTGAGGAATATAGAAGGGTTAAATTATTGAACTGGCAAAGGGCAAAGGCTTAAATGGGATATATAATGTGGATGGATGCAAAAACTTTATAATGAGTATCTTCTTCCTCTCATCAACTTTTCCCACATGGTACTTCCTTTTAGCGTCTTGTTTCACCCCTGGAAAGGAGTTTAGCCAAATACATTCAATAAACATTATTCACTGGACTAAATCAGACAGATGTTATATGCAGCCAACCCAAAAAGAAAAAGAAAAGAAAAGCAAACACATTTACATCAAATAGCAATGTAGGTTGTACTAGTAAAAGCAATCTCTTAAAATTCTGGCCAAAAAAAAAAAAAGGAATCTTCAAGAGAAAAGATCCATGCACCAGCATTAAAAAAGAATATAACATATGGCACTCAAACATTGTGTACTTGCAAAAATATTTCCCCCACCTTTTTTTGAAGAAAAATCCATAAATGTTCCAATGTAAACTACACCAATGGCTAAACACACAACACATTCCCAATCGTGTTTACAAACCATCACAACGCAACAACCGTTTTTTATTTTCTTTTGTCATCCCTAGTGGTATCTTGTGATCAGGACCTACATAAAATACAACTTGTTTCAGTTGGTTCACTTCCTTTTCTGGGGATCACTCCCAGATTATTAGGGTTTTACTCATGAACCAACAGACAAAAACAATCCTTGTTGTCAACAATTATCATTCCATGATTTACAACCAATTTTCAAACCAAAATTCAGATTTTTCAAACTAATAATGCTACGGATTATTTAACCCAATCCTTGAGGAGCTTTTCCATATAATGTTCACCGAAGATCATGTGCTTGTATTCCTCATAAAAAATGTATAGTTAAGAGGAAAAATAGGCCCCACCTTAAAATAGCTCAATCCCATGTCTATGAATAATATCCCTAAGCAATTTTGGGAGAAGCTAGTAAATTGCGATCTACCCTATCAGATGCCAGATGCCCCTAGAAATAGCATGTTTGGGAACCTGATGAGGTCCCCAAACAAGGGTCCCCAAACATGCCCTAAGTTTTGGTTCTCCATGGTAAGCTTTCGTCATAACATTCCCTAGAACGTGCATCATTACTAACCTTCAGGTCAGGGTATTTTGGTGTGCGGCATATACTCATATCCTCCCTCTATAACAGAGAAGTAAACTTGAGCCCAAATGTGCACGTTTTCCCACATCACAATGGAAATAGGCATTTTTCTCCTCACCTGAAAATTGTATACTTCCATAGATGCTAGCTTCCTTGAATCAATGAATGGGTGCCATATCCAAAATCTCATTCAGGGGAAGAATACAATCATAGGTGAACAGATTTGGTCTCATAACTAACCTACAATTGAACCTAAACCAACCTCTTTACCTGAACCCAAGTCTATGGTTAAGTTAGTGGTACCTACAAAGGGGTTGGCAAAGAGCTATTACCATAAGCCAATCAGCAATGCATTATCCAAGAGCACTACAATCAGACCCTTGCCCTGACGCCCAGCCTCTGGAAGTGACAAAGTAGTCAAGCTAATAGTGATTCTGAAACTTCTAATGAATATGTTTACGTACAAATATTTACCTTGCCATTTCAAATAGAAAAAAGAGTAGATTTTGCATCCAGCATCCCATCTCAAGATTTGTGTCTTGAGATAAATTGTCTTCAACCTACAAGGTTTTCACTGAAAGTCTGGATAAATACTCCAAAACAAAATAGGATAAACTCTTAAACATCCAAAATGAAGAGATATAGTAAGGATTTCCAAGCTCTTGAAAAGACGTGCACAAGGCAACAAACTCAAAGACCTCAAGGTGATCAACCTGTTGAGCGCAAAGGTGTTCAATAAGAAACACAAGGCTGATGGCCACATTGAAAGATTCAAGGTGGCATTAGAGCGAAGAAGCTTAGCAAAATATAAGGGTTAGCTTACAAGAGAACTTTGCTTTGTTAGCAAAGCTAAATATAATTTAAGCCATCTTTTCATTGAGATTATTTCTCTCTCCTAGTCATAAGCAGCGTCTCAAATGGTCAAAAGAACATCAGAGAAATAATGAAGTATTTTGAGCCCTTTCTTCAATAATCTATTTCTTTTCCTAAATGTTATTATTAAGTCATTTTGAGAGTGTTCTCAAGTGTTATTTTGATTCTCTGCCATAGGAATTATATACATTTCTCCAATGAAGAGGACATAATCAGAGGCAAGTAATGTGAAAATTGAGATACACACCATCCGTTTTTCCATCAAAGGAAGGCATAATTCATTAGTCCTATCTTTCAACATTTTCAAAATGATAATACATTTTAGCCCATTAACTAAATGTCAACTATAACTTTAGGCCACCAACTTTAAATTGTAAGCTTCCCTATGGAAGGGATGATAATTCATATATTTTGGTCCTATACTTTTAACTGATTTTGGTTTTATTGCTCATGCTTAACGTCTTAAAGCGCTAACTCAGACCAACTTAAATTATAAGGACAAAAAACCATGATTTAAAAATACAAGGATTAAAACTAAAATTTAATCAAACTGTATGGATCAACAATGGTCCTAATTTTATCTTAATCTTGAAACTTGCAAATTAAAAAAGGCATTTTAATCTAACTTGACCTCCTTTAGTCATAGAATAACTAGAGAAGATTCATTCACGAGTATGAGTTAAAGACGGCAAGTTTGATCTTCCTCTTTTACTAGTAAGGAAACATGAAAGTTTGTTTGCATGAATCATCATCCCTAATCAAATAATTAGGTTAAGGTGCAAATTTGCCTTGGAAGTTTTCTCCGAAGAGCAATGTGCTCCAAAAGCTTTTGTGTTCAACGTTACCTAAAAGTTTCAAAATAAAGCAATATTGCCCAATACCGTTAAAAAACTAACGTTGACCGTTAGATTTTTAACGGTATGGGCAACATTGCTCCTTTTTAACACTTCTAAAGTAAGAACCCAAAAACACTTCCAGGGTAACATTGCTCATAAGCGAAAACTTTCAAGGAAAATTTACACCTAAACCTTAAATAATTCTATGGGAAATGCTTGCTTTAGAGATCCAAAATTTGAAATTAAACCATTACATCCCCATTTTTGTTCAGCAGAATAATAATCTTTGCAATATGCATAAATTGGTAACCACAGGGAATTCTGGCAAAAAAACAAATATTAACTACAGGGTAGAAAAAAGTTGTGGAGTGCTAATTGTCAAGTAAAAGCGTGACAAATTGATTAACAACCAAAGCCCATACAATAAGCATAACCAAATAAAATATATCATTCCCAGCATCATAAGTTCACAACAAGTCAATCATGTCCAATAAATATCCAACTGTGAACTAGCCATCCAACCAAATAAACATTCTCTTAAATTTCCACCACTATAGATAAATGTCTCAAATATAATCCTAATAACATCTTCAGATGAGATTCAAGAATATAGGTATATGACAAAACAGCAACTTAAAATTCTAAAACATGTAATCAAAATCCACAAGTCAACTCAGAAAACTTTCAGCATTCATAGTTCATAGACATACATAAAAGTGGTAGAGGTTAGAACTCACTGGCTTCTTACTAGATATAAATAGCTAAGGGCCATCTATGGTTTCAGAAACAAAAAAGCTTTCTCAGCTGTTACAAATATAATACATGCTATAACTTAAGTACTTAACAACATAACAATGTTCCCACATTCCAAACTGAGAGTAGAGGTTAATAAAAAATGATATTTCAACACAAGTGTAGTAATCAGAGAAGGAAACTACCAGATGGCCACGCAAGACAGTAACAGGCAAGCTGCGCAAACTCCAGCATCAATATCAGTGGAATAATGACAAATTTCTACAAAAATCAAATGCCAAAAGTTATTTCACAGGGCGTCTGGCATCAGCATCAGATCACTCCCACTGTACCTGGGAGTCGTTAGAATGAACTCATCCTATCCCCTAACATTTAGGGATATTAGGCATAACATAAACATCTGCATTGCAGCAGCTTTTGAAGCCTCATAAAAAATGCAGCCACATGGATGCAACAGCCCACAATCGATTTACAAAAAGATTTCTGCAGGAACGGGGTCACTTTATTTTCATTCTAGCACTCAGCCTTCTGGAAAATATCAAGATCCGAAGAGGCATATTTTACATTCAAACAGGGTGGATTGTAATTTATATCAAATTAAAGGAATTACAAGATATATGAAGAGAAAACTATACAACAGTGTATCTCTGTAACACCAGTTATTATAAATTGGCATGATTAACATTGACAATTTTATAAGCTTTCGTAAATAAGGTAAAGAATAACACCCAAAAAAAGGTTGCTTTTGCAACCAAATTCAATTAATCGGGCAGCGGAAGTGTAAAAAGTGAAAATAAAATCCCACAAAAAAATAATAATTATAATTATAATTACGATGAAAAACAATCAACCTTATACCACTACGTACAATCCTATACAGCAAAGAACAAAGAAAAAAGACGGGTAACCACATGAAACAGCAGTCGACCCTATTTCTTCGCGGAAACCCGGTGGAGAGGAAAGGTGCGAAGGCTGGCCATTCAATCCCGGTGAATTCTCCGGCGACATTGATGAATCTGGCGGTGGAGCACCTTCCTGAAGCGGGCCTCCAGGTTTTGTTGTCACAATTGGGTTCTTCCCAAATATCTCTCTGGGCAACAGCACCTTGGACACCCCAAAAATTGCCACTGGATTTTGATCAAACACAGTCTGAGTTACAGAAGCTTGAACGATCCCAGTATTAATCGCCACAGAACCATTGAGCCTCGAGATATTAAGTGTGAAGCTACCCGCCCCCATGGCTTCTGTGGCCAACGTGGGCTGCACTGGATTGACAATTGACTGCAAGGAACCCAGGGGATAATAGGAATGAAGCACATGAAACTTTAACACTACAGCTTTCTTATCGGCGGGCAAAGACTGTAAGTTCACAGAAGGAGGCAGTGAAGCAAATGCATCATCCACGGGAACGAACATGGTAATCCCAGCACCACCTTCATCAGCCTCGAACTCTTGAACAACACCCGAAGCTGACAACATAGATGCAGCCACATTGAAGTTATGACCGTCCATAAGCACCTTGGATATGTTCAACCCCGGAGGAGGTCGAGTTTCGGAAGCCATAAGATCGAAACCGGAAGGGATAAGAAGAGAATTAACAGCGAAAATGCTGACATTATATGGAAGGGTCTTTATTAGGGAAAGCACAGTGGCATTGGAAGTGGAACCAGAGGAAGAAGAGTCAGGCGCAGGAGATTGAACCGAGACGACCCCATTGACGGGGTCGCGAGTGATGTTAACAGAGCCAAAATTATCAGTGGCACGGCCAGTGGTTTGAAATAGAGTAGTGACGAGCTTACCAGAGGCAGGGATGGAACGCATGTCAGACCACGAGAAGAACTCGAGAAGAACGTGGTAACGGAGGACATCAGGCAACGAAGTAGGGGAGATACGATGGCGCGTGAGGTCGGGGGAAGAAGAAAGGAGAGCATTGGGGACAGCAAGGATGGTGAGGGAGGAGCGGTGGTTGAGATCTGCGGCGACGGAGGGGGTGGAGGAGAGGAGGGAGGTGAATTGAGAGAGATCTGGGAAATTGGAGAGCAAGGAAGTGATGTTGAAGCAGAGAACAGAAGAAGGAGAAGAAGAGGATAGGAGGAGGAAGGAATAAACGAGGATTGTGGGGGTAAAATGGGAAGCCATGGATTGGATTAGGATTGGGGGCGTCTCTTTCTCGCTTGGTTCTTCTGCTGCAGAAGAACTGAGGAAGAAGCAGCAGAAAAGAGAGAGAAAAAGAGAGTGTGTGTGTGAAGTTAGTGAAGGACAGTGAGGACTGAGGGGGAGGATTCCCTGGGTGCGGGACCATGGGTGGTGATGACGATGCGTCACGATGCATTGATGCTCATGAAGTCATGAGTCATGATTATTTTTAATAAATATTGGTTCTTCTCCTTGTAATTTATTTTTTTATAAAATACAAAATGATATTAATAATTTAAAAAATTCACAGTGAAGAGAAAGAAAGCACTAAAGTGTGTGGTAAATTAAGTTTAATAGTAAAAGAAAGAAATTATTTGAGTAAATGTTAGAGGTCCTGAATCAACATATTAATGTAACTCTCACCAACAACTTACACCTACATTAATTAATTAAATTCAACCACATCACATATTATATATTAATGTAAAGAGACGATTATGTGCATACTTTGTTTATATTAATTATAAATAAATTCTATTCCTTCATATATTTAATAAAGACTTCTTTTTTATTTTGTGACAATTTGTGTGTCATTTATAGATATGAAAACCCTTAAAGCTATGTCCTAAGCATTCCTTGTTCATCTAAAGATGTGAAGTTCAATGCAATTCTTTGTTATCTCTTCTAACTTTGGATGCTCAGAGGACTGATGAGAGACTGGATATATCTTTGTGTTCTGATCATTTCTTAGATGGGGACTAGGTTCCTCTTTTTGCTGGTTTTGTTGTATCTGTTTTCTGTAGGATTATGTAATTGCTTTTTCATCTTCTTGTTTCTGTCTATTTGTGTTCTTTCTAGTGTTTTCTCTCGTATTATGGACACCTCTTTGTAAGTCACTTATTATTAATGGTATCTCCCCTGTTGACCAAAAAAATAAAAGTTCAATGCAATTAAGTCCAATTATCAAAACGTCCCCAATACCAACTCAAGTGGAATGGTGCCTCACTTTATCCTAATACCATAGGAATAAAGTAAGGAAAATCAAAGTGAGGTACCAAAATACAAAAATAATCACAAAATGCCTCATGTCAAATTTTCCTCACAAAAAAGTCCCTAATTGTAGATAAGCTACTGAATTCCCTTCATAGAAAATTCCCTACATCAAAATGGCTTTTTCATATTGTTAAAACGACTTTATTAGTTGTAAAAATGTTCCTATAAAAATTTCGTTATGAAAATAACTTCTAATATTATCAAAATGGCTTTTCATGCTGTCAAATTTTATTTAAAATACTATATGATGCAAAGCTATTTTGACAATATTAGAAGCTATATTCACAACGAAATTTTCATAGGGATATTTTAACAATTAATAAAGCCATTTTAACATAGAGAATTTTTTTATTATTATTTCCATACCTTGGGACCTACTGTGATTTTCCCAATAAAGTAAGCAACTAAAACACCTTTAAGCAATGCTTAGTTGTTCAATTAAGATTTAGTTGAATTCTGGATCTCCCTCCTAAGGAATTACTATCCACCCACTCCTTATGCCATGTCAAATCAACATACACGCTAGAGCAAAACCATGACAACATAATTGCACACTTGAATTAATAGATTGATGGGAGGAGATCCTCTCGTTTTCTCAACTTCTCATAATTCCTCATAAGCTCATATGAACTATTGATTGGAAAAATAAGTCAATCTGGCCCTTTGATTGGAAAGAGGATAAAAAATTCAAAGGAATGATAAGTTAATAACGTGGCTCATTTTTTACCTTTCAGATTTAATTGAACAAATATAATTTAGAAATTCTGAGGGATAATGAGAAGACTAAGGAGATAATGACATGTATTAATGAAATAACAACCAGAAATACAAACAAATCTCAATTAAGAGTTGTAAGTCCCAAAGGAAACATTCAACTGAAGTATCCAATGCCCGCAATTAGAATTCCAATCCTTCAACATAAGAAATGAAACTGCAATCTAAAACTTAGAAAAGAACATAAACTCCACTATTGAAACAAATTAAAACTCGAACTACAGATATCACTCCAGGGATCAAAAAAGTTTAACCATCACAAGTAGAAAAAAAGCTTAAAAAGCTTTTAAGACCGGACGAAAGAGGTATCGTAAGACCGGATCTGTGACCGGTCTTGTTCTAGGACTGGATGCGCGTCCGGTCTTTAAAAAAATACTTTTTAGACCGGATTTTTAAAATATGAGGTCTTAAAAATCAGATTTTTAATACTAGACTTTTTAAACATCCGATCTTAAAAGTCCATTTCCCAAAAAAAAAAAAAAAAGAACTTTTAAGATCAGATTTGTGCAATCAACGAAGCAAATATATTTTCAGATCTGAAGTAGCAAAAAAAAAAACCACAAATGAATATATGTGCAATCAACGAAACAAAACTATTTTTAGATCTGGAGTCAAAAAAGAAGAACCATAATAGATCTGTGCAATCAGCAGATCTATTTTCAGAGCTGGAGTGACCAAAAAAAAAAAACCACAAGGGATGGAGAGGAATCTGAAGATCGCTGGACCTAAAGATTTGGAGTCATGAAATTCCCAGAACGTAAAGATCGTTGGTGCCTCGCCGTTCTATGCTTTTGCCGGTGAGTCGCGTCATCGTAAAGGAGGGAGAAGGAGGCCACAACTACGAAGGAGCAAGGTCACCAAGGGAGGTCACTATGAAGAAGGTCCGAGAGCAAGTTCTTCGCGCAATGAGAAGTTTAGAGAGCAAACGCATGGAGGAAAAAACCAGAGCAAATGTGATTATGTTACAGCTGTAGTGCAAAAGAAGAATAGAAAAAATTATAGGATGTGTGATTAAATTCCTAAATTGGCGACCTGAATTTATTTCAGGTCGCCAAAATTCCCAAATTAACAACCTGAATTAAATTCAGGTCGCTAAAATTCATAAATTGGTGACCTGAATTTATTTAAGGTCGCCAAAATTCCCAAATTGATGACCTGAATTTATTCTAGGTCTCCAAAATTCTTAAATTGTAAAAAAATTTTGGCGCTATTTAAGAATTATTTTTGAAGCCCAAGAGAAATTTTAGGAATTAAGGCGACCTGAATTTATTTTAGATCGCCCAAATTCACAAATTGGCGACTTAAATTTATTTCAGGTCACCAAAATTCTTAAATAGCGCCAAAAAATTATTAAATAGTGCCAAAAATTACATTTTAGACGTCCTAAAATATATTTAGGACGTCAAGAAATTTTTTAGATATCCTAAATTTATATTTGAGTTCTCTAAAGTCTAAAATTTGAGTAAATAATTACGACAATGCCATTGCCTTCATTATTTATTTATTTATTTTTTAAAAAAGGACGTCTTTTAGGGTAGTAGTATTCATATTTTGTAGTTGTATTTTAATATATAATTCAAAAAACAAGAACAACAAACAGAAACGATTGATCGAGAAAGCATAAATGAGCAAAACAGACATAATAGGTTTACCGCAAGAGAGGCAACAGTTGCAGATTGAAACTTAGTCCCCATGGAAATCAAGTTTGGAGCTTTGTAGTTGCTGAGAAGGAGGAGATGAGCAATAAAATAAAGAAATAAGAAATTGATCATATATAATTTCAAACTTAAGCCGAAATCTACATCAATGATTTACTATCTTTCTTGACCAGATAACACATTACTATCTTTGACACACGCATATATGTATGTATATGTATATTATATATATATATATATATATATATATGGGAAAATCGGATGTCCAGTCACTGGACCTAATTGATTTTCCTGTGAGCCAATAAAACGGTATCGTTTGATTAAGTATATAGATGTCTCGCCTGAATTAAAAAAAAAAAAACACACACACACACACACACACACACAACCCATGGGAAAATTAGATCGATTCTTCTTCGCTAGTGGATTGCAATTTGATTTCAAAATTACAATCTGATTTTCCTATAGCGAACTTTGACTGAATCTCTCTAGATGATAGCAATTTGATTTCAAAATTACACTGTATGTGATTTGATTTCAAAATAGGAATAGTCTGTGATTTGATTCATTTTATGATGTCTTTTATCGATGCCAACTTTGATCCTAGCGATTTGATTCGATGTCGACTTTAATCCTAGAATCTGTGATTTGATTTCAGAATTACATTGTCTATTTATGAATCTTTGATCCTAGCGATTTGATTTCAGAATCTGTGATTTGATTCGATGCCAATTTTAATCCTAGAATCTGTGATTTGATTTCAAAATTACATTGTCTGTTTGTGAATCTGGGATATGATTCTTCAAGGAAAAAAAATCCTGGGATATGTTTTTCACGCTATTCCTTCTTCACGATAGCGTTGTCACGGGAATATGCCCATGGGTGTGTGTTTTTTTTGTTTTTTGTTTTTTTTTCAGGCAAACCGCACTGTTTTATTGGCTCACAGGAAAATCAGTTAGGTCCAATGACTGGACATCCGATTTGCCCTATATATATATATACATACATACTTCAACAACAATCCTAACTCAACCATGCGAATCATTCTCGGATTTTTGTCGTGGTATATATATATATATATATATATATATATATATATATATATTGTTGTTGAGCCACGAGAACAAAAACGCAACGAACATGAACTCAACCGCGCAAATCATTCTTGGATTGTTGTTAAGCCACATATCTCTGAAATCTAAGGCTACGGTAGCCACTGTGGATACATGGGGTGGGGAAGTGGAAATGAGAAAGGGGTGGGGAAATCAATGGGAAGTGGAAGGAACTAGAAAAAAAATAATTAAAATTCAATTTTCGTTTGCCACGCCTAATGAAAATCTTTGAGACTAGTTGTTATCAAATTGAAGTCTTAAAAGTTAAACTTTTAGATTGGCTTTTTGTAAAATTGTAACACCCTGATTTCTAAAGCGTTTTCGAAATAGTGTCATCAGAGTTCAAAAGATTTGATCAGAGTAGAGCATCGGAATAGTTGTGAAAACGAGTAACTGATAAGACATTCATTCAAAGTGTATCTGTGTACTGTTACAGTCATCCAAATAGTCAATATTCAAAAAGACGGAAAATTAAAATTTTTGACAAAGTCTCCTCGGCTGCCTCTTCACGCCACCTGCTTACCCTTCTCCTCGGACTGGCCTCCTGAGGGTCCTGGGGCTAAGGTAAGAGCTGAGGTTCAATTACCATTGAACATCAGGTAACGGTTAACCTCATGCTTATGTATCAAATATGTATGACAGATATCCATGGCAAAACAGCAATAATCACATACAATATTCTCATATTCACATAATAACATAACACAGCCACTGCAATATGCATGTTATTATAGTCTGCACTATTCATCAGTGCCACGGTGTACATTCGTGTCCTCAGCGCTAGGAAAACATAACGGTGTTATCAAGACTATAACCCGTATCAAGCTGTATGTGTATGATCAATTTTCAAAAACAGAATCTCAGACTATCTATCACATATAAGCATATCATAAGCATCAGAGTTAGTGTTACAATACGCGTCCGTACCTGGGTTAGTAATTTTCATACGTGGTTCCGGTGTAACGTTGATCAGAGAATGATTGCAGTCTTCCTATATTAGGAATATTGCGTTATTAATTTATAAATAATATCCTAAAATATATTTTGGCCACTACTGACTATTCTACTCTTGATACATTAAACCATCATTTTATTTCTTCAAAATTCGTGGAAAAACGCTGGAAATTATTGGGCAGAATTTTGCCTATTTTCGAAAAATCATAACTAATTCTAGGAAAATCGAAATGAAGATCCGTAAAATGTTCCGGACTCCTTAGGATGTCTATTTTCCAGAAAAAATATCATGCTTTGCCCATATTTCAAAAATAATTCCCAGATTTCACGTGTTCATCCTCTGCCCAGAAATTCCAGTATTTTCGCAACATAAACTTTGAGAATTTCTTTCTCATTGTACAGAGCTCATTTCAACATGTTCTTTACATATTTGAAAATCTCTATATGTCTACTTTGATCATGAATTTTCTCAGAATTTTTCAATATCATTTTCAACATGAAATATGAGTGTTTCTGTTACTAGTTCAGAAATCGCCTAACCCATGAATTTCCGCCAGAACTTCATTACTACAGTGTTTCTAACCCGGAAATTTTGCTAAATCACTTTCTTCACTAATTTTTCGAGATAAAGCTATTTTTAACCATAAAAATATAAAATTAAAACTATTCTAGAATTTTAAAGATTAAAACTACTTCTAGCTATGAATTTAAAACTCAAAACTAAAGAACTTTGCTTACCTAAAGCTTGATCTCCTTCAAGCCTTCCTTTAGCTCTCTCAACTCTCTCTCAAATAAGCAGATGACGCTTTGCTTGGTGTGAAGAAAAGTGAATGACCCAAGCCTCTATTTATAGGGAAAAGGTTGGGCAATTTGGTAAATAAAAGCAACTTCACTCTTGGCTAATTCTCACCATTGGATCTAGGGTAAACTTAAAACATCACATCCTCACCATCCACCCAAGAAAACCGAATTCTCACTCTCTCCCCCCCCTTCATCTTTTTCTTCTCCATCTCCAAGAAGCCACATAACTTGCACTTTAAGTTTGGAATAGTGTTTTGTATCCTACAAGCTTTGACCAACTTTGCAACATGTGTTGAAATTCATTTTCTTCTCTTCAAAGCCAGCCAAAACCGAAATCCCCTCTGGTCCTTTGGGTTTGATTGTTGTTTTGGGCTTTATTGGTGGTTTGGACAATGGTTTGGGCTACCAAAAATGATCCAATGATGTTTTGTTGTGCCAAAAAGCCCTAAGTTAAATCCCTCTTGTTTACTATTAGGTTTAGCTTAATTAAGTTTAGTTTGTAGTAATTTTATTAATTACCAATTCAATTATGATCATACTAAATCCAATTGTTACAATTATGGATCTCTTGTTAAGCTTTAATATTGAATTTAGCCTAAATATTCCAAATTGTTTGTAAATATTTATCATTAAATTAATTATGCATGTTAATTCCATTAAGATTAATTTTTGGTGTTTACTAATTATTTTTAGTGTCCTCTAATTATTTTAGACCTCTTCCTACTCCTTTACGCCTTATCTTTGACAATATATGAATTATAAGACAATTTATCCTTAAGTGTGATTTTAGGTGTTCTTGAATTTTTGAAAATTCATTTGATTGATTTAGGGGTTTTCATGGAATTTTTACGATATTTTATGACCCCTAATAAAAATTTAGGGAGTTGGATTTTGCCCTATTAAGTCCTACCGACAACTTATTCAAGAATGAGAATAAATACACTTACTAAGTTGGAGACAACATACTCTCCTATTTTCATTAGGTCCTAGATGGCCAAAATATTATATTCAAGGGAAATACAAATTTTGGGGTATTATAAAAATCCAGTTTTTTAAAAAATAGACATTTTATTTATTTATTTTTGACTTTTTAGACCAGATTAAAACATCCAGACTTAAAAGTAATATATATATTTTTTAAAAAAATTTAGACCAGTTCTTTTTAACATCCGGTCTAAAAAGTGCTCTTTATATTTACAAAACCACCACCGGGAATATATAATAGGAATAAAAAAAATTTATTAAGAAAATAACAATTTAGACGCTATAATTCTCTAATTATCCTTACGCTTAAATCTTACATCATTAACATTGCCCAAAATTAAATATTCAATGAAGTTCCAAAAGAGACTAAGATTAATCATTAAAACATACGTAAGAATTTAGCACTATCAAGATCGCAAAGTAGGTCATTCTTCAGTCAAAGAAGGGGAGTTGCAAACACGATTCTCATGGAAACAACTTATGGAAGTGGCAAATTAAGCAAGTGAGAAAGAATGAAAGGCTGAATACATCATGCGCTTTGTGAACAATTGTTTGGAGCGATTGACTCGACAAGATGTTTGATATGTATTAAGAATGGTAGGCCATAGATAGATTTTAAGGTTGTGCAAATGTTAGTTCTTTAACATTGATGCATCCTCCAACAAGTGACAATGTTAACAAACGATTGCTGAAGATTATTTATTGTGAGAAGACAAGTCTATACTCTTATAATTGGTGTAATTTTGTGGCCAATGAGTTGATGAAAGAGGCTCAAGAGAATTAGAATTCTTTAAATACTGGAGTAAAAGCACATATCACTACTACAAAAAGTGAATATTACTTTCTTAAAAGACGTCCTTATTTTAAAAAAAATGAAGTAAAAAGTATAAGTGGTGGTGGTAATTTTGTAATTATTTGACTGAATTTTGAGACTTAAGTGTCTTAAATATAGTTTTAGGACGTCTAAAATTAATTTAGGCGTCTTAAAATACATTTAGGATGCTTAAAATTAATTTTTTGGTGCATCAGAAAATTTTTGGCGTCTAGAAAATAAAATCAGAATGCTAATATTAAATTTTAGGCGTCCTAAAATATATTTAGGACACCTAAACTTAATTTTTTGGTGCCAGAAATTTTTTTGGCACATTTTGATGAATTTTTTGACGCCGGGAAATTTTTTGGCGTCCTAAAATTTAAATCAAGAAGTCAAAATTAAATTTTACTCAAATCAAAGAAATCAAAAAATAATAAAATCAAATCAACAAAATTGAAACTTTTACTAATCAAATCAAAGAAATTAAAAATAATACTAATCAAATCAAAGAAATAAGAAATAATACTAATAAAATCAAAGAAATTGAAACTTTTACTAAACAAATCAAAAAAATTAAAAATAATCAAATCAAAGAAATCAAAAATAACACTAATCAAATCAAATCAAAGAAACCAAAAAAATATATTAAAGATGCCTAAAAGGGAAATTTTTTGGCGCCTAGGTATTTTTTTTAAAAACATTTGGTGCTAGGGTATTTTTTGGCGTCTTGGAATTTGTTTCCGGACACCAAAAATATTATTTGTGGTATCTTGAATATGGTTCCTGAATTAGGTTTAGGACACCACAAATAATTTTTTCAGCGTCTTGAAATTTTTAGGACGCCAAAAATATTATTTTTGTATTTATCATCGGACTAGCTATTCGATCTCTCATGGTGGGCTACACAATTGATCTCCCACACACAGAGCTAAAACTCCTCTCCTCTTCCACTCATATCGTGTCTCATTCTCCGTCCATCTTCCCTCCCCCGATCCTCTGCTCCTCCTTTGATTCAGGCCGTCATTAGTTTCGTCCGCCTCTTCCTGCCATGAGAAGTTCAGAGGAAAACAGTTATGAGTTTCCCCTCGCCGCTGAGATCTGAAACCTAGCGACACCAGATGCCGAAACAGTTGATTTTGTTGCAGTTCTGTGGGTTTGTTCTAGGTTATTTTTTTTAAAGATAACTTTATCGCTTATCGCAGTACCTAGCTTCTTTTTTATTTTTGATTTTTCTAGATTTGCTCCCTGGCATGTTTGATTTTCTGGGTTCAGTTGTTTTCTGGATTTGCTCCATGACATTTTTTATGTTTTGGATTTGCTCCTTGGCATGTTTCTCGTATTTCAGATCTGCTCTTCCTCTGCCCAAATCGTGGCTTGCTGTCTTTGATCCACTTGGCTCACTAGCTAGCTCCCAGAACCTGAGGTTTGGGTTTTGTTTTTGTCTTTGTTTTTTTTTTTTTTAAGTAATAAGGCGTCCTTGTATTCAGGACGCCTTACATAAGACATCCTGAATTAAATCACAAAAATAACTACCCTCTCGAGACATCCCTTTGAAAAGAGACGTTAATTTGGTCTTATTTTAGGTCGTTTTTCGAGGGTTTTTTTTTTTTTTTTGTAGTAGTAGTAGTGTATATTGGTCGTTGCATTTAGTTATTGATAGTAAGTATCATAATTTAGTGATTTCTAACATGTTATTCCTTATTTCATAACTTTTTGTGTTTTGATCTAAATTATTTTAATTGCGGATAATGTTAACTTAATTTTTTTTTTTTTGTTGGTTAGTAAAGATGTGTCATCAGCTAAAGATGCACTACAATATTAGAATGATAAGAAAGGTGAACGAAATCGTAAGGCTTAAAAACAAGAGGGAGCAAGGGCTTCTATTCTTACGCATCACAACAATCACAAATGGCATAGAACTCACCGTAAACTACAAGTGCAACCCACTGACTTGTGACACTAACTACACACAACATCTTCCAAAAGTCACGATCTTAAGAAATCCAATAGTTAAAAATATAAAATCTGTAAAACACAAGCATACATATTTTGTTATCCATGTAAGTTAAGTATAGCACGATGACACTAAGAGCGCGATTTACATTCTTCACATTTTGTTTTGCTAGTTGTTGCAGGGCCTTTTCTATAGGATTTTTTATCATCACTCTATGATAAAAATTTCTCTGAAATGTCTGAAATATTGATCATTTTTTCTGGATATCCTTGCTTATGAAACTCAGCAACAATACGGGCAACGAGGGTTAATTAAGTGGCAAAAATCAATTGTTGCCTAGAAATAGTGAATGGTAACATTAATTTTAGAATAGCACAAAAACATAAGACAAATATTAATGTAAAATGGGGAGTAGTGTTTGGTTGTTGAAGGTTGGAGGAGTCCAAAGTGGTAGAAGACATGCCAAATCAATTAAAAGTAAAATTAATTAATTAATATAAGGGAAGGCATGCCAAATTAAAAGTAAAATTATCACTTTGCAAAATTCACCTATCTCATGATGACCGCCACTACAACTACAGCCAACAAAGCGTTAGTTGAGCACGAATAAATTGAGCCTTCTTTATTTAAAATTTCTTGTGGTGTACGTCACCCTATATTATACAAGGCTGCTTGCTTTTACTAGAACCAGTTATCACTTAACTTTATTTGTTTTTGTTATGTAGTAATTAAAAAGGGGATGCGTATTCATCATGAAACTAGACATTCATGAAACTATGCATGTATATGTTCATGATGTGTTGTTTGCTTTTGTCTAGTTGTGACTGTGGGATGTATGTCATATCTTTGGCTCCAGATTTGAGAAATATAATAAAGCTTGAGTGAAATAGTTAGACAATGCCTGAGGTGAGTTTATTGAAATACAAGTTATTGTAACTTAAATTTCTTTATACCGCTACTTTTAATAACATATGGGAAGAATAAACACCAGAACAAGGTCATGGAGAGCATTCAAGTAGAGAAAGTTGCAAATAAGACAAAGTGGTTCAAGGTGTATGAAGGTTGTATACACATTACTTTTCCCAGTATAATCCCAGTATAGTAGATATAATATATATATATATATATATATATATATATATATATATATTATGTGCCAAAAGCCCAAAATGAAATTGAAAGTGACATGCAAACTACTATAACAAAGGTGAGCTTTAATAACATATAGCTTGCGTATACACCAAAATATATAAACAAAATGTAGTTGGTATCTAGCTAACTGATAAGGGGTGCATTATATTTGAATAGGTGTACTTGATAAGGAGGCTATAGGTCAATAAGAATTCGGTTTCGACTCCTACATCAAGTATGTCCTTCCTTATGGCACCTTTAACATCTGTACACTTTCTTATCCTAGAATTGAGATTTCATCTACTTGTATGTGTCTCCTAAGAAGACGGCTCGTGGTTGGCAAGCACAAGAAGTTCTCATTCTGATAATCACTATATTGCAACTCATTCTACTTCAGGATGTCATGTGCCTTGATTGGAGTAATAATCCTACTATAGATCTTTCCTTGTGTTGTACTTAAGCAACATTGTTCAACATATATGTGAACATTACCATTTACATGGTTAATGCATGTGGATATGATACACCAGACATTTTCTAAGCATTTTAGGCACATTCCCTCAATGCAAGATTCACAAAAACGTGAACTTTTAAATTTTAACCTAGTTTGATTCATCCCTTGAACCGAAAAAAGTCTTGACATACAAATCAGTCTAAATCAGTATAACTCAGCTAATATGCCAGATTGAGTAGGTTACTCATGTCATTTTAAAATAATTTGCGCAAACAACACAGGAATAATGAGAAAGAAGAAAGTTTATCAAGAAATAGAAGAAAGGAGAGGAAGAAGAGAAGGAAAATATGAGAAGAGATGCTAAAAAATTTACTTTAGAAGTTCAAGCTGTGCAAGGGAAAGACCAAAAAATATCAAAATAAATGGAGGTAGTACAATTAGTCCAAAGATTGAAATTAAAAAGTGAGAAATTCAGTAAATCAGAAGGAAAATATCAGAATGATGATTATATTAATGCAGCTATATAATCTGCAAATTCAGTCGTTCATCGTGGTACAGGATACTGAATACAGAAAATGACAGAATGAGAAACAGAATAGAAAGAAGAAGAGAAGGAATCCAGTCACAGAGGAAGTGACGGCCAGAAGGAAGTAGACGTGGGAGAGAGGAGAGATATCACTAAAATCATTCACACCCATTCTGTTGCTGCTTTGTCTAGTTATATCTTGCAGTCTCCCAAGCACTCATCTTGTTTTGGTCCTTCTTTTGAAGCCTTCTCCAGGCCCAATGCATTTAGGTTCATTACATTTTATCCATGCGATTAATGCTCATTTCTAATTTTACCCATTCATTATACTTTTACTCTCTTCAAAATAACATATGGTCCAGTTAATATGATGAAATGTGAATCTTCTCTATCTGTAGAAGCATCATTTTCATGCATAAAAAAGAAGCATCATTTTCCATGAAAAGAAGTTTGATCAAATGACCATTCTCCCTCCTTGTAAACTTCATTTGCCAGCAGAATGAGTCCATTGAAATCATTTCACTCTTTCATTACCATAACAACCCCAATTTATTCACACCTTTTCATACGCTAATTTGAATAATCTCTTCCACTTCCTTTCTTTGCACTGCTTGCCTAGTTTTTCTAATGGGAAACAACAATGAGTCCATTTGAAATGAAGAAGGAAGTGGATGGGTGGTAATGGATTCACTTCATTGTGGAGACTATTGTGTTGTCTAGTCAGCCATGAGAAAGAAGTGAACTCATGGAACTCAAACATGGGTGACCATTGCCAAAAAAGAATACATAGTACAGTAAATATTGTCAATCATGTCCATATGCAAACCTTGACATATGATAAAGGCAATAGTTCAAAGCTAAATGGTAAATTCTTAAGTTTGGTTGTTGAAGATTCTATTGAGCGTGAAGAGCAGCAAGCCTGTTTGTTTGACTTCAACAGTTTTTGGAGAAGGAGGAAGTTGAGTCAAAGATAAAAGGCATAGTTGAAAGGTTTTATGGAACCATTTATATCAGGGAGACTGTTGCCAATTCGACATGAGTAGATTTCTAGAGAATGAATGCGATAAGGATAGCAGTCCAGAGAAAGAGCAAAAGTGATTCATAAGGTTAACGTTGAAACTTTATTTTCCTAATTTTTATTGAATACATGTGTATGTTGCGATTATGAAAAAGAAGATGCATTATCATCTCTCCAGTCATGCACTTTTTGGCTGTGTGTGTGTGTGTGTTTGTTTGTTTGTTTGTTTGTTTTTTTTTTTTGATTTCCTAGATGTTGAACAAGCGGATATGACACCAATTATATAATGTAATGATAAAGTTTTTGTTTTGGATCAATTATAAAGACATCGTTTCTACAACATGTAAAGTCCTATGAGCTTAAGAGATATGTGCACAAATGATTGTGAAAATTATATTAAAAGCTTACTCCCTTCATTCCTTCTTATAAGAAACAACAACCACACATATCATGTTCCTTCTTATAAAAACATTCATAGAATGTCTTATTTTTTACTTGTTAATTTCTCATTTTACCATTATTTAATTACCCTATTTAATGTCAATATAATAAATTTTTATGGTCTTATAGAGTATCATTCCCATGTAGGAGGGAGAGAGAGAGTAGTCGAATTTAAACTTTGAGAAGATTGAAACAAACAGACGCACAATACCGTCAACTGTACTTGGAGAATGACACGTTCCATCAAGTATGTTCCAGGATTTTTTGTTGGAGAACAGTACCATCGATCCTAGTTGTGACCAATATCTCATTGTAGAGGATTCCCTAGACAATGATTCAGTGGGTGCTACAGCCTGATACTCAAATATTATTGTACCAGACTCACTTGATAATGATGGGCATTCAGTGGATGATGAAGAAGCTACCTTTCCCACCAATGAGAAAGAAGATGTAGTTCCGAACTCAAAAGGGAAGCCAGCTTTTGATCTCATTAAGTTTCCCGAAGAAGCCACTGTGGAAGACGAGAATGATCGTGGGCATGACATTGACATGAAGAAAGCACTTTTTCTGGGGAAGACGAGTTTACAGCAAACAAAGTCTAGCAATGTAACACCCCTTGATATATCAATTATTATCAGAGTTGTAGCGCACAGCCTAATGAGCATAGTCATTCTAGCATAGTAATATTGATATTAAATTCTGATTACATAACAAAATCCACATAGAGCTATACAAATAAATTTCTAGTCTCTAAAATAGGCTAATAAAAAAAATAACCTATAGCATTTCTCGGTCCGTCCCAGCATCACTATTCAACAGTGAGTCCCGCCTTGCCTTGTGAGCCACGCTCTCTAAACTGAACAATCCACAGGTAGCAACAAATACTGGGACCCCGAAGGTTCCCAGAGTAACATGTTAATCTTACATTCTAAGCATAGATCAGTATATGACAGATAACCATCACATATACATTCAGCACATACAGCACAAACAATTCATACAGTACATATTTATACATATTGAATGGTACATACAATCATATAAAGACATACAAAGAATGCAAGATTAGAGTTACTACCTGATAGCCTTTCCAAATCCTGATCCGGTTCTCTATCCTCTGGTCATCTCAGATAAATACCGAATCCTATAATTAAATATTCATGGTTGGCAAGTTACTACTTGTCCAAATTCTCTATTTCTTATTTCTGAACAAATTCTATAATCCGGTAGAATTTTCAATTAACTTAGAAAATTCATATTTAATTACACAAAACTCCAATTGATGTGCTTCCAAAAATCACGTGTTCCTTATTATGTCTATTTTCAGAGGAAAATACATTTCATTTCCAAATCGACAGACACTTTTCCAGATTAATCAATAAATCCTTACTATTTCAGAAAAACGTTCAGGTTTAACGTTGAACTTGAAAAATCCATATCTGGAGTTCTAGGTGTCCAATTCAGGTGGTTCAAAAATCCATGAACTCCTCATTAAGTCTAGTTTCTAGGAAAATTGGTTTCAACATTTAATCATATGCCAATAATTCCCAGATTTCAAAAACATAAACACTGTTCAGAAAATATTTCAGAAAACGTCCCAGATTTCATACTTAACTTCAAAAATTCATAACTCCCTGAATATAAATCCAAATAAGGCTTGTGACCTATCAAATTAAAGCTTGATAAGTCTACTTTTATTCTGGAAAGTTTCATAGAAAAACTCAAATGTTTACTATTTTAAAAGTCAATCCGAAAAATACTGTTCATTTCTGGAAACCAGCGTTTTTCAGTATTCAACTTCTAACTTTGAAAAATCATAACTAATTCTATAGAACTCCGATTAAGGTGATTCAAAATTCTATTTGAAGTTCTATAAGTCTAGTTTATGAGAAAAATATTCATCAAGCCAATTAATAACTTTAAAATTCCCAGAAATTCGTAAAAGCAACGTTATTCGAATATGAAAACATGAATTTCCAGTTTTTCTGAACAAACTTTGAAAATTCATAACTGGAGTTCTAGATGTCGGAAAAATACGTTCTAGCACTCATTTGAAAGATTAAGAAGTCTACTTTCAACTTACCAAATTTCATGGTCAAAGGAAATCATTTGTTTAGACAAAACATTGCATGAACATGACCTCCTCACTGAATTTCCAGAAATAGCGATGTTGTACATGTTGACCGATGCTTCTCAAATGATCTCTCCTTCTCGGCTCTCACTCTCATCCGAGCTCCCTTCCTCTCCTGCACTCACCTCCCTCTCTCTTTCCATTCTCATTCTCTCTCTTTCTCTTTTCGGTGACAGAACAAAAAAAAGAATGGAAGGAGTGCACTACATTTTCTCCCGTAAATGTATAAGAGGGAGTGAATGATTATTTGAGGAAATAATAGGTGTGCATGTGAATGGGAGAGGGGCCAGCAGAATGAGAAAATGAGTGGAGTTGTTAGATGATAGTGGGAGACAATTTGGCTACTAGTGAATGCATTATCCGAAATGAAAAATAAGAGCAATTGTGTTGTAGACTTTCTCTTCTTTCATTCACGGGAGAGAGCATGATTATTAAAGGAGAATTGCATGATAAGAAAGGTGGAATAATAAAGAAAAAGAATAGGTACACGGCTGTCCCACATGTCTCTCTATTGCTCTAAACAATATTAGAGATAAGAGACTCCCAATAAAATAATAATAATGAACATATTTGCCCTTATCATCTTGCATTCACCGGAGAAAGAAGGACTAATAATGAATATGTATGAAATAATACTAAAGGTAATGAGTGGAAGACAAAGTAGGTATTAATTTGACATTACAAAGATTTCCTTCTAGTCCTACAATAATAAGCAGCGGATGACACACACATATTGCTTCCATACTCAATTCCTCATGGGACCTCTACATTATTGATTGAGTCAATAAATCTGACTAAAATAGTGCAGTGGAGATCTTATCAATATTCACAAGGTTCTAATTCAACCTTAATCCACAATTTTACCGTATTTATTTTAATATTCATAGATGCAACTCTTGGCTCTTATTGTTCCTAAATTTGTCACTTCCAAAAACAGGGCCTAATAGTCTTCCAAAAATAGACTAATGTTTAAGACTTTAGGTCCAAAATTCGGGATATTACATTTCTCCCCCTGTTCAATAAATTTCGTCCTCGAAATTTGAACATTTATACCTCAGGGAAATCATTCTAGACTTTCAATCTATCCTTTTCTATGTATGCTTACTTGCACACAACATTTTTTTTTAATCAACTTATACCCAAGTGTAGTATTCAATCACAAGTCTTACTGATTCAATGTTACCGTACTAGGCAACAAACACAAGTCTTACAGCCAAAAGACATCGCCCTTATGCAAAGTTGCATACTGGGTTTTACATCCTCGAGTCTCAACTCGTCTATCTTGTGTCTGAGCTTCTTCAATTAACGCTTACAGACTACTTTCTCTTTCTCAGCTCCATAACTGACTTGTACTATCTGACCTAGTTAGTTCAGATCTCAAGACCATTCTAACAGTTTCTGTTCCGGTATTATTACAAATACCAACTGCACCGCTTTAATTTCAACACATCAGTAATGTTAATTACATCACTGCTTTTCATTTATCCATGTTGTCTCAAATTCAAATTTTCACACTTTGAAAATCTTTGTGGTTGCAAAACATTTCATAATTCACACTATACCAAAAAGTAATAGTGCTATCACATTTTCAAACTTCGTCGCTACCAGATCAAATATTCATGTAAACACATTTACTGCCGGATTGGTTTCAGAAAACATTTACTACCGGCACACACTTTTGAGCGGGATAACTTATTTCAAAAAGTTTTCACAATCGAGAGCACATGGCACCATTTCAACCTTTCAGTACAGCGACACATCCCAATCCTTTCATACGCAAACCACTGAAGTGGTGACATACCTGTCAGTCAATGTGGGAGAGTTTCCATCC
The DNA here is from genome assembly GCA_034222035.1 of Acacia crassicarpa. NCBI lineage: Eukaryota > Viridiplantae > Streptophyta > Magnoliopsida > Fabales > Fabaceae > Acacia > Acacia crassicarpa. The sequence continues at coordinate 36,996,755 of JAWXYG010000011.1, forward strand.
ACAAGAGACCCAGTGTCCGCACTGGCACAAATAACGGGTCACCCACCGGAATCCCATACCCGGGACAAGAACCATAATTCAGGAACCTTACTCCAAACGCCTGCGTGGGTACTGACCAGACAAGGTAAAACACACGCCCTTATAAGGCGAAACTACTCGGATTGGAAACATACACTGCTGGTGAGAGTGTCAGCTCTACAACTAATCCCCTCAAAAGAATTTTCAACAATGGCCAGCGATTTTAAAATTTTTCAAATTCATCTGGCAAGACCCAGCAAACCTTGTACATCTACAACAGTTTCTGGCCTCTTCCAGTTCTGTACTGCATCTACCACAACAAAGTTGAAAACTCAGTTTCAAATTCTGGGTTCTAACAAAACCCCCTTTTATGAGACAACACATTTCACAAACAGACCATTCAAACTGGTCTCAAATTCGGTTGAAAAATATTTCATTCAAATACTTTATTTTCAAAAATTCACAAATTCGAAAATTCAATTCCGCAAATCCACAAATACTGCAGGTGCATTGGTAAATACAAAATTCAATTTTCAACATAACCAGGAACAGACAACTATTATAGAAGGTCATCAATTCTACATTTCAAATTTCCATTCGTGGCTACTCAAGCCATTCATAGGACATTTAGTCCATTCTATTCTTATCGTGTTCACCACGATTCCGCTGCGCACTCTGATTGGTTAGAATTCTCCATTGGTGGCTTTCATACACATTGGTACCACATTCTAATACCTTAAAGAATCCATCCACCACCAACAACCCTACGGTTATTTGTCCCAATCATAAGAAATAACCTATAGTTACCAAGGTGCTAGCTATCACTCGGTTTCACCAAGGAACTACTTCTCAATTACACACTCTAAGGGAATATTCGATAATCAAGATCTTTCCCTTAAGATAGAACAGTAGCTTACAACCTCGAAATACCTCATCATATATATAGGTACCATATTCTAGTATCTCAATTTAATCAAATCATTTTGTACCATACTCTAGTACCACAATTCATTTAGATCAAGTCAAGTGCCTAAAGAATCACTCAACTATTTCCTGATTCTTAGGTCATGATTCGATTTGGGAGCACCCTCTAGATGCCCAATTAGTTTTTAGGTTCTTTAACCTAATTCTGAAACCTTACTCATACCCCGTAAAACATGATAAAATCATCATGATTTATAGCTTATATTATTCATGAACTATCCTCAAATAAATAATCCCAAATAACTTTCCTCGAATTCATAATTCAATCTGCAAAATTTCAATACTAGCTTGGCTGAGAAATTATACTTTTGATATAAGCACTATTTCAGCTTAGATCAGATTCAAGCCTATCCATATTCATTCTATCATTTACGTGGCATCACTTAAGAACACCATATTTCATATCCCAAGGTATGCAAACCTTAAACCAGGAGATTTCAAATTCCTATTCACCCACCCTGGGGTGAACCTCACCTGCTTACTCTTAATCACAGAGTTCCATTAGAATCCAGGTCATGGACCAACTTGGCATAAAATTCTTCGGAGCTCATATATTATTATTTTTAAACTGGTATATTTCACAAACGCTCCATTTCATTTTCTATAATTCAACCTCTTCCCTTGTACTAGCATACCAACTAGTGATCAGGGAAAATTCTATTTTCTGGGTTTGTCTATCACCCTTATTCTACTAATCCTGGTACCAATCAGGATTATCCAAATATCAACATAGATACTATTCACATCATAAATCAAGAGATTTCAAATTCTTACAATACTACTCAGGGTTTACCTTGCCTGAAATTCCTCTCGCCTAAGCAAGCTTAACCTCAAACTTTCAATAAAATCTGGGGATCTAAATCACAATCTAACTCAACATCAAGAGCCCTAGAGTTAGCAACAGTATTCCTTTTTCCGTGCTATTTCGTTTGTTTATGTAATCCAATATCAGTATACTCTTCCAAAAATGCCAGAACCTTTGCTCTGATACCATAAATTGTAACACCCCTTGATATATCAATTATTATCAGAGTTGTAGCGCACAGCCTAATGAGCATAGTCATTCTAGCATAGTAATACTGATATTAATTTCTGATTACATAACAAAATCCACATAGAGCTATACAAATAAATTTCTAGTCTCTAAAATAGGCTAATAAAAAAAATAACCTATAGCATTTCTCGGTCCGTCCCAGCATCACTATTCAACAGTGAGTACCGCCTTGCCTTGTGAGCCACGCTCTCTAAACTGAACAATCCACAGGTAGCAACAAATACTGGGACCCCGAAGGTTCCCAGAGTAACATGTTAATCTTACATTCTAAGCATAGATCAGTATATGACAGATAACCATCACATATACATTCAGCACATACAGCACAAACAATTCATACAGTACATATTTATACATATTGAATGGTACATACAATCATATAAAGACATACAAAGAATGCAAGATTAGAGTTACTACCTGATAGCCTTTCCAAATCCTGATCCGGTTCTCTATCCTCTGGTCATCTCAGATAAATACCGAATCCTATAATTAAATATTCATGGTTGGCAAGTTACTACTTGTCCAAATTCTCTATTTCTTATTTCTGAACAAATTCTATAATCCGGTAGAATTTTCAATTAACTTAGAAAATTCATATTTAATTACACAAAACTCCAATTGATGTGCTTCCAAAAATCACGTGTTCCTTATTATGTCTATTTTCAGAGGAAAATACATTTCATTTCCAAATCGACAGACACTTTTCCAGATTAATCAATAAATCCTTACTGTTTCAGAAAAACGTTCAGGTTTAACGTTGAACTTGAAAAATCCATATCTGGAGTTCTAGGTGTCCAATTCAGGTGGTTCAAAAATCCATGAACTCCTCATTAAGTCTAGTTTCTAGGAAAATTGGTTTCAACATTTAATCATATGCCAATAATTCCCAGATTTCAAAAACATAAACACTGTTCAGAAAATATTTCAGAAAACGTCCCAGATTTCATACTTAACTTCAAAAATTCATAACTCCCTGAATATAAATCCAAATAAGGCTTGTGACCTATCAAATTAAAGCTTGATAAGTCTACTTTTATTCTGGAAAGTTTCATAGAAAAACTCAAATGTTTACTATTTTAAAAGTCAATCCGAAAAATACTGTTCATTTCTGGAAACCAGCGTTTTTCAGTATTCAACTTCTAACTTTGAAAAATCATAACTAATTCTATAGAACTCCGATTAAGGTGATTCAAAATTCTATTTGAAGTTCTATAAGTCTAGTTTATGAGAAAAATATTCATCAAGCCAATTAATAACTTTAAAATTCCCAGAAATTCGTAAAAGCAACGTTATTCGAATATGAAAACATGAATTTCCAGTTTTTCTGAACAAACTTTGAAAATTCATAACTGGAGTTCTAGATGTCGGAAAAATACGTTCTAGCACTCATTTGAAAGATTAAGAAGTCTACTTTCAACTTACCAAATTTCATGGTCAAAGGAAATCATTTGTTTAGACAAAACATTGCATGAACATGACCTCCTCACTGAATTTCCAGAAATAGCGATGTTGTACATGTTGACCGATGCTTCTCAAATGATCTCTCCTTCTCGGCTCTCACTCTCATCCGAGCTCCCTTCCTCTCCTGCACTCACCTCCCTCTCTCTTTCCATTCTCATTCTCTCTCTTTCTCTTTTCGGTGACAGAACAAAAAAAAGAATGGAAGGAGTGCACTACATTTTCTCCCGTAAATGTATAAGAGGGAGTGAATGATTATTTGAGGAAATAATAGGTGTGCATGTGAATGGGAGAGGGGCCAGCAGAATGAGAAAATGAGTGGAGTTGTTAGATGATAGTGGGAGACAATTTGGCTACTAGTGAATGCATTATCCGAAATGAAAAATAAGAGCAATTGTGTTGTAGACTTTCTCTTCTTTCATTCACGGGAGAGAGCATGATTATTAAAGGAGAATTGCATGATAAGAAAGGTGGAATAATAAAGAAAAAGAATAGGTACACGGCTGTCCCACATGTCTCTCTATTGCTCTAAACAATATTAGAGATAAGAGACTCCCAATAAAATAATAATAATGAACATATTTGCCCTTATCATCTTGCATTCACCGGAGAAAGAAGGACTAATAATGAATATGTATGAAATAATACTAAAGGTAATGAGTGGAAGACAAAGTAGGTATTAATTTGACATTACAAAGATTTCCTTCTAGTCCTACAATAATAAGCAGCGGATGACACACACATATTGCTTCCATACTCAATTCCTCATGGGACCTCTACATTATTGATTGAGTCAATAAATCTGACTAAAATAGTGCAGTGGAGATCTTATCAATATTCACAAGGTTCTAATTCAACCTTAATCCACAATTTTACCGTATTTATTTTAATATTCATAGATGCAACTCTTGGCTCTTATTGTTCCTAAATTTGTCACTTCCAAAAACAGGGCCTAATAGTCTTCCAAAAATAGACTAATGTTTAAGACTTTAGGTCCAAAATTCGGGATATTACAAGCAACCCAATAATCCTCATCCAAATGTAACAAGCGGTCATAACGGCAAGATGCTTATCGACCTTAATCAATACCCTGAAGAAAGACCTGACCTTGGATTTAAAACTAGAGCGTTAACCAAAAAGTTCTTGACAGTGCTGAGGATTTGTTTTGGGAATTACGTACCCTCAAGTTAGAAGATTTAATAGTGTCGAATGAGAATGTGTCAGAGAGGAGGGAGGTGGTGGGTTTTGGGTTACCCTTGGTTAAAAGTAGTGATAGTGTCTGTGACTGAAAATGGTTGGATTTTGTGTATATTTCCCTTGCTTTTTTGTTGTTGAAGACCAAACTTCATGTATGTCATAATTGTTGAATATCATACCTTTTGAACCAATCAAAAAAGTTTGGTATTGTATCATATAATCAGCACATAGTCATTTATTTTTTTACAGCATCTTAAAACCAGTGGTAGATAGAAGTAAAAAAATTTAAATTTACTGAAGTTTGCTCCTGATGCCACATAAACAATGCATTCATTCTAAGTTCAAGTAATGGATTTGAAACTTGATGTATCCACTTGAAGTAAGAATATTTTTAAAGCATCTTGAAATTTGATGCTGCTCTGGATTTGAAAAAAGCAACGCATTCATTCTTCTTTTGCTAATTTTGTCATCTAAGTTCAAGTAATGGTTTTGAAACTTGATGTATCCACTTGTCTCTCTCTATTTGGGGAAGTTCTAACCTTTGTAATGTGCAGCTACTATGTGAAATTAAAATTTCTTAAATAAGCTTAGTTCATTTTAAACAAGAGGCACAATAAACAAAAATAATATCAGATCAAGCTCCCCATGAATACAGCTACTCATAGGCGGTGAAATTTGGTGAAAATACACATAACATGGTAAACAAACTAGCCACGGTATTGTCACAAATGATAAACGTTTTTAACTTGCAAGATGTTCTTAACCAATTTAATTTCAATAACCTCCCGAACATATAACATGGCAAATAAAATGTACGTTGCACCTAAATAAAACTGAACCGATCTGGAAAAAAATAACCAAAACATAAGTTTCAAATACACACCAAAGACAGGACAAAAACATTATGCAATAAAGTCCTTTGCATCATCCTCGTTTTGTGGCAGTTTGCATATCCCTACAAGAAAAAGGAAAAGTAATATAATTAGAAAATGATTGTATTTTTTTAAATATAAACATGAGACAATATGTTTGATCACCTTCTCACATACTTGTGTCTCATCAACACCTTGCAAGTAACCAAACACTTCTTCAACGAATTAAGCATCATTCAAGTTTACCACAACTTTCTTGAAATTAAATGAGGAAATTTGCAATTATTTGGACTTCATTATTTCAATCATGTTTGCTTGAAATATTAGGAATGTTTTTTCAAAGCTTCCAATGGTAAAAGCTTGGAATGATTTTTCCACTGCATCAATGAGGCTATCCACTGAGTTTGATACTTCCTTTTCTTGTAAAGATTGAATGGCTTTGAGGAAACCTAGATCAAACACATTTAAATCAGGAGAAATTGGAGGTTAACAGGTCAATATATGTCAAACCCACTGCCTGTCATCTATTCGAACATGTGTCCTTGCATTGTCATGTTGTATGAAGATTGTCTTTCCTAAATCTTCTGTTGGCCATTTATTTTTATGGCAGGTAAAACCTTATCAATCAATTACCTCTTACATACATCTTTAGTAATGGAAGTGATGAGTTTCTTTTCGCACTTGTCCTTCTAGCTTGTTGCTCATAAACAAGAGGAAATAGACCAATCTTCCCTGAAAATGTTTGTTTCCCTTCAACATCAAACCTGGGCCTAGCCACAGTAGCCAAAAACATAAACTTCTCGATACAGTTTTTACCTTTGCTTGTACTGTATGGCTCATCCTCATCTGGAAGTAAGTAATAGTTTATGGATCTTTTAGGAAGATAGAACCATTTTCCATCGATATGAACACTGCAAACATAAAGACTTTTAGCGGCGACAACCTATACGGCTATTGCTGATACTTTTGGTGGTGACATTTAAATGTTGCCATTGAAAGTAGACAATCAACGCCGACATTTTGTCACTGCTAAAAGTAGATAGGAAGGTGCCAAAATGAATGTCGCCGCTGAAAGTGACAACAAACGAGCTCGAAGAAGCAGAGAAGAGAAGTGGACTGATTTGAAGTAGGGCAAAAGTGATTTTTTTCCCCCCCCCCCCCCCCCCTTTTTGCCAATTAAAATGGAGGGACTCTGCAAAATGTTTTGAGGGGAGAATAAGTTTACCTTTGTATTAGAGAGAAGATATGTGAGTTTTTTAGAAGAATAATGGTTTCTAGAGGGGGAAATCATGATTTCTCAAATAGTAAATAATATATTTAAATTGTTATAAAAATAATATATCTAAATTTGCATTTTATAATTTTTCATTTAAAGATTAAATTCAGAATATAAGCATAATGAGAAATATAATCTCAATTACTTATATATTAGATAGGCTAAAGTATACTTTTAGTCCTTTAAGTTTACATGAGTTATCATTTTGGTCCCTTAAGTTTATAAAGTGCACTTTTAGTCCTTAAAACTTAATATCGTTAAAGTTATTAACGGAAAATGCTGACTCGACAAAATTCAATGGTGACAATACAATGCTGACAAAACAAACTGGACTTTTATCATTTAATTTTAATCCTACAAAGCAATTACTTAATTTACATTATTTTATTTTATAAATAAAAAATAATTTAAGTAAATATTTTAATCAATTTCTTAATTCATTTCTCTCTTCTTTCTTCACCGGGAACCCTAGCCTTAACCAAAAACCCTTCGTCATCTTCATCAGTAAAATTTTCTTGTTCTAATGTCCAGCTTACAACTCTGCGCAAAATTATTGTTGGATTGAGCCCATCATCAATTCCTTTGTCATCAGGAAGGGAAGAAGAAATTGCAAGTCAGTAGAAAAAAAAAAAAACCAAGCATGTCCTACCAAAGCAAAGACAAGGACTGGACAAATCTAATCAACCCACCAAATCTCTGTAAAATATTTTTCCCAGACACTTGTTCTTTATATTTTTTGATGTTTTGAATCTAATTTGTATAGATAATATTAAAAATGTTCAAATCTCTGTACCTCACGCTCCTAAATCTCCCTTTGGTCAATTCTTGCTATGTATTTGGATTAATACTACTCCAATTAATTGTTAAATCAAGAGAATGATCGGGAGAGATGATGATTTTATGTTTGGAGGGAACAAGAAAATCATCAGGTTTGGTGGTACAAGAATCCAAAGGAAGTATGGGGATGAAAGATAAAAAAGGGTATTGCGATAAAGAAAGAAGAAAAAATGAATTAAGAAATTGTTTAAAATAATTTATTTAAATTATATTTATATTTAAAAATAAAATTAAATTAAGTAATTTCTTTGTATGAATTAAATTAAATGATAGAATTCCAGCTTGCTTCATCTGTATTGCACTATCACCACTTAATTTTGTTGAGTCAACATTTTCCGTTAATAACTTTTAAGGACTAAAAGTGCACTTTATAAACTTAAAGAACTAAAATGATACTTCATGTAAACTTAAAGAACCAAAAACATATTTTAGCCTATTAGATAAGAGTTTGTACAAAAAAAAAAAAAATGCAAGAGGGGTATTAAGGAGCATTAAATGTGATAACTCTAAATCCTAAATTAGCTCCTATGATTATGCCTAATCATAGTAATCAAATCTTTTTTTGTGTCCATGGTATTGGTACTTTTAGTTGATCAGCTAATCAAATCTAGTCAAAATATATCTTAACACCGATTTAAAAAAAAAATTAAAGACTAATCTAGAAACTTCTTAAATAGGAAAAGTAGAACTTCAATATAATAACTCAATAAAAATGAAATATTAACTTAACTAATGATGATATATCAAAATAATAATAATAATAAAAGAAATAAAACTTTCATCGATCAAAAAAGCATACTTAACAACCGGCGTGAACGCTAAAAAATGATAAATTAATTTAGATAAAAAATTGATAAATTCATCATCAATTCAAAATCAGATTAGTTGAATAGATTCTAATTCTTTTTTTTTTTAATCTTCATTAAATATGTTTTAATCCATTTTTTACCAACTTATATTGAAATCTTGAAATTATTTAACTTGAATATTGGGATTAATTATAATATAATTATATTATCCTCAACGGTTAATTGTATTGTATACTTCTCTTAATTTTATTATCCATCTCTCCCTTTCACACGCTCCATCTCTCACTTCCCCTCTCTCTATCTTACAAACTATCCCTAGAAGGATTTGATTAACAAATGATCAAGCAATAGGCTTAGTGAATTCAATTAAGTTGAACCATGACAAATTTTGATATGGAAAGAGAAATTTAAAACACTACTTTTATGATTAGAAAGTGATAAATGCAAATGATCGATTCTTTGGCTTCAATGATTAGATAGAGTCTAGGATTATTTCTCCTTTGTGCATTTCATAAAACTATATCAATTTTCTCTCCAATAGTATTTTAATGAATATATGTGTTACGGGCCGGCCCAATAGGCCCAGGTCCGGACCTCGACCCAACTAAGCCTGCACCGGGATCTCCACTATAATAGGAAACGATATGAAATCCCGCCAATGGGGGGACCCTATTAATAAGGAATCTCCTACAATCATAGAACGAGCCAATCTGACCCTTACGGCTCAATCACAGATATGGCTCATTAAGGCAGGGATACGTGCACCACACTCTTCTATAAATAGGAGGAAACCCTAAACAGGTGCACATGTTCTATTCCATGCTCTCTTTACATACTGTCACACAGAGCACACACCCTACTCCCCTGGCTACGTGTCTTCCTGTTTGCTACGAACTACGTGGACTTTGATCCCTTCAAAGGGTACGTAGGCTCTAGGCTTGACAAACTAGTCAAGTCCAATCTCTGTGTTCTTAGGACAGAACATTGGCGCCGACCGTGGGGAACTATAAACTTCAATCCCTGTGACCACTGATGGTGAGCACTAGAAGCCACACCAGAAACCCCCAGCCGGTGGGAGGAGACCCCCAGCCAAGCCAACCACCACCGGATCAGCTGTCGGAGCAACCACGGCGACAAAACACCCCTGAAGGGCATGTCACTGACACGACAACCACCCCTTCGGCAGAGGATCAGCAGCCATTAGGAGCACTCACCGTGGCTCCAACAAGAGACGTCCGGGCAGTTGAATCCGACGTTCGCATCATTCGGAGGACGCAGGAGTCGTTCCTCCAACGGCTAGAAAACAAGGAGAAACGAGACGACCTGCAGAGGCGGGCCGACTTTGAAGCCATTAGCCGAATGATCTAGGAAGCGCTCGAAAAAGATCGGCGGCAGGGAGACCGCCGGAGGAACTATAGGCAGGGAAGGAGAGCCCCCATGGATGATAGCAGTTCCTCGAGCAACTCAAAGCCGAGGAGCACGCGCTGCGGCAACCGCAAACCGGGTCGGAGGACGAGTGAAGAACGAGGCAGACCACGGTCCCCGGAAAACGGAGAGAACCACGGTGTCGGTCTTAACCGCACTGATCGGCCTGCAAGAGAGGACCGAGACCAAGAAGAGCCCCGTGTGGAGGATAGAACTCCCCGGACCCGCAGATCACCTCGCCATGGATCCCCCCGTGAATATCGAGTCACGTTCTTGTCGAACTCTAGAAGATCCCCGTTTTCAAGGGAGGCGGCCACGGCCCGTTATCCGAAGCACTTTGATTTGGCCGACTTTCCGAAGTACGACGGAACCCAAGATCCACACAACCACCTTGATGTGTTCGAAAAGCTGATGTGGGTATTGCAAATTAGCGGCCCAGCCATCCAGCGTCTTTTCGCGGCCACCCTGCACGGGCCTGGACACAGATGGCTGACCTCTCTCCCGGACAACTCGATCCGGAGCTATGAAGACCTCGGACGCAAGTTCGAATTGCATTTCGCCACTAGTAAAAAATAGCCGAAGACCACATTCACGCTGAGCAAGGTGCAACAAAGGAAAGGGGAGGCCCTACATAAGTACCTGGATCGGTTCCGTGATGTAGCAATGCAGGTGCGATCGCTGACCGAGGACGTCCACGTACACTGCCTAGTCAATGGACTAGATCCTTCATCCCGGCTAGCCCGACACCTATGCAAGAACCCGGTGTACACCTTGACCGAATTCTATACAGAGGCGAAGAAATACCTGGAAATGGAGCAGATGGAGGCGGCCAATGCCGACGAACCCAAACGGACTAGGAAGAGCCCGCCCAGTGACGAAGAACGGCCAGGAGGGACGAAGGCCGGCCCCAGAAGACAGAACCAAGAAGGCCGGGCCAAGCCTGACCGAGCCGATCAAAAGGCCAAGTACGAAAGCTATACCCTGTTGAATGTCCCTCGGTCTCAAGTATGGAAAGAGGTAGCCCAGACCGATATGAAATGGGTGGACAGGCCGAGGCCGATCCGAGGGCGCTCCAGCATGGACCGCTCCAAGTTCTGCAACTTCCACGATTGCCACGGCCATACGACCGACGAGTATTATGACCTCCACGACGCTATCGAGAAGTTCGTGAGAGATGGGAAGCTGCGTCAGTATGTGATCAAGACTCAGGGAAGGACGAGTGGCAAGCGCACTGACCGCGGTCGTAGTAGAAGTCCGCCCAAGGAAACTCAGAAGCAGGGGAAGAAGCAGAGGACGGGCTCAGACGACGAATTTCCCGACGTCAATTTCTAGTACAACGTCGTCAGCGGAGGATTTGGAGGAGGAGGAGACATTGTAAGCCAGCGGAAGAAATACCTCTGTGAAGTATTGACCGTCCGAGACCTCCCTAAGTTCAAGGAGGACCCCAAGAGGCCGAAGCCGCCTACCTTGACCTTCACCGACGAGGAGCTGAAAGACGTCATACCCGGCCACCTGGATGGACTGGTAATTACTGGAACCTTGGTTAATTGCCGAGTTAAAAGAATTTTCGTGGATGCAGGGAGCTCGGCCGATATTATAAGTTGGGATGCCTACAAAAGGATGCACCTCGACAAGGAGGACCTCAAGCCATGCAAAACCACCCTGATTGGGTTCAATGGCAAACAGTCTTTTCCGAAAGGATACATCGACCTCAGGCTAACCCTGGGGACCAAGGAAGCTTTCAAGTCGCCGACTGGGACATCATCCTGGGTAGACCAACGATCCACGACTAGGACATTCTGGTATCCACCAAACACCAAAAACTGAAGATGGTCAACAATAAGAACCAGATAGTTGTGGTATCCGGAGACCAGAAAGAGTCGAGGCAATGCTATTTTGAAGCTCTCCGGGTCAAGGAAGGAGGACCCTTGTCTCCACCTCGGCTCGGATCCAATGAGCACGTAGCCGAAGCCAGCTCGGACGAGCGCCCGTGGCAGCAAGTCAACATGGTAGAGCTCGACCTCCGAGAACAGGATAATCCGAGGCCTGAGCCAGAAGGAGAGTTGGAGGAGATAGTGCTAGGCGAAGACCCGTCCAAGACCGCCAAAATTGGCCGATACATGGAGGATGGCCTAAAGACTCTTATGATTCGCTTCCTAAGGTAGAACCAAGATGTCTTCACATGGACCTCGGCCGAAGTACCCGGCATCGACCCCCACTTCTGCTGCCACAAGCTCGGCATATGGCCGGGATCAAGACCAGTGGCACAGAAGAAGAGGAACATTGCGGACAACAGGCAGAAGGCCTTGGAGGACCACGTTGAGGAGCTCCTAGCGACCGGCTTCATCCGAGAGGTGCAGTACACCACCTGGCTCTCCAACGTAGTGATGGTCCTAAAACCTAGCGGCAAATGGAGAGTCTGTGTCGACTACACCAACCTCAACAAGGCCTGCCCAAAGGACTCCTACCCGATGCCTAACATCGATAAGCTTGTGGACAACTCAGCCGGGTACCAACTCCTCTCCTTCATGGATGCCTACTCCGGTTATAACCAGATCGCCATGCATCCGGACGACCAAGAAAAGACCGCCTTTATGACTGATAAGGCGAATTACTGCTACAACGTCATGCCTTTTGGACTGAAGAATGTCGGAGCCACCTACGAAAGGATGATGAATCGGGTCTTTGAGCATCAGATCGGGCACAACATAGAGGTCTACATAGACGACATGATCGTCAAGTCGAAACTACCAGAAGACCACATCCGGGACCTAGAACAGACGTTTGAAAAGTTAAGAAGACATCGAATCAGGTTGAACTCGGCCAAATGTGCCTTCGGAGTTCCGGCTAGGAAATTCCTCGGCTTCATGCTGACCAACAGAGGGATAGAAGCCAACCCGGACAAGTGTAAGGCCGTGCTTGACATGCAGTGCCCGAGGACCAAGAAGGAGGTACAGCAGCTAACAGGCCGACTAGCCGCCCTGACGCGTTTTTTACCAAAGTCGGTGGAGAAAGCCCTACCTCTCTTCAAGTTACTGAAGAAGGAAACCCGAGGCGGCTGGAACCCAGACTGTGACGCCGCCTTCTCAGAAATCAAGAGATGCTTGGCAACCCCGCCGGTTTTACCAAGCCGGACACCGGGGAGACCTTATTCCTCTACCTATCAAACGGCAACGAAGCCGTAAGCGCCGCCCTAATGAAGGAGTCCGAAGCCGGGCAGACACCCATATACTTCATCAGCAAGGCTTTACAAAGCTCTGAACTCCGGTATCAGAAGCTGGAGAAAGTAGCTTTTGCCTTACTCACCTCGGCACGAAGACTTCGACCTTATTTCCAGGGGCATCGGATTGTGGTACGAACTAGCCAGCCTATCCGACAGATTCTCCACAAGCCCGATTTGGCCGGAAGAATGACCAATTGGGCCATAGAACTGTCCGAGTTTGACATCACATTCGAAGCCCGACAGGTGATTAAGTCCCAGGCACTCGTGGATTTCATCAGGGAACTCACCCCGGCCACCTCTAATGACAGGATTTGGAAGGTCTACGCGGATGGTTCATCCAACTCAAAGGGCAGCGGTGCAGGAGTCATCGTGGAAAGCCCGCAAGGGGTAGCCACCGAGCACTCTCTTCAGTTAAAGTTTCAGACCTCCAACAATCAGGCCGAGTATGAGGCCCTGCTGGCCGGACTGCTTCAGGCAAAGGACAATGGTGCCCAACGGGTAAAGGTTTTAACCGACTCGCAACTCGTCGCAGCTCAGATTGACGGCACCTATCAGGCAAAAGGCCCACTCATGGCCAAATACCTGAACCGGGCCAAAGAACTCATGGCCAAATTCGAGGAGGTGACGGTTTCCCACATCCCAAGAGAGGAGAACGCCCGGGTCGACATCCTCTCTAAGTTGGCAAGTACAAAGGGGCCGGATAACCACAGGACTGTGATCCAGCAAAATCTGACGGAGCCGAGTTGCATCATGGCCATCTCAGCAGGCCTCGACTGGAGGAAGCCGATAGAAGACTACCTCGAAAGGGGAATTATCCCTACCGACACCACCGAGGCCAAGAAGCTGATCAGAGAGGCCGCCCTCTACGCCATGGTTGATGACCAACTATACAGAAAGGGGCTCCATTGCCCGATGATGAGGTGTCTCGGCGATTCTGAAGCAAAATATGTGCTGGCCGAACTCCATGAAGGCAGTAACGGCCACCACATGGGGGGCAAGGCACTCGCCCGAAAGGCGCTACGTGCCGGCCACTACTGGCCCACTATGAAGCATGACGCCATGGAAAAGGCTAAGACGTGTGACAGTTGCCAGAAACACGCTAGGATCATATGGCCGCCGCCCTTAGAACTGAAAGGAATGCCAGCCCCCTGGCCCTTCTACAAGTGGGGCATGGACATCCTCGGACCCTTCCGGCCGGCGCAGGGACAATGCAGATGGCTTATAGTCGCTGTAGACTACTTTACCAAGTGGATCGAAGCAGAGCCACTCGCCACAATTACCTCGGCCAGGGTTATGAAGTTCTTCCGGCATAACATCATCTCCCGTTTCGGGATACCCGCCGAGGTCGTCACGAACAATGGGACCCAATTCATGGACCATAGATTCCAGGCTTTAATGTCCAACTTGGACATCAAATAGCACTTCTCCTCCGTGAAACACCCGCAGACAAATGGCCAAGCCGAAGCCACCAACAAAGTCGTCCTGGACGGACTCAAGAGGCGAATGTTGCAAGCCGAGACCAACTGGACCGAGCAGCTGCACAGCGTCCTGTGGGGATATCGCACAAGCGTACAGTCTTCGACCCAGGAAACCCCGTACAGGCTAACCTATGGATGTAAGGCAATGATCCCGGTTGAAATTGGACAGCCGTCCTGGAGAAAGGTCAGAGCCAGACAGGAGAGGCAGGAGTCGAACGACGACGCCTTAAAGACTAACTTGGACCTCATCGACGAAATCCGGGTCACGGCACACTGCCGGGAACTAGCCGCCAAGCAGCTACTCGCGGCTAAGTACAATAGAAAGGTCCGACCCCGGGCTTTTAACCGAGGCAACCTAGTACTTCGACGGGCCGACATAGGCAACAAGAATGCCAAGGACGGTAAGCTGGCAGCGAACTGGGAAGGGCCATACCGGATTAAGGAAAAGCTCGACGGGGGAGCATATACCCTCGAGACTTTGGCGCAAAAGCCCATCAAAAGGACATGGAATGCCGACAAGCTGAAGATCTATAATAGCTAGACTCTTTCTTGGCAGTGTTTGTTTGCTTTTACGATTGTTCCTTTCCTCACATTTGTTTTCCTTTCGTTTTTAGTCCAAGTTATGTCATTTCTGATTATGATGCTTTGTAAAGCCTCATAAGGCCATTTCTTTCTATCAATAAAGGATCCTGTTGAGCAAACTATGAATGTGCACAATACTCGCTTAAGAGTGAAGCCGAAGCCATGAAGCTCGGCCAAAAACGACAAGACCGAGGCAATGGAGCCTGGACAGGAAGCCGAAAGCCGAGGTCATAAAGCCCGGCACCGGCCATAGGCACTGCGATAACGAAGCCCGGCCAAAGAACCAAAAGCCAAGGTATATAAACCTGGCACCCAAAAAATGGCCCTGAGGATGTGAACCCGGCCAAGAAAATTAAAAAACATCTAGATGTACGAAAACCGGCCGTTGTACTCCGACAGGCATCGGTGAGAGCTCGGCGAAGGCACCGTACATGGCCCTTCGTGAAATTGGCGCGTCAACGCTCGCCCGGCTAAGCAAGCAGCCTGCCATGCCGACCTTGATCAGGTCAAAATGTCCAACCGTAGGCCGACGAAGCCTTGGTTAGACATGTGACAGCCCTGCCCTTACGCCGGTTAAGTTTAATCCGACTATACGAAAGTTGGAGCTCGACTACTAGAAAGTCGGGCCGAGGCAGTACGGTTAGTTAGGCTTGACGAGGCTGAAACAAGACAACCTTGCCCCAGCCTCCCACGCACTAAGTATGGTAGAGTACCAACGGCCTGCACACATGCGGCCGGCAAACACACAAACTTAGACAAAAGAAAGATTGAACACATCCATTGCCTAAGTTATCTAAATGGCCTGTACCCAGACGACCAGCGTTTAGTACATGGACAGAAAGGTGACTGAATCATCCTATGTCTGGATTGCCTAAACGGCTTGTACGCATACGGCCGACAAACAACAGAACTTGGACAAAAGAGGGATAAAGTTACCCATTGTCTAAAACGTCAAGATGGCCTATACGGTCAACACGCACATCTAAAGCCTAGGCAAAAGAGGCTCAGAGCATAAACCACTCATTGTCTAAGGCATCCAAATGGCCCATACCCATATGGCCGACGCATACACAAACCAAGGCAAAAGGATGACGTCGGAAAATAAACCATTCATTGCCTATGGTAGCTAAACGAGCTTGGAAGTGCCGAAAAAGGACGGTAAAAGAAGTGCAGGCTAAGACAAGAGAGATATTATAATTATCATAAAGTCTGTACAAAAGGCGCAAAGGCCAGAATCATCCTTACAAAATACAAGGGTACCGACACCCCAAAACTTACAAAAGAAAAAACAAAAACAAAACGAAAGCCAAAGCTACTCAGAAGGCTCAGCCTCAAGGCTCGCAGTCTCGGCAGGGCCGGTATCAGCACCAGATGGACCCTCTTCGGCAGGAGAAGCATCGGCAACGCCGTCCTCAGCATTAGGACCCTCGGCGGCAGGAGGCGGATAAGGGATTAGAGTCCCATCTTCCCGAACAAAGGCGCGGTAGTCGTACCCGGCCACGTTCAGATCGACGCCAAGATTGAAGTAGCGGATCTATGTCAGAGCCTAATTGAAGCACTCCTCAGCGGTCCGCACTAGGGCATCCTCGGCTTCCCGATAAGCCTCCTCCTTCGCAGTAAGGGCCTTCTGAAGCCCTTCCTTCTCCTCCGCCAATGAAGCTCGCTGCTGTTGAAGGGCCTTGGCCGCAGACAAACTCTCCGACGCCGCCTTCTGGGCCCGGGCACACTCATCAGCCACCTGCTCGGCACCCGCCCGGGATAGCTGGAGCTCATGGTCGGCCCTCACCGCCGCAGCCTTCGCAGCATCCCGCTCCCCCCGAGCAACGTCACGCTCCTCTCGAACAACGCTCAGCTCCACCTGAACCGCGTCCCGCTCAGCCCAGGCTTTGATAAGCTCCTCCTCGGCCGACCTGGCCTTAGCTTCAGCCACTTCCAGCTCCTCCCTCAGATCGCCAACAGACGCGACCTTAGCCTCTGCCGCGGAGAGACCCTTGGTCAGCTCCTCCCTCTCAGCCCTCAGTCTCTGGACCTCAACAGTAGACAAGGTGAGCTGCTCCCGGGCCAGGATCAGAGCCTGGAGGTATCCCACAGACCGGCAAAGCTCCGTCTGGCTCCTGTGTATCTCATCTATGGCTGGTTAAGTTAGCGCGGCACAACCCGTGAAGTGCCGGGGAGGCAGGAAAGTAGCGGCGACCTCAGGAACTACCCCATCGTGCCATAGACGACCACGAGGAAGGAGAGACTTCGGAAGAGGTGGAGGAGGAAGAAGCGACGAAGAAGAAGGTGGACCCAGCAGGGAACCAGAAGTCTCGTCGACGAAGAATTCAGCCTCAATCTCCTCATCAGAAATCAAGGCCTCCTTCCCCCCGGAAGCCGGGAAGGGGACAGCGGCCTCTTCGGACCCAGTGACCGGGGGGCCAGCTGCAACTACAAATTCCTGACCCTCTAGGGCAGGGATGTCCACAACGGGAGTAGTCTTGGAGACCGTGGCAGGAGAAGAACCCTTGGCAGTAGGACTCTTCTTCTTCTTAGAAGCCGGGGCAGCAGAGGTACCGGCACCAGTAGAAGTCGCTCGCTTCTTTGGGCGACTAGGGGACGAGGTAGCAGCCCTCGCAACCCGAGCATAAAAAGGTAGGTCGTCCATGGTCCTAGCTGAAAACAATAAAAGAACAAATGAGTCAGCAATTCAGAAAAGGGAATTCAAAAATAAAAACATAGGCAAATGCATGACCAGAAACCCTATTGGTAGACGGCGACGGCTCGGCACCATCACCGGTTATAAAGAAGCCAGCCGGCCTCACACCGTACTCGGCCACAAGATCCTCCACCCGTGGCAGGGCGGAGACCGACTCAGGTGAAAGACCCTTGCGCGGCACTTGGAAGGAGACCACCTTGGCCTTATAATGGCCCTCCTCCCAGTACAAGGGGAAACGACCGCCGCCCTCCAGGAACCAGGGCTCCTCCCCTAGTACGGCCTCAACCTTGAAGAACGCCCCCTTAAAACGTTTGAAGGAGTCAGAGAAGGGCGTCATCAGCTTGCGCTCCGGATTGATCCGGAGGGACACCAACCCCCTCCGCTTGTCACTCCCCTTCGGCGAGCTAGGGGTAAAGGGCCCGAAGAAATAAAAGAAAAGGTTGGCCGAGCACGCTAAGGGAGGCGAAAAATGGCCATAAAGCCTCTCGAAGGCTACGAGGTAAGCCCACCCATTCGGATGGAGTTGGGACGGGGCCAGGCGAAGATGCCGCAAGGTCTCCATTTGGAAGGAGGTAAAGGGAAGGGGAACTTGGACCCGCGTTAGATAATCGCGGTAGAAGAAGAAGAAGTCCGGTTCGTCCTCAGACCCTGCCGCGCAGACAAGCTCGCCGGCCGTCGGGCACCGCAGGACACACTCGGGCATGGTTGAGACCTTCAACCGGGCAATGTTCGCGTCAGACATCGATGACTGGGTCTTGAGCACTTCGTGCGATACCCAGCTGTACTCCCAACATAAGGCTTCAGGTGGACCAGAGGAGTCCGAACCCTCCGGCTTAGCACGAGACTTAGAAGGCCGAGACTTGGGAGCCATAAATAAGCCTATACGAAAATAAACAAAGCCGGTATTAGTAAAGAACAGAAATACCTGGCACAGACACAGTAGCAGGCAAAAATGGTTCCGGACTCGGACGAACGAGGGCGCAAGAAGGAACAGCCGAGGCAGACCAATGCCGGTAAGAGCCGAGAATGGAAGAAGCCTCGGCCTCACGATCCATCAACGCGGAAGCCTTCACCAGGCAGTCCCAGCAAGGGTCGGAGTAACCTGCTGGAGCGGACGTTTGACGGACGGCGGAGGGGCCCTCATAAAAATTAAGGGGCTGAGCTATCACTGCTGAAGCCCCAGAACCGGAAGAGGAGCCTAACCCGGCCCCACCGGGCGAGTCAAGAGGAAGAGCGCGTGCAATCGGCCGGAAAGGACAACGTGGTAGAGGAACCGAAACCCTGGCCGAAGACGGATGAGCCCCAGCTCGCCCCGGACGCACGGCGCCGACTCGGCGCAAGGGATCCAAGATTCCCCTAGCGGGTGGCTCACCCCCAAGAACCCAATAAGTCATCCTCGGGAGACGCGCACGAAGGAGCATTTGCTCCTCCGGCGTCAGCGACGCCCTTGGTCGCGGAACATTCCTATCTCTCGCCATAACCAGAAGCCTGCGGTGTTAGAAACCGGTGTTTGAGGGAGTTTTGGGGGCGAATTTCGGGTGTGGTGATACTAACAGAATCCCAGAAGAAACCCAGGAAAACCCAGAATTCTCGAAGAACAGTAATGCAGGCGACGCTTCCAGAAATAAACGGTAAGACAAAGAAAAATACCAGACAAAGATGGTAGAGGATAGACAGAATACCTGTGCGAGGAAAATGGAAGGAACTGGAACGCTGGAAGACGGCAAAAAGTTCTGGACACAGGAGAATCCCCTCTGAAGACTCAAAAGAAACCGGAGGAAAATCTGGGCAAAAGAGTGAAGTAGCGGGAAAAAGTGGAAGGAAGAAGAAAGAGGGCTATTTAAAAGCCAACGCAGGGGTGCAACGGTCTATTCCCGTACAGACGTGACGGGATTGGAGCAACACGACGCCAGCGCAATAAATGCGCGCAGACCTCGAAAAACGGAAAGGCGCGGCAGTTGCAGGACGCACCCAATGAAAGCTTGACAGCTGTAAGCCCGCAATGACGGCGCGCGAGGAGCAAATCCCGAAGCGTCCGGAGAATCCCAAAAGGCAAAGGGCGTGAAACCGAGGCCATTGGGAACCCGGGAAGGGCGATTGGCCGCCCGGGCAAGACGGACTCGGCATTCTAGGCAGGATGAGGGCATTATAAGCCGACCACTTCCCCTTGCCAGGCAGATGGTCACGGTAGCCAAAAGCCGACTTGGTCTAGGCGAAGGACCTCGGCCATACAAAGGACCAGGGGCAATAAGCACCTCGGCTGCCTAGAAGCTTGAACGACCAAGCTGGGGGGCAACTGTTACGGACCGGCCCAATAGGCCCAGGTCCGGACCTCGGCCCAACTAAGCCTGCACCGGGATCTCCACTATAATAGGAAACGATATGAAATCCCGCCAATGGGGGGACCCTATTAATAAGGAATCTCCTACAATCATGAAACGAGCCAATCAGACCCTTAGGGCTGAATCACAGATGTGGCTCATTAAGGCAGGGATACGCGCACCACACTCTTCTATAAATAGGAGGAAACCCTAAACAGGTGCATACGTTCTATTCCATGCTCTCTTTACATACTGTCACACAGAGCACACACCCCACTCCCCTGGCTACGTGCCTTCTTGTTTGCTATAAACTACGTGGATTTTGATTCCTTCAAAGGGTACGTAGGCTCTAGGCTTGACAACCTAGTCAAGTCCAATCTCTGTGTTCTTAGGACAGAACAATATGTGTTAGTCCCAAGAATTAATTCATTTATTCATAATAAATTACATCAATAAATATATTTATTGTATAAATATCATAAGTAAAAAAAAAACTAAAATTTTAAAAAATTGTAAATAAGGCCGCTGAAACACACTCTATGCGGTGACATATGAGAGTTGCCGTTGAAAACTATAACTTTGAGCAGCGACCAGAAATTGTCGCTATTGAAAGTCATATCTTTAGCGGTGACAACATAATGTCACCGTCGAAAGTCAATACTTTTAGCATCAACGCTAGTAGCTGTTAAATGCCGCTGCTGAAACTCAGTTTTTTTTTTTTTAAAAGTGGAATGACATATTGTGCATGGATTTGAACTAATTGGATTATAGGGGATGCTACTCTCCTCAAGCATTACAAGCAAAATCTAAGACAGACTATCTCTTTCTTCTCTTGGGTATGGTTTTAGTTGCATTTGAATGACGTTGCACTGCAAAAAATTTTGGATTTTGCTACGGAAAAATTCCGTAGCAAAATGATTTTGCTACGGATTTTGCTACGGAATTTTTCCGTAGCAAAATCCTTCGTAGCAATTTGCGACGGATAAGGAAAATCCGTCGCAATTTGCGACGGAATTTCTCTTCCGTCGCAAAATTGCTACGGAAATAAATTCCGTAGCAAATTTGCTACGGAAAATTTTCCGTAGCAAATTTGCTACGGAATTTATTTCCGTAGCAAATTCTTTTTTTTTTTTTAAATTTTTTTTTAAATTTTAAATTTTTTCCTTTATTTATTTATTTTTATTTTTTTATTTTTCCGTAGCAAACTTGAAATTTTGTAAATTTCCCCATATTTGATCGTTTGTTACAGAAACAATTTCTTAGCAAAACTAATAATTATTTTTAAGTTTTTGCTTTTTAATTTTAAAAAATTGATTACAAAAAATAGTGATTCATGGATATAATAATAATCATAAGGAGCGCACATTAAGAGTAATCTAACAAATACCAAATACTAAAAAGTAGTCTAACAATGTAACAAAGGGCAAATTCTAAACAGTAGTCTAAACAGCAGCATTGTGATCATCATCATCATCACCAGCATGGTCATCATTACCAGGAGCCGACCCCGAACCCTTGTTCATTAGGGACTTGAGTTGAAGCTGCATCTGCCTCATCATCTCCTCTTGCATCCGCCTCATCTGCTCCTGCATCATCTCTCGTTCCTTAGCCATCCGCTCCTCCATCATCTCTCGTTCCTGAATCATCATCTGCCTCATCTTCTCTTGCTCTTCAAGCATCCGCTCCTGTTCCTGAGTCATCTGTGCTGTCAAAGCCTTCATCTTCTTCATCTCATCTGCAAAAACAATATCAAGTACATTTACTATTTGGACTTCATTTGAATGGACAAGAGAATGGAAATTATCAATATCAAATATGTTTACCTGCAGAAACATCTTCAATGCCGGATGAGGAGCGCTTTGTTGGCTTTAGTCGGCTAGCAGCGGCACCATATCCAAAGACTCTCCCTTTCTTGTCAAATCCACCTACAGCCTCAAAGAACAGACTATCATTATCGGACACAGAGGATGAGGGGTCAGTCTCACGCTGTGAGTCTCTCTCCTGCGACAGCTTCGTATAATTTTCCTACAAAGACAAAAATACATAACAAATAAGACATGTAAAATGAAATAAATATTGTGGTGCATAAAACAAGTAATAAATGCAATAAATGTCTAACCGCTACTATGTGAGCCCTTGAGTTAATCCATTCCCTCTCATCACTTCCTTCAGACTGCCGGGAATGGGTCCGCTCAAAGGCAGCCCAACCTACCGACTCTGGAGGAACCCCAGTCTCTGCCTGCAAACGCAAATGATGATCATAGTTAATTACTTCAAAGTACAAAATATTGAATACCTAAATAGAAAATAACGTGTACTCACAAGTTTCTGTCTCCACTCAGTCATCGGAATAGAGCCGCCAATATATGACGGGCCTTCCATTTTGGCCCTATTTTGCTTATTTTTCACACGCTTCTCTTGAAACTTTTCATTGGTGGCCCAATTGTCAAGTAATTCGTTTGCAGTGTCCTGTGGAAGCCAATTTCTCCTGCCTCTTCCCTCTCTCAAGTTATAAAGCCTTTGAGACAACCATCGGGTTGCCCTGGCGTTATAAGATTTCCTCAGAGCTTCACGATGTTCAGGCAACGACATATGCTTCCTCTGAAAATCAACAACGAACAATTAGTGCGATAATTTGTAAAAGTACTTAATTAATAATCATAAAAAAATAACTTACCATAAACTCATCGAACCAAGCATCTCGATTTTCCGTAGGAATCGCTGTCCAGCTGGTCCAAGCTTGATTGTAGTTACAGAATAATTGGTCCGAGATGAAAGCCATCACCGGATCATGAGGCACAAAGCTAAAGACAGAGGACATCATGCAAATATTATTAGCATACAAACCA
The DNA here is from genome assembly GCA_034222035.1 of Acacia crassicarpa. Lineage (NCBI taxonomy): Eukaryota > Viridiplantae > Streptophyta > Magnoliopsida > Fabales > Fabaceae > Acacia > Acacia crassicarpa. Next base: position 37,019,833 of record JAWXYG010000011.1, read on the forward strand.
ATTATAGAAGGGATTAGTAACATTACTGGTAACTTAGCATGACTTACTACTCGTTGTCAGGACAGATCCAAAGCATCCCTGTGTCAGGATCTGTTGTGCCCCAGATCGGTGTATTGGAGGAACTACCTTCTTCCCCGACGTGGCTTTGAGGCGAGGGGGTGTGCTAAGCAAGGAATGTGAAATATTAAAGATGTTTGTACATAGATGGTTTCATGAAACTAAACATATGTAAATCAATCAGAATTAGGCTAGTAAACCTGTTGTCCCATTTGCTGCGGATCAGTGGGGGTAGAAGGCGACGACGACGACGACGTATACAGCGACGGTGAAGATGCCAAATAGCCCGACGGTGACGATGCCATGTTAAACGGTGGCACCTCTGCAAATCCGCCCCACCCTCTGCCTACAGAAGGGGCAGATGACGACGGCCTACCCCCTCTGATAGGACGGGGCCGGGATCGACCACCACCACGCCCACTACCTGAAGATCCTCCTTGATGCTCCATCTTTGAACACTTATAGACATTAGGTCAAAGAATAAAAAAAAAAACTACAAAGATATTTAGGGTTGATTACAGTAGTGAAGTAACAAAGTATGTAGTATAACAGATCGTCAAAAACAAAGAACTAACAAATCTCAACCGGACAATTCCTGTTCATCGACTTCTGCTTGCTCTTCTTCCTCTGAAGTCTCATAGTCGTCGAACTCAGATTCACTGTCAGAGTAAATCAATTCTGCCTCATCGTCTGATTCCTCACCATCAATTTGTATAGGAATCAATTCTAAATCCGCAGCTGAATCAAAGAGATTGCTTGGTATTTCGTTGTCTTCGATGTTTATGGGCAGTAGATGTTCCACATCAGCTTGGAACGGTTCAGCCATACCGTCATTTGAATCCGACTCTTTCGACTTCGGTACGATATTTCGTGCTTTGGTTTTAATAACCCCCCTCCACCCTTGGCGGGATGTGGGATATAATGTATAGTAAACTTGTTCTGCCTGTTGAGCAAGGATGAAGGGTCATAACCAACCGCATATCTCCTTGTCCAGTGGATCTCAATATTTCCATGCTTGTCCATTTTTGTCCCACGCGGACTGTTATCCAACCACTCACACTTAAAAAGGGTCACCACATTGTCCCACGGATATTTCAATTGAATTATGTCACGTAACTTCCCGTAGTAGACAGTCTCCACCCCGTCAACTTGGTCACCTCGACAACATACACCGTAATTGCAACATTGTGTACCTGCATCTGTGTCAACAGTTGAAAACCGATACCCATTGATTATATATTTGCTGCATTGAGTAACACTAATTGGAGCTCCATAAGATAAACTCCACGCAACTTCATTGGGATCTTCTCGATGTTTCGCGAAATAGGTTCGAAACCATTTTGGAAACTCAGAGTTCGTGAATTGATCAACCTGGGACACCGACATTGAAGGATTTTCCGATCGGACCCAATTAGAAAAGTAACTGCAAAAAGATATATATATATATATATATATATATATATATATATATATATATGAAGTTGATACTTTAATACTTATCGTAATAGTAAAACGAAAAAACAAAAATTTTACTTTAAGTACTCGGCGACTTCTTCACAGTTGTTTAGAATGTACCACTCCGCTACTTGCTTATCTCTTCCATCAAGAGTTGATTTCCAATGTTTTCCCACGACTCGCCCTGGATAATTAAATATTGATTTTTGATCCCTTGTATCACCGGCATCGTTGCGAGGTACCCTTCTCCATCTTGACATCATTTCAGGTGGATGATAGTATGACGAAAATTTAGCAGCCTCTTCGACTAGATATGCTTCAGCGATAGATCCTTCAACGTGGGTTGGATTTTTGATCTTCTGCTTAAGTGTGCGTAAAAACCTACAATAGAATATCATAGGGTATTTATAAACTAAAGTACCATGTTTTTCAATTAATAACAGATCGAAAGACATATATATTACCTCTTAAACGGATACATCCATCTATATTGTTGCGGGCCTCCTACCCTTGCTTCGTAAGCCAAGTGAACGGGCAAATGTTCCATTGAGTCAAAAAAGGTAGGAGGAAACACCGTCTCTAACTTGCGTAGCGTTATGGGCATACTCGCCTCCAGGATCCGTAACTTTTCAACATTAAGCTCTGAAGCACAAATTTCTCTAAAGAACACAGAAAAGTCTGTTAGAATAGACTATACTTCCTTCGGTAGTGCTTTGAAGGCCCAAGGCAACAATCTCTGGAAGAAAACATGACAATCATGACTCTTCATCCCGAAGAACTTCCCCTCGTGCATGTTGACACATCTTTTCAGGTTTGACGCATAACCGTCCGGGAGTTTCAATTCTTTTACCCATTGCAACTATTCTGAATTCTGCTGTTTGTTTAATGTGTATGGTGCTTTAGGTTTGGAAATCCGTCCCCTGGCATCCTGCACCAAATGTAAAGCAGGCCTTCTGCAAATCTCTTGTATGTCAAGTCTTGCATTGACTGTGTCCTTTGTCTTGCCCTTGGTGTCCATCACGGTGTACAGAATATTGTCAAACACATTCCGCTCAATATGCATGACATCGAGGTTGTGTCTTAACAGTTGATCTTTCCAGTATGGTAGTTCCCAGAAGATGCTGCGTTTGTTCCAATGATGATCAACACCATATCCCTCAGGTTCGCTAGAAGCAGCCCCCTCTTCGATATTTGGAATGTACTTGACCCTATCCCATATTTCTTGGCCACTTAAACGAAGAGGTTGATCTGCTCGTTCGACAACATTCCGCGTGAAGTCTTTTCTATTTGTCCTGTACGGATGATCGGGAGGTAGGAATCGCCGGTGCCTGTCAAACCAACAGACCTTGTGACTGTGTTGCAAGCTATAACCCGTATTCTGTTCAAGACATACCGGGCATGCAAGCTTTCCCGACGTTTGCCAGCCACTCAACATCCCATATGCAGGGAAATCATTTATCGTCCACATTAAGGCAGCACGCATTGTGAAATTCTGACTCAATGATATATCATACGTAAGAACCCCTTCACTCCACAACATCTTCAACTCGTCTATCAAAGGCCTGAGGTACACATCTATCTTCTTTTTTGGGTTGGATGGCCCAGGGATTAACGCGTTCAGGAACAAAAACTCTCTTCTCATGCACATAGAAGGTGGGAGGTTGTACGGTGTCACAATGACAGGCCAACAGGAATAATTCCTGCCCGTTTTTATCAAAAGGAGCGAACCCATCCGAACATAGACCAAGACGGACATTACGGGGATCCATAGCAAAGAAAGGATTCGCCTCGTCAAATTTACGCCAAGCTTCGGCATCCGAAGGATGCGTCACAAAATTTTCATCCCTGTGATGCTCCCGATGCCATCTCATGTGAGCAGCTGTTTGTTCTGAAGCATACAATCTCTGAAGTCTGGGCACCAGAGGAAAGTAGTGCATCTTGCTTAACACTTGACGGGTCATTTTCCTTCCTTTCCTCACAACTTTATATCTGTTATGGCCACAGAATCTACAATTGGTCAGCTCAGCATCGTCCTTGTAATACAACATGCATCCCCTAGGGCAGCAATGAATTTTTTTACATCCAAGCCCAAGCTCTTTCACCTTTTTTTTCGCTTGGTAAAAATCCTTCGGCAAATTACTGTCATTGGGAACAACCTTGCTTATGATCTGCATCATTTCGTTGTAATTCCTCTCACTCATATGGTGATCAGTCTTCAAGCTTAGTGTTGCTAGGGTAGCCGATAGCGATGAATATTCACTATTTTCAAAGTGTTCACAACCTTCCCATAACGGACGTTGCGCTTCTTGAAGCATTTTATAGAACCTATTGGCTTCCGGATGAGGATCCTCTCCCATGTATGATGGTTGAGAATGTGTATCGGTCTCCTCTCCCATATATGACGGTTCAGCATGAGTAACAGGATCGAAATATCGGCCAATCGACGGTCCCGCAGCGTCCATAACCAACTGCTCATATTGATTAAGGTTGTCTCGATGACTACTGTCCCCGTAATAACCACTAGGTGTCGGTGTCCGTCGGACTTCGCCATGATATTCTCAACACTCATAATCCTTTATGAATCCCCTTCTACACAAATGGATTTTGACCTCCTCAAAATCTTCAAATCTTATACACCTACATTTGACACACGGACATCTGATCTCCCTACTTGAATTATTTGAATGTGCCAGAGCAAAATTGATGAACTCTTGCAAACCCGCCAAGAATGCTAGAGTTAGTTCTCTTTTCTCAGTTAGGCGATTGTACATCCAACTTCTATCATGGTTGCCATCCATATTTCCTAGCTAGTTCAGTTACTAACTTAATTAACATCTCAACATGTCACAAATATATAAAAGTGGTCAATTCAACAGAATAAGTATTTAGTATAAAATTTATCAATTTACAAATTATTTTAATAAGAAAATCATTGATTTGAAATTTTAAAGTGCAATTGGTATTTTTTTTTTCCATGTATACTTTTTAGTAATATTTATAATTGGATTTGAAATTTATCCTTTTTTTTTCAATTTTCATTTTTACTAATAATTTTTATTGCTATTTTCAATTCTTAAGCGAATAATTTTTACCATTAGGATTTACAATTGTTCTGTTTCATATGTGTTTGTTTATTCCTTAGCTTATATATATATAGTATAGTGGCTATTATTGTTTTATAGTATTAGCCTAAAAGGGATTGTCTTTTACTGCCTATAGATATTATGATAAGTGTAAAATATGGCAAGTTTAATTATAGTAGTCACTTTTATACTGTAGTGAGTTTTGTCTCGAATAGGTTTCAATCCAAGAAGATAGACCCTCTTTATGAACGTAGTTATCTTATACGTAGTATCAAATATTTTGTTTTTCAAATTTAAGATCTCAATCCCCTTAGGGTATTTTGGTAATAAGCTAAAGAGGGGCTCCTATCTAATGCTTTTTTAAGTGACGGACTCAAATCTATGCTTTTGAAATATTATTGTATGGGAGATAATTCCCTTCTAGTTGATTCTAATAATATACAATGGCTGATGCCTCTCTTTTACCCCAAAAAAGAAAATTGATAATTTGTCATTTTGCTTTTTACAATTCCAAATTAAACATAACCGAGGGGAAAATATTTCACCATCCTCTTTGGCTCCTTCCTTTGTTGCATTATAAATTAATTAAGCATCATCCAATCCTAGCTACTTATAGATTTGGACCATCAAATTTACAATGACTAGCTTAGACTTGTTATTTTAAGTATATCATCCCCATCAAAATTATTAATAATGCAAGAAAATAATAACTAAATCTCAAATGTTTCCTAACTATCTAATACTAATTGACATGATACAAACGAAGTGGAAGCCGGCAAAAGGTTCTAAACCTCTTAATTTTAAAAACAAAATCTTTTTTTGTAAAAAAAAAAAAATAGACGGGGCCATGAATACATCCAATGGAGTAGTTGAATTTGTGAATTACACCCTGGCAATTTCGTAGTATGACGTAAGTGGTGACATCATTCGACACTAACATATCATTATGGATACATGCGTACACACCGGTATGCCTACATTCATAGGTTTGTTTGAATTGACGGTGGAAAAAAAATACATTCATGCATGCAAGTCGAGGCAAAACTCTAATCATAAATTTACCTCGTATACTATAAATCACGTTGGAAAAACAGCTTCTACCATTAATCAAATATTTTATATGTCAACTAAGTCACTACTCATTTCTTACAATTGGTTTACAAACTTATTGTGTTAAATACTTAAATTACAAGTAAAATAAATTAATAAAAACACAATATATATTGTATATATAGAGTTTAGAAAATGAATGGTCCTATAAGTTTTTAGAAACCAATTTTTAGAAAACAATTTTCCCTTTATTGATGAACAATAGTTTAACAATCTATATATAATTATCAGATATGTAGGAAACTATAGGAGAAAATTTGCTTCTAAGTGTGGAATATAAGAGGTCATGTGGTATATTTAATGTACTTAGAATAAAATATAAGTGAAATTAAAAATGATAACAAAAAAGATCATTCTATATGAAACAAGAAAAAATATTCTCTGACTAAAAAAAAAAAAGAAAATCATATATCCCTATAAAAGAGAACGAAAAACTATAAGTTTAATCCAAATTAATAAACACATTGAACATCAAGATCTTCATGTAATTAATAAATTCAGCCAAAGTTGCAATTAAAAAATAAATAAATAAACTCATGTAATTGATAATCTTCTGCCAACATACATATATCTACTATGTACAATAATAACCAGTAATGAATAATATCATAATTTTAACACACAATTTTTTCATCATACAAAAGAGACTATAAAAAAATAATGCAACATTAATATTCTTACACATACTCACAAATCAACATTCATAACCAATGATAAATAATTTAATCAACAGTAAAGGAATAACACAAAATATTAAAAAAGATATGTCATGTAGAAATTTCACTCAGGAGAACCAATAATACTTTTCATATCATTTTATTACAAATAAAAATAATACTCAAGAAAATAATAAATATTAAAAAAACGGTAGTGCAATCAAAAGAAATAAGAGAGGAAGCTTACTTGGAATAGAGGTGCAGACGGTAACTAGTAAGGGAAGAGGAGGTGGAGATACTCCCAGAAAATCACTGACTGGAACACAAAAATACACAAAATGGAAGATAAGCTAACTGTGCTTAATAATGTCAAATATCAAATAGAAAAAAAAAGATGGCCGAAAATTTAAAAAAAAAAAAAACCCACGCCTGCCCTGCCGGACCGAGCTGGGGGCGAAGGGGGAAAGGGGAGCCGCGGGAGCTAGGGGTGGGGGGAGCTGCCGGCGGAGCTGGGGGTGAGGGGAAGGCCGGCGGGAGCTTGGGGAAAGGGAAGTTGCGGCGGAGCTTGGGGTTAGGGGTTGGGGAGCTGGGGGATAGGGGAGGGGGGAGCTGCGGGCTGGGGAGCTAGGTGGAGGGATGAGGGGGCGGCGGAGCTTGGGGGATGATTGCAGGGGCGGCGGAGCTGTGGGAGAATTATGAAGAAGAAGAAGAAGCTGGAACGAGCTGTCGCGGGGGGGGGGGGGGGTTAAAACGTAAATTGCGACGGAAAAGCATTTCCGTCGCAAATTTGCTTTTTGCGACGGAAACACAATTCCGTCGCAAAAAGGCAACAACTTTTTGCGACGGAAAAGCTTTTCCGTCGCAAAACGGAGCGAACGGCGGCCCTTTTAGGCCGCCGTTTTGCGACGGAATTAGTATTCCGTCGCAATTTTTTGCGACGGAATCCTAGTCCGTCGCATGGGTAATGAAAATGGCGGCCTTCTTGGCCGCCATTTTGCGACGGAATACGAATTCCGTCGCAAATTTGCGACGGAATACTAATTCCGTCGCAAATTTGCGACGGAATTCGTATTCCATCGCAAAACTTGCGACAGAACTCTTATTCCGTCGCAAATTTGCGATGGAATAACAATTCCGTCGCAAAATGATGAAATTTGAGACGGATTAAATTCCGTCGCAAATTTCGTCACTATTCTCATTCTTTCTAGTAGTGTTGTGTATGACGAGCCTTTAACAATCTTGTCAATGATGTCAAGTTAATGTTCACAACAGACGATAGTGATCAGATTGTTTTCGGCCTCCTTAATGAAACTTCACGTACTCTTTCAATGTTTAGCTCAACTCTTTTTTGCCACAATTTATTGCCTTTCTATAAGAAGCATCTCCTATCTCCTCAACTTGATTCCAATTGTGATAAATGATGCTTTTAGGAACACTATATAATGAAGCCACTCTTGGTATTATCCCTTGTTTTTAAACGCCTTCATGACTTGTGTGCAGCAACAAATGACTTATTGCTTTCCTTTGTTCATTTGTTATAAAGCATCATTTTGTGGAACTTGATTCATTTTGAAGTGTTTCATCTTGAGAAAATGTGTCATCATTATCTGAAATAGAGGAAAATGTTGATATAAAAAAGCCAAATGAAATAAAAACCAAATTATAGAATGAGTAAAGAGAAAATCATAAAGAAAGCAAATGTTTGAAACACATGGCATGAAAAACTGAATCTTGGTCATCATCTAGTATACAGAGTATTGCAGTAAAAGATAATCAATGAATCTCCTTAATAAAAATATATAAGTATGTATCTGAATATTGCTATAACATGTTTATCTCTCATGGTTTATGTAGATTAAGCACTGGTGTAGATCAAGAAGTTTTCCCTATGCTCCCTAGTTAGGGCCTGGTTGGTACACGGATTTGGTGGAAAGGGAAAGGAAAATTAGAAAGTTTGGTACACATTTTGGACAAATCTTTTCAGGAAGCCAAGTTGTCAAGCCCACCCTGGACCCACCAATCTTTCCTTATATGTGTAAAGATCAGATCCCACCAAAATTGGTGGGATCTCAAATTCCCACATCATTATTCACATTTTTTGAAAAATGTACCCCTCAAATTTGAATTTGGTGGTAACGTTTGAACGTGGCGGGAATGTTCAAACTTGGCCGAATGTTTTTCTACACTAGTTTGAACTTGATAAGAGCATATTTTTTAAAAATATATTTTAGCAACAATTTTTATTATTATTTTGAATTAATTACTTTTGAGGGTAAAATAGACATTTCTTGATTTTTTACCAACTACTATCCCTTCATTTTTTTTTTACCAAACAATTCATCTTCCCTCAAGCTATCTTCCCTCATTTTTTAAAATCTTCCCTCTTCTAAATTCCTCAAATTTTCCCTATACCAAATGGGCCCTTGGAATGTCATGTCACACATTTGCTTCTTGTGTCCACACACACACTCTCTCTCAACATTTAAACAAGTTAAATATGAAAAGAAGAAGAGGAAGCATCAACCATAGATATCAACAACTTGTTGGTGATGGCTCTAAACTGACCTTCTTCCTCCTCAACTTATGAAGAACTTTCATATGCATGGTGCCATGGTCTTCAATATTGGCGCATGGAGCGGGTTGGTTCTCTAAACTACTTACAGCTCTTGCTTCAAGACCTTTAGATTCTAAGTAAGTTGGATCCATGCACGTTCAAGTCAATATCAATAGGCATATATAGCTATTAGCATTGCTAGTTTCTTATACTGGGTCTTGCGTCTTCCTCAATTGAACTGTGTAATTTGTCCGCCTCACTTGAGATTTGTCTTCCTTGCGATTTCATATTTGGACGGAAGAGTAATGGGCGCTTTGCTTAAATTAGGACTGTAAGTGTATTTAAACTTCTTGCTATAACCTGCCTTTTTCCATTGAAATTTTAGGCGGAATTTTATAATGCCATATTCATTCTCTCCCTATGACGTAAGGGCAGCCTATTTTTATAATTCACTCTTTCACTCTCTCTTTCCCCCCACCACACACACACACTCTCTCTCTCTCTTATACAATCATCTTTATTACTTTTACGTACTATATTTTTTTTATTCTCTCTCTTCTACATACAAATAGGCATGAAAATAAGTCACGTCAGACTTTGGTTAAACAGGCTTGAACCTGTAATAGGGGCAAAAGGCCTGAGTTTGGGCCTAAATTTAAAAATTTAGGCCTGAGCTTTCATAAAGCCTGATCAAAGCTTAAAGCTTTTTTAAAAACCTACTTACAATATAGGTCTTAAACTGAAGATATGGAAGGTTTTAATCCAACAGGGATTAGTTATCTTAAAAAAAGGTATTCTAACCAACACATTTCAAGCTTGGCTAACTTGGGTTTGTGTTATTACCGTATCAAAATTGCATCATACACAAATCGATGAACATTCTAGTAAATTAAGGTATTGATTTGTGCTTGATTATTAAACTCTATTATTTTCAGAGAGGTTTTTGCTTGAACATGGGTCTGAAGTTGGCGAGCAAGTTGTTCCGTTGACAAAGAATTCCAACTGTATAGATATTGAATCTGGCAACAGTCTCATGGTATGTGGAACTTTCATATTTTCAATCCGGTTTGTACCATGTCTAGTTAGAGCTTAATTTACTCATAAATGTACGTTGTTCAGGAGAGCTGGAGAGGAATGGTGTAGAAATGAGGGCAAATTCCTATTTACTTGAAAAAATGAATGGAAATCCATCCAGAACTAGGAGGGATGAGACAAGAAAAGATAGTTTGAGCAAGGAAGCCATCAGCAACAAGTATGCTGCTTTAAGAGAGGAGAATGGACAAAAATCCAGATTAAGACCAGAAGACAAGAGACAACAATATAGCCTCCACTAGGTTCCATTACTTCATCGAGGCGATACTGCTTCTTACTTATTTTATGCCTAGACATATGCCGGCCTTGAGTCTGTATAATTGTATCACAATATTACTTTGGGATTTTAAATGTAACTAGCATATATGAGAAATCAGCATATGTCTGGGCATATGTATATGTTATCAGTTACTTATCGTCCAAACGTTAATGCATGCTCTCCGTTTCGCTTTACTCTGACCTATTAACACCATCAACTCTATTGATTATTCCCTTTCAGATCTTTAAAAGGATTGGATATAATATTATAGTTATAAATATAAATAAGTGCAAATGTTCTAATTTAGTGGAACTAATCAATAGAAAAATAGGGATTCTAATAAATTAATTATGACTTTTTAAATTAATAATGGGGAGATAGATAAAAAATATTAAGTAAATATCTAATTTAATATTTTAATTATTCCCTTTGATATTTTTAAAATGAATGAATAGAATACTACAATTATAAATATAAATATGTGCAAATTTTTAAATTTAGGGGAACTAATCGATCAATAAAAAAAATAGGGATTCTAATAAATTATGAGATTTTATATAGAGCAATTTTAAGTATTTTATGTACATGTCGAGAGATAAAAGTCAAAATTGTTATACCATCACCTCTCCAGTATTCCAGTAAGTCTCTCTATATGGATCATAGTGTATTTCGTACAATAAAATATTATTTTAAATCTAAATAATTTTTTACTCAATCTCTCACCTGTGCATCACGAAAAGAACAAAACGAAAAGAACACAAGCAACAAGCGTAGTTGTATATAAGGCGTCGTAGAAAAGCAAAAACAAAACGAAAAGAACACAAGCAACATTACTACAAAAAAGCATATTAACGTCCTAAATTAGAGGCAATTAATGTCCTGTTTTAGAAGGACGTCTGACTAGGGGGTAGTTGTATATAAGGTGTCGTATGATTAATTCTCCTAATTCAGGACGCCTTTTTAAAGGTGTAATACCCCAGATTTTTAATAATAATTATAATAATAAGATAGTAAATAAATATTTAGAATTTAATAATGTGTGTATTATTTCACAATTTATTAATTGGAAATAATTATAGTAATAATAGAAATTTAGATATTTAATTGTATTGTTTTATAATTGGAAATAATAAAATAAAGCCCAGCCCATAGCTAAACCCTAAATTTTAATTATAAACTTAGGTTTAGACGTCTAAACCTAGCAACGCTCGATAGTTTTCTTCTCCGCTACCTTCTCTTCTCAAATCCTCCTTCCGGACTCTCATCAATTTATTTTCTAGGAGGCTAGCAAACAGAGACCAGGTAATTCTAATGCCCATGAGTAGTTTTATGAAAACTTTGATAGGTAATTCTAATTCTCATGAGTCTTAGGTTAGATTTATGAAAACTTTGATAGGTAATTCTAATCCTCATGAGTCTTAGGTGAGTTTTATGAAAATTTTGATAGGTAATCCTAATTCCCATGAGTCTCAGGTCAGTCTTATGTAAATTTTGATAGGTAATCCTAATAACACTGTATGTATGTAAATACAAATCTAACAAATCAAGAGAACATGATACATACGTCCTTTAATTTGAAAACAAAGTTGACAAATTTGGCATATTAGCTATCAAAGTCTTTTATATATAACTCCTTTCGATTACTTGACCTTTTTGATTGTTAAATTGATCTTCTTGACACATAATATTCTTTCAACTATCAACTATTCATGTTTTTGCCTCTTCTAATTACTGTTGCTTGACGTTATTACCTTGATGCGATGTCAAACTTATCGTTCTATTTTTTTGTCAAGCCTAGTAAAGCCAAAAAGGGATAATGAGTAGCGCCAGAGATTTAAATGATAGGAAACCATGAGTAAAATCGATAATGAGGAGAGCCAGGGATTTAAATGATGGACATGAGAATTTCTCATAACAACCTTATAGGAACCCATGAGTAAAATGGATAATGAAAATTAAGGATTTAAATGATGGACATGAGAACTTCTCATGACAACCTTATAGGAACCAATGAGTAAAATGGATAATGAAAAATTAAGGATGTAAATGATGGTCATGAGAACTTCTCATGACAACCTTATAGGAACTCGTGAGTAAAATGAATAATGAGTAGAGTTAAGAATTTTAATGATGGTCATGGAAACTTCTTTTGACAGCCTTATAGAAACTCATGAGAATTTATTTGACAGTTTAATTTGAGAAAATTCATTTTTGTGTGTGTTGTATATATATATATATATATATATATATATGCATGTTATTGCTGACTTATCAACACAACAATTGTATGTTGTGTTGATTACAATATAAGTGTTTCAAACGTGTATGTACATGTGTTGTTTTGGATGCCTCACCTTCGTTGCTTGAAATATATATGTACATGATACTTGTGTGTTTGCCTTTTTAGATTAAATATAATTACCTCGAGGGACCACGTCTCTTTTATTTATTTAATTATTATTTCATTTTGTTGTTGTTGTATAATATCTCCTGTGCAATAAGATAAGATACAAACAGATTTTAGATCAAAATATCCTTATATCCATATTTAGTTAAAATATTATAAATATATATATAAGATAAGTAAATAATAGAAATAATTTAGGAATTTTATTATGTGTGTATTTTAAAATAATTAGACTTTACTCAGATAGTTGTTTGAGTTATAATATGAGTTGGATCTTATATCAAATATTTGAATTATTATACTCTTGAATAGTTTGGAAAGTCATGATGCCATTTAGCAACTAATATATTCAATGAATAAATCGATAATTGTGACAAGATTGAATTTCCTGATTGTGTGTGATTATAATGAATTAATAGTGGGAGGATAGCTTTGGGACGGTACCTCTCAAGTGACGAACACAACTTTTGGGCTTTATGCCACCGATGTGAACCGATGATATCCGTTCTTCCCAAAGTGGTGTCTAACAGGGTTTCCCAGGACACTAGTAGCAACTTTGGGAAGAGGTGTGCATACTAGGAAGAGATGTTTTGATGATGGCCAATTTGATGATTTGTGACTGGCAGGGTTTCCCGGGTCACAGGGTAAACTGGCAGGGTTTCCTGGGTTTACCATGGTTCTCTTCCCACTAAATAGACTGGCAGGGTTTCCCGGGTCTATCATGAATTTAATAAAGATAATGAATAATATTTGATTTGACGTGCATCTATATTATGAATATAGAAATTAATATTTGATTCAATTACTATGTATATTGTATTTGATTATATTTGATTGTGTTTTATTAGAATTACCATCTTTTGCTGATGTTTGTGTTCATGGGCTGCGATGATCCTTTGGAAGAGCAGAATTTCAGTGAAACAGGTGCCAAGAGTTGGGGCTAGCAGTGAGAAGTGAGGAAGCACCTTCATCTAAAATTTATTTTTTTATTTTTGGTTGGAGTAGACCATATTTTGTAGTTGAATTTACCTTATTTGTAATAAGTAGCCTTGCATTTGTCTTAGTACAAGTGCGGTGGTAACACTTCACAAATTTTAGTTATTTTGAATTTTAGTAATTACTTATAAAAATTATTGCAATTTTTTGTTAGTATAACCGTTAGAAATTGGGGGTGTTACAAAAGGTGTCTTGAATAAAAAATTAGGATGCCTTTTTAAAGGCGTCCTGAATAAAAAATCAGGACGCTTTACATAAGTCGTCTTGAATAAAAAATAAGGACGCCTTATTGCTTTTTTTTTATATAAAAAAAAAACCACAAGCCCGAAGGCTTGCCGCGCGTGGGGGAAAAACCGCAAAGGACTCGTGAAACTAGAACAAAAAATAGAGAGATAGAGACGATGCAAATTAAGAGGTTTTGTGTGTCCTAAATATGATCTGGAACAACAAAATAGCAAAACAGCAGATTTGGAACAACAAAATAGTAGATCTGGAACAACAAAAAAGCAAAACAGCAGATCTGGAACAACAAAACAGATCTGTGGCCACTGTCGTGGAAGGAACTGTGTGCCCTAAATATGCAGATTAAGAGGTTTAGAGAAGGAGGAACCGTAAGGAAGATTGATTAGCTCGAAAAAAAAAGAGGCGTAGATCCAAACCTGAACACAGAGAATTGACGGTGGTTGAGAAGATTGCAGCAGTTGGCAGAGGCGGCGTGTGTGTGGGAGATCGATTGCGTAGAAAGAGGAGAGGAGAGGACGAGGCGTGAGATTAGTGGAAGAGGAGAGGAGTTTTAGCGCTAAGTCTGGGAGATCGATTGTGTAGCCCACTGTGAGAGATCGAATAGCTAGTCCGATGATAAATACAAAAATAATATTTTTAGCGTCCTGAAATTTGATTCAGGACGCCAAAAAAATTATTAATTATTACAAAAACTTCAGGACGCCAAAAAATACCCTAGCGCCAAAATTTTTTAAAAAATTATCTTGGTGTCAAAAAATTTCCCTTTTAGGTTTGATTTCTTTGATTTGATTAGTATTATTTTTGATTTCTTTGATTTAATTAGTATTATTTTAGATTTCTTTGATTTGATTAATATTATTTTCAATTTCTTTTATTTGATTAGTATCATTTCCAATTTCTTTGATTTGATTAGTATTATTTTTTATTTCTTTTATTTGATTAGTATTATTTTCGATTTCTTTGATTTGATTAATATTATTTTTGATTTCTTTGATTTGATTAGTAAAAGTTTTGATTTCTTTGATTTGATTTATTATTTTCAATTTCTTTGTCTTGTTTAAAAAGAGTTTCGATTTCTTTGATTTGATTAGTATTATTTTCAATTTCTTTGATTTGATTTGATTATTTTCAATTTCTTTCATTTGATTAGTAAAAGTTTTGATTTCTTTGATTTGATTAGTATTATTTTTGATTTGTTTGATTTGATTTTGAAAGTGGAGCTCAAATACCTAAGAGGGGGGGTGAATTGGGTATTCTCAAAATTTTTGCCAAGTACTCTGTTTTGAAGTTCTAAAAACAGGGATAAACAGAGTACACTACAAAAAAAGCGGTCATTTGTCGCGGTTCATTTGTAGCGGTTATAAAAAACCGTTACAAAGGTACTTTTTGGCGATAATTTGTCATGGTTTTAACCAAAACCGCCACAAATCAGTAACGGAAACATTACCGCCAAATGGCGACCATTTTGCTTCGATTTTTGTGGCATTGACACAAGTCAAAACCGCCACAAATATGGTGTCAACCTTGGCGCGTTTTGGCAGGAAATTTGTTATGGTTATTTTGTAGCGGTTTAGGCTATAATCGCGACAAAATTTAGTCTATAAATAATAGCCACCTGTACAACAAATATAAATATTCCAAAATATTCTAAGTCAAGATTGTCACTAAATGAACATTCTCTGCTCTGCTGTCGGGATATGAGATAAGAGATGCGGAGCCGAGAATGTTCTTTTAGTGAAAATTTAGATTTAGTTATTCTATTCACTTGAAGACGTCACCTCTTCTGAAGATTGTCCAACATATCATCGGAGATTGGGTCCAATATAGACACCAATCTCTCTGGGAAATATCTCTGATAAAAAAATTCAGCGAGTTTTTCTAGAGAGATCGGTGACTATACTAAATCCAATTTTCAATAAACTTGTTATTACTAACCCTAGCTCTTTTAGGGAAATTAAAGAAAATAATTGGAAATGTTTTTATTGTAATAAAAAAAAATTGAAACTAATTAGTTTGATAAACTAATTAGTCTGAATTTTTTTTAAAAAAATATATTAAATTGGTTGCGGTTCCTTTAAAACCGTTACAAAGTGTGAAAGGTTATGCAAGTTGTAGCGGTTTCCGTAACCGCTACCAATTTTCACGGAGAATGAGACACATTCGTCGCTGTTTAATTGGCGATTTTACTGTAAACCGCTACAGAATTTCAAAAGCCAGGTATTTTGTAGTGGTTAAATGACTGCTACAAATTTCCACAAAAAACGAGGCACATTCGTCGCTGTGGAGGTGGCGGTTTTGGTGTAACCGTAACAAAAGTTATTACTTTTGTGACGGTTTTTGAAATAACCGCTACAAAGTGCACCGGTTATTATCCCTCCCTTTTCACTTTTGAAATTCACGTGCGCATTTCTTATTACTATTCACTTCTCAATTTCAACTTTTACCTTTCACCATCATGGTTTCTAACGACAAGGGAAAAGAAAGAGTAGTGGAAGCCCCAAGAAGGCCATTCAGGGGTGGTAGTAGTAGAGGTAGGAGAGGGCGTGGGCCTTTAAATACCCTCCTTCAGCCCCCTCAGGTTGGGAATGAGTTTGACCAACTCTTTGCAAATGACCCAATCCCACACCCAGAGACCCTAGAGACCGTAGGCGGAGAACGAGGTGCAAGTCTATCGATTGACGACATCTTGAATAACCAAGATGATGAGGAGATCCAGATTGAGATTCCCATAGCAGAAGCGGTGCAGTTCCTCGACGAGGAGAACGAGTGGGACCAAGGGAACCCTCGACCATCATCTTCTCGTTCCACTGGATTTACGGTGGATGTCGAAGGTAAGTATAAGTATTTTATTGGCGAAAAATAAAATATAAATTCCTGACGTGTAATGATTGTTTATCTAAATACATTGCAACAATTTTGTTATAATTGTGCAGATCCACATGGGAACGTCAGTAGGAGGACGCTGGACGTTCCCACTCTCAATCACGAGAACAACACCTACTGCGTGATAGTCCCGTGGAACGCGGACACGGACCAGCCGATCGGTAGCGGTGGTCACTTCTTGAACCGATTCCTGTCACAGCTTGGCGGGAATTGGGGGTTTTTCCCGATCTTTTTCCAAAATTGGAGAAAGGTTCCTAATAGCAACAAGGATAAGGCGTTTACAGGCGTTGTGCAGGTAAATTATTTGTTGTAATTAAATTTTACATGTTAATAGTTTTAAGTTGTATAAATTGTGGTTAATTTAGTTATTTATTTCTTAAATAATTATTAATTAATTACTAATTATTTAATGATATAGAAAAAGTTTAAACTGCGAGCTGAGGCGAAGAGGTATGTGAAGATGAAGATGGGAGAAGCGTGGAAGAGCCGGAGGGGTCGTATCTACGACAAGAAGAATGGAGATGGGACTATGCCTCTGCAGCAACTGATGGTGAACGTCCTGGACGGCGTGGAGCCAGATGACTGGGCAGCTTTTGTCCAATATAGGAGGAGTGCAGATGGACAGGTATGTTTTTTTATTAATCATAGTTTTGTTGTTTAATTAATCATAAAAGTATTGTATAGTTTAAATTGTTTTAATTAATCACACTAATTTATTTTGCAGGCTTTATTGCAAAGGAACACCAGAAGCAGGGCATCACAAAGGATCAATCACACCGGAGGATCCAAGACGTTTGCGGTGACGTACATTGAGATGGTATGTTAAAAGTTGAGTTAATGACGCGTTAAATGACTATTGTTTTGTTCTAGACATAACAAAGTTTATACTTTTTTAGCAAGAGAAGGCTCGGGAGGAGAACCATCATACGGATTATGGGCAGTTGTTCACACGCACCCATAGGCATCATGATGGGACGCCGATCTCTGAGGAAGCAGAGCAAATAATAGTAAGCTACAAAAAACTAATCGTATATTTAAATTTAATTAATTGATTGATTAATGTTTTATGAAATATGTGTGTCAGGCCTGGATTAAGCAGAGCCAGCAGGAGTTGCAAGCCTCGCAGACCCCGGAGTCACAGGGTTCTATTGATCCTATGGCCGTATTGAAAGCTGCTGTGGGCCCTGTCGAGCATCCTGGCCGTGTTAGGGGCTTTGGGCTAGGCGCCAGGCCTAGCATGGTGTACGGCAAGGGCTCCTCCTCTGCCGCCGGGACCTCCGGCTCGAGCATGCCACCACCAGCTGCGGTTGATGAGATGATTGCCGAGAAAGTTGCCGCGCAGGTTGCTGAGCTGCTTGATGAGAAGGTTGCTGCAGAGAGGGCCAGGAATGAGGCCAAGACTAGGCACATGTAGGAGAGTCTCAACAGCTGGTTCGCTACTCAGAGGCATAGCTGGCAGTCACTTGCCGGGGCCTTGACAGAGTTGCTGCCGGACAGACGGTTTCCATCTCCCGAGCCTCCCCCTCCGTTCATCTTCGAGGATTCCCCCCGGCTCCCTTGCCTCCCCCTCCGTTCATCTTCGAGGATTCCCCCCGGCTCCCCCGCCTCCGCGTCCAGAACCTGATGCTGCTGCTGACGAGGACGATGTTACATCTATCCGAGCCCGCGTCGCCCCTGAGAGAGACCCCCCTTGTTGGTTATGATTAGTTTTGATGATGTCTAATATAGAAGCAAAAAGTTTATATAATATATTTATCTCCTACATTGACTAACTACTATGTTTAATGTAGATTAGTTCAAGTTGAATTATAAAGAAGATTAATCAAGAAGGAGATAAGGGATTAATGAAAAGAAGAAATTGCAAACAATGTCAAGGAAGCAAGAAGCTATCAAAGTATTTTGGGAATGATCGAGAGAAGAGAAGAAAGAATGAGTTGGGTTATGAAGAATAATCAAGATTGGAGATTAAAGAAAGAAGAACTTGCTAAATGGAATGAAGATACAATTATTCAAGTTCTCATATTGAAGCTAGAAGCCTCCAAGATCATATGGAAGTTCAAATGGCTCAATTTGGAGTTAAAGTCAGCAAAAATCAGCTTCAGAATGAGAATACTCGAGTTTCCAAGTCAAAACTCGAGTATAGGACTCAAAACTCGAGTATGGGACTCAAAACTCAAGTTTGTAGTGTTTTCAGCATTTCTGGTGTCTCTGGACTAAGCAATACTCGAGTATATAAGTGCATACTCGAGTATGCAACGTGATCAGCCCTTCAGCTCCACTCTGTTCACGTTCAGCACGAGCGACGTCTGGTAATTTGACGATATCTCACAAACCAGAGATCGGATTGAGACGAAATCAAAAGCATTGGAAACTAGACTCCCAACACGTATTGGTGACAGTTCATATGAATTATTTATGAATTTTACAAGTTGGAACAAGAATCAACGTTACAGTCCAGACCCACCTTCGGTACTTTGAGTATATCTCACAAACGACAAATCCAATTGAGCTGAAATCAGTGGCATATGAAAGTAGACTCACAGAGCTTTCCATCAAGAGTTGAACGGACCAAAATGGAGCTCGGACCAGAGAGATATGGCCCTCATAAGTTGATAGTCAGTTGCTCACTTGCATCTTACAAGTCAATACCGCAGTATAGGGTGCTATACCGCAGTATTGGACTTACAGAGAGCAACCAAATTTTTCACGTTAAGTCAATACCGCAGTATAGGGTGCTATACCGCAGTATTGGACTTACAGAGAGCAACCAAATTTTTCAAGTTAAGTCAATACCGTAGTATAGGGTGCTATACTGCAGTATTGGACTTACAGAGAGTAACCAAATTTTTCAAGTTAAGTCAATACCGCAGTATAGGGTGCTATACCGCAGTATTGGACTTACAGAGAGTAAAGATGTTTTTCAAACTAAGTTCAATACTGCAGTATCGAGTTGCATACTCGAGTATGGGACCTTACAGAGAGGTCACTCATTTTGTCAAGAACTCGCTTACTCCAGTATACAAATGGATACTCCAGTATAGAGGCTTTTTGAACTTAAACTTTTTCACACAAACAGTGCCATACTGCAGTATACTACTAACATACCGCAGTATAGGTCTTGGTTTTCAAACACAAGTCACGATGGTTTGCCTCTGGAAGCTACATACTCCAGTATCACTTTGGATACTGCAGTATGGTCACTTATGCATAGTGCCATACTCCAGTATGGATGAACATACCGCAGTATACAACGGTAAAATCTGTTTTTTAAATTGCACGAATTTGCAAATCATTATTGTTTGATCTTGTTGCTTCCATAACTCATTCACTTATGTTCCCAGCTATGTTTAACAAGTTTGTTAAATGAATTTCAGCAAGCAAAGATGAAGATTATTGAAGGTCAAAGCCAAAAAGCAAAAAGTGCATAGTGCATTTAATGCACCTCTGATAATCAACCCTCTTTTAGCTAATCCATCTAAGCACGCCTTCTAAACGTTAAAGAATGCTTACTATAACAAGCAAAGTCATTTCCAACGGGAAAATTCTCAGAGAGCCACATCAGATCATATTAACACTTGGATTAGCAGAAGTTTAGAGAGAGAAGATGACCAAACTTATTGATAATCAACTACAACGGTTGGATTCACCATACAACGGTCAAAAATGGTCACATATCATTCTCTACCTATAAAGGACATGGATTCAAGCAGAAAATGATGGAGATACAAGTTTACAATGCCAAAATGCTGATACTCTGCTTCTACATCATTCTCACTCTGTTTTCCATATCTAAATAGCTTAGAGAGTGAAATGAATTGTATCTGAACTTCAGTGATCATTTATTGATTCCTTTGAGAGGAAATTTACTATAAACACATTATCTTTCTAAGAGCAACTCAAGATTGGGTAATCTTGAGTGGGTTATACATTGTGTTGATTACAACTTGTAAGGGGGAGTGAATCCTAGTGAGAGGATTACTTCGAGTACAGAGTGTGTAATCAAGCAGTGTATTGATTACAGATTGTAAGGGGGAGTGAATCTTAGAGAGAGGGTTGCTTCAATTATAGATCGTGTAATCAAGGATATTGAAGATAGTGGATTGAAATTCCCAAGTGAGGCTTGGGGACTGGACGTAGGTCAAGGATAAGGCCGAACCAGTATAAATCTGTTTGCAAGCTCTTCTCCCTTATCTCTTGCATTTCCAGCATTTACATTTGAGCACTTACCAATTGTTTGTGAACTTACTTTTGTTGCTCAAGATGAATTTTCTGAATTGCGAAAATATTTCGAAGAATGAAAATTTTTATACTTCACCCAATTCACCCCCCCTCTTAGGTTTAGCCAGAACTTACACCCCTGAGACAGGACTTGATCATCGGGCTCCTGATAGTTAGTTATTATTTTCTATAGTATTTCATTTTGTACGCCTCGGATGTTTCTATACAATTTTATTAAATTTAAATATTTGTTATTTTTTATATTAGCTTTTTGAAATTTAAATTTTATTAACTACAGTTTATAATTTGTACTAAAAAATGTATGATTTTTGAGAGAAAAAAAATAAAAATGTACGAATATAATTTCATAGCGGTTTACAAGCTAAACCGCTACAAATGTTATTTAATAATATATTTGTCACGGTTTGTGGTGGAAACCGTTACAAATTTGAATTTCAAAAAAAAAAAATATCCGCCAAAATTTAACAACAATCATTATTTGGTATCGGTTAATGTCGCGGTTTTATCACCGCGACAAAATTACGGCGGATTTTTAAATTCAAATTGGTAGCGATTTTGTAACCGCGACTATTTGTCAATTCCGTTTTGTAACGGTTTTGTAACCGCGACAAAGGTTAATTCAAAAAGAGTAGCGGTTTATGTCGCGGTTGACAACCGCTACAAAGTGTCCATGATTGCATTTAAAGATCTCAAGATGAAATTTATTAAACATTGTCTCCACATTGCTATACTTTCCTAGGTTTGTTTGCTACAGATGGATAAGTCATGGATCAAGCTGCTGTGCAGTTCTCCTGTATATTTAGTGGGATTGAAAAATTTCTTAGATTTCGCCTTCTCTCACGCTAGCGTTAATGGCAAGATCGTGTGTCCTTGTTGTAGATGCAAGTTTAAGAAGTGGCAAACACGAGAAGGTGCTATGGAACATCTTCTTACTAAGCCTTTCCCAGAAACATAAACATTCTGGGGTGTTCATGGTGAGGAGCATGGTATGAGATATGGAGATCATCTTCCTCAAACCTCACAAGTAGGAAATCAACTAGATCAAGATGATTAGGTTAATGAAGCTGTTCGCGACGCTTTTGGTGTTCAAGACAACAACTTCACGGCAGAAGTACAAGGTCCTCAACCAGTTTTCTACAGGAATGAAGCAGCTCGAGAATTTTTTAGCCTAATGGATGAGAGTGATCGTCCGTTGTATCAAGGTTGTCAGAAATACTCAAAATTATCCTTTCTGATCAAATTGTATCATATCAAGTGCATGCGTGGGATCACTGATAAGGCGATGTCAATGCTGCTGGAATTATTACGAGATGCTTTCCCTGACGCGGACATTCCCACAACCTTCTACGAGGCCAAGAAGATAATCAACAGATTAGGATTGAACTACGAAAAAATCGACGCCTGCCCCAACGACTGCATGCTTTATATGGGGGAGGACGCTCGGAGGGAGACTTTTAAGATGTGTCACACTTCAAGGTTCAGGACAGTTTAGAAGGGAAAAAAGCAGAAGAAGAAACCCGCAAAGATTCTAAGGTACTTTCCTTTAAAACCTCGCTTACAAAGATTGTTTATGTCGTCTAAGACAGCTGAGCATATGAGGTGGCATGAAGCCGACAAGAACGATGATGGTAAACTCAGACATCCACGTGATGGTGAAGCATGGAAAGCGTTCGACTCAGACTTTTCTAATTTTGTGGCGGACCCTAGAAATGTTCGTCTTGCTTTGGCAACCGATGGTTTTAATCCGTTTGGTAATCTTAGTACAAGTTATAGTATATGGCCAGTTGTTTTGATACCTTACAACTTGCCCCCTTGGATGTGTATGAAATAGAGATCCTTCATTATGTCCATGATCATTCCGGGCAAAAAGGCACCGGGAAATGACATCGATGTGTATCTCCAACTGCTCATCAACGAGTTGGTGGAGTTGTGGAACGTAGGCGTCGAGACGTATGACGCACACGAGAAGACACTGTTCAACTTGCGTGCGGCGTTGATGTGGACTATCAGTGACTTCCCTGGACTGGGAACATTATCCGGGTGGAATGTGCATACCGGCCTTGCGTGTCCGGCTTGCAATTTTGACTCTGACTCAGTGCGCCTTCCCCACGGTCGTAAGTGGTGCTTCATGGGTCATCGGAGGTTTTTGGATGGTACACACAGGTTTAGGTTGCAGCAAAATCGTTTCAGTGGGCAACAGGAAAGAAGAGGACCTCCTCGGAATTTATCCGTTGCAGATATAATAGAGCAAATTGTGGATGTTGAATTTGAGTATGGGAAAAAAGACGACCCAGCAAAGGCCGGGACAAAGACGGCCAGGGCTTCTGGTTCTGCGACCCAGCAATGGCGGAAGATAAGCTTCTTCTTCGCTCTTCCGTATTGGAAAGATAATTTGCTCCGACACAGTCTGGATGTCATGCACATTGAAAAGAATGTGTGCGACAATGTCTTATACACGATTATGAACGAACCAGGCAAGTCAAAAGATCATCTTCAAGCGAGGAAAGATTTACGGGAGATGGGGGTTCGTGCAGACGCGTGGCCGGATGAGCATGACAGATTTCAACTAGCAAAATTCACCCTGACAAAACCGAATAAGGAAATCTTCCTTGCCACTTTGAATAAAATAAAAGTTCCAGACGGGTATTCAAGCAACATTTCACGATGTGTGGACGTGCAGGCTCGAAAGGTTACTAGGCTGAAGAGTCATGATTCACATGTGCTTATGCAGCAGTTACTTCCGCTGGCCATAAAAAATACACTGCCTCTTGATGTGTCGATCGTTTTGGTCGAGATTTGTACTTTCTTTCAGAAGTTGTGTTCCAAGGTGTTGATCGTGGAGGAGCTCGACCAGCTACAACAGCAAATCATACTTACACTATGCCACTTGGAGATGATCTTTCCTCCTTCATTTTTCATGGTCATGGTTCACCTGACAGTACACCTTGTTCAAGAAACAAAGCTTTGTGGCTCGGTTCACTATTGATGGATGTATCCTATTGAGAGGTACTCTTGTAAAATTAATTACTTCAACATTACATTACTTCTTAGTCGCATGTTTAAACATTGATGTATTGACATTTTTCCTCATTACTTTATAGGTTCATTGGGAAACTGAAATCTTACGTGAGGAATAAGGCGTGGCCTGAAGGTTCAATAGCAGAAGGTTATATTGGGGATGAGGTTGTGTATTTTTGTTCCAGGTACTTTGATGACATTGAGACGTCATTCAACAGACTGCCTCGTGTGGACAATTGTCCTGAGCCTGAGCCAGAGCCAGAGCCATCAGCTTCAGAGTTGTTATTCTCTCGTTCTGGTAAACCAGTTGGCGGACGTGAGAACTTCAAATTCATGGCACTTGAGAAGTTTCAAGCCCACAGACATGTCTTGATCAATTGTACTAAAGTTGAACCGTACCTTCAGTAAGGATTGCGCACATAATTACTATATGCTATCCTATATGTTTCCTTACATTTTATAGGCACATTTCTTGCTCGTCATCACATGTTTAATTGCAGGGAATTCAGGAGTCATGTGAAGCGTCAGCTGAGGATCCGTACACAAACATCTTCCGAAATTGATAGAAAGGTCCACAGAGAATTCCAGGGTTGGTTTAGGAGGAGAATAATGAATGACCACAACCCCCACTCACCAGAATTCAGAGCGGTCGCACTCGGCCCGCTTGACGACGCCCAAAGATTTACAGCATACAATGTCAATGGCTTCAAGTTTTGCATGGCTTCACGAGATCAGGGATCGCTGACCCAAAACTCGGGTGTATACGGCACATTTGGGACGAGGAGTTATGCCAGCAGCAGTGACGGGAACATGCAGTTCGGCGACGTCCCGTATTATGGAAAGCTGCTTGATGTGATCAGGATAAGTTACCAAGGCCTTTTCTCTATGACGCTGTTCAAGTGTTTGTGGGCGAATACGACAACGTCCCGGGGACTCACGACCGATGACTTAGGCATCACATCCGTGAATTTCTCCCGCCCTATTCACACTGGTCAATCTGAAGATGACGAGCCGTATATTCTTGCCTCAGAGGCCCATCAGGTTTATTACGTCGCCGATGAGAGGCACAGGGATTGGAATATGGTGGTTCACTTAAAGCCTCGGGACCTTTACAACATGGGCGATGGTGAGAACGTTGCCTACGATTGTGAGCCGCTCCAGCCCGCCAGTTTCGAAAACTTCTTCCCAGACGGCGATGACACTTTACCTATAGTTCGATATGTCTTTTAATATCCGCAATATGAAATATAAAAATTTCACTTCAAAAAATTTTTCTATGTCTTATTCTATATTAACTCACACATATCTTTTTATACAAACTTTCTTTGCAGGGAGGCCGACGAAGATTGAGAAGAAAAATTATCCCTACTCTTCATTTTACTTTAAATTAAAAAAAAAAACCAAAAAAGTTATTTGTATCTCTACTCTTCATTTTACTTTTTATTTTTTTAAAAAATGCCAAAAAAGTTGTTTGTCGCAGTTTAAAACCGCCACTAAAAACAAAAAAACTGCAACTAATTGATAAACCTCTACAAAACATAATAAAAACACTACTAAAATAAACTGCTACAAAAAACGCAACCTCAACCTCTACGAAATGATACGCTGAGACCAAAATAAATAACCCCTCCAAATCACATTCAATATGCTCCATTTTAATTTCTACACACGTTTTCTCTCCAACTTCTCTCATATTTTTACGTTTTCTCAACGAGGCAAAGTGTTTGAATCGGGTAAGTGTCACTAAGCTTTGATAATATTTGTTTTTTCTTCTACTCTATTCATATTAACTTCTAACTTCTTTTATTTTACAGGTACATTTTTTTAATTTTCAACTTCTATTATACTTTCATATACTTATTCATCATCCACTTTCTCACACTTTTGTTTTATAATTCATTTTATTTTTACTAACTCATAAGTTATTGTTATTATACTTAGATATTCTCATTATTTTCCATATCTATACTACGCCTTACACAATCAAATATTATATTTTAATATCATTTTCCGTAAAAATATAAATGAGAAAATAATTTAACATTTTTTATTTACAATAAGAATTGTGATTTTTTTTTAAAAAAAAATTTCACCAGTTTGTAGCAGTTTCAAAACCGCTACAAAATGGTACGTTGAGATCAAAAAATGCACCAAAACTTTTTGTAAAAATCTTGGCGGGAATATTTGTGGCGGTTATGAACCGCTACAAAAAATATGGCCATAAACTATTTCAGACATTTGGACAATTATGTCGCGGTTATTAAACCGCGACAAATGTAAAATAAAAAAAAGGCGCCAAAACTTTTTTCATTTTGTAACGGTTTATAACCGTGACAGTTGTGTACATAAGTTGTCAGCTTAGCCATATATAGTGGCGGTTTGATTAAACCGCCACAGTTACAGTAGCGGTTTGTTTTCATGTAGTAGTGGTTATTTTAAACCGCGACAAAACGTTTTGTTTCATTGGTTTTGGTCGCGGTTTGTGTAACCGCGACTAATGTCATTTGTCACGCTAATAACCGCCACAAATGGGCGATTTTGACCGCCACAAATGGGCAGTTTTTTTGTAGTGGTAAGGGATAGAGAAGATGAACACAGAGATTTATACTGGTTTTAGTCCTCAGACTCTTTGGGATTTTCCACCAACTCAAATATTACACACTCTGCACGTAAGAAGTGATTCTCTCACTAGAACTCACTCCCCCTTACAAGTTGTAATCAATGAACACTCAAATCACCAAGTCCCATTGACTTGTGATTCTTTACAATAAATGATTTCTGAAACAAACTCTCTCTAAGAGTAAATAATGATAATCACTGAAGCTCTCTGTATCAAAAGATACTATACAATTGAAAACTGATGAAAATAAATGAACACTTAAATACAATACGTTTTCAGCAGTTGTGGTTTTTGGAAAGACTTGAATGCTCTTCTATTTATACTTAGAGATCATTAAATGACCGTTGCTTTCCAAATAGATCCATTGGAGAAGCTTTGCCAAGGTTAATAAGTGGTTTAGGCATCTTCTCTCTCTAATTTCCACTTAAACCAACTGCCCAAGTCATCAGAGTTGACTTTCTGCAAATAAATCCGTTGGAGTAATTGCTATTGGAAGTATAAATCATTCTTTAATCCTTTGTAGGTGTGTGCAGATGGATTGGCCAGAAATATTCAACTTTTCTGGGTTTAACATTTAATGTTCTGACAACACCTTTTGATTTTTCTTTATCCTTCAATAAACATCTTCTAAATCATCTGAAACTCACTAATAAAGTGGTTAAACATAGATGGGAATATAGAAGATTAATACTGGAAAGTATTGGGATCAAACAAGAAACATTTGCAAAATCGTGAAATTCAATTTTCAAACTTAGCAATGGAAACTCGAGTTTGTTCAGCAAAACTCGAGTTTTCAACTATACACTTAAGACTAAACTCGAGTTTCAGACTCTAAACTCGAGTTTTCATCTTCCAGAGAGCAAAGTCGTGTTTTGAGCTTTTGGACCAGATTTTTAGTAAACCTCAAAACTCGAGTTTCAAAACCAAAACCCGAGTTTTGGACTTTTAATGAAAATAGCAAGTGGAAGTTCAAAACATCAAAACTTGAGTTTTCACAACGTTGAAAAATCTTAAGCCCTCTGTTTGCCCAAAACTCAAGTTTCCAAACTGAAACTCGAGTTTTCACTTAATTGTGAAAACATTAAGAAAAAACTTCAAGGCTCTCGGTCTGATCAAAACTCGAGTTTGTAGATCAAAACTCGAGTTTTCATTTGAACATGAAAACTAAGAAAAGTTTAGACCTCTCTGCCTGATCAAAATTCAAGTTTTGAAACCAAAACTCAAGTTTTCACTTTAAGAGTGAAAACGACCAAACCATTGAAACCTCTCTGTTTGGCTTAAACTCGAGTTTCCAAGGTAAAACTCGAGTTTTCATCTTTTAATAAAAACTTTGAATATTCTGTGCCAGCTTACTTTCCATTTTTCAAAAAACACTGTGAAACGTTGAGAATACTTAGTTAAGTCAAAACTCGAGTTTTCTCTTAACTTAGAGAAAACTTTGAAAACTTAAAGTAGTGTTGGGTTTGTGAGAATTTGGCACAAAACTGGATTTAAAACTTAGAGACTCTCTATATGGGCAAAACTCGAGTTTCCAAACTGAAACTTGAGTTTTGTCTTGAGATGAAAAACTGAGTGCTCTCTGTAAAGCTCAAAACTCGAGTTTCCAAAGGAAACTTGAGCTTTGTCATATTTTGAAAAGTTGAGCAGCTCTCTATCAAACCCAAAACTCGAGTTTTGTCTTGACAGTAAGTTTTTCAACTTACCAAGACAAAACCTCATTTTGGATTTGCAATTGTCAGTCATCATCAAAACCCATAGAGAACTAACATATTTGATTATTTTCATTTTCTTTGATTTGATTAGTAAAAGTTTTGATTTCTTTGATTTCATTTGATTATTTTCAATTTCTTTGACTTGTTTAATAAAATTTTCGATTTCTTTAATTTGATTAGTATTATTTTCAATTTCTTTGATTTGATTTGATTATTTTCAATTTCTTTGATTTGATTAGTAAAAGTTTCGATTTCTTTGATTTGATTAGTATTATTTTCGAATACTTTGATTTGATTATTTTCAATTTCTTTGATTTGATTAGTAAAAGTTTTGATTTCTTTGACTTGATTTGATTATTTTCAATTTCTTTGACTTGTTTAGTAAAAGTTTCGATTTCTTTGATTTGATTAGTATTATTTTCAATTTCTTTGATTTGATTTGATTATTTTCAATTTCTTTGACTTGTTTGGTAAAAGTTTCGATTTCTTTGATTTGATTAGTATTGTTTCAATTTTTTTGATTTGATTTGATTTGATTATTTTCAATCTCTTTCTTATGATTAGTAAAAGTTTTAATTTCTTTGATTTGATTAGTATCATTTTCGATTTCTTTGATTTGATTTGATTTGATTATTTTCAATTTCTTTGATTTGATTAGTAAAAGTTTCGATTTCTTTGATTTAATTTGATTATTTTCAATTTCTTTTACTTGTTTAGTAAAATTTTCAATTTCTTTGATTTGATTTGATTATTTTCAATTTCTTTGACTTGTTTAGTATTATTTTCGATTTCTTTGATTTGATTTGATTATTTTCAATTTTTTTGATTTGATAAGTAAAAGTTTCGATTTTTTTGATTCGATTAGTATTATCTATCAATCTGCTATTGATTTTGCAGATCAACACGGTGGCCTTTGTCGATCTACAACCCTGCTCTGTTTCGCCGTTAGAGGAAGAGATCGATGACGCCCCTGTGTTTTGCCGTCAGAGGAGAGTGAGGCCGCAGTGGAGCTGAAGCTAAGGCTGGAGCTGAGAGAAAGAGATTATATGACGAGAGAAAATTATGCCGAGAGAAAGTTAATTAAGGCTATTATTAAGCATGGGAAATATTTCAAAATAAGAAAAATTTTCAATTTTGGCGTCCTGATTGAATTTACAGGACGCCAAAAAAATTTTTGGAGCCAAAAAAATTAATCAATATGTGCCAAAAAATCCATTTTATGAGTCCTAAAAATATTTTAGGACTCCTAAAATTCCATTTTGGTGTCCTGATTGACTTTCAGGACGACAAAAAATTTCCTGGAGCCAAAAAAATTAATCAATATGCACAAAAAAATCCATTTTATGACTCCTAAAATTCCATTTTAGCGTCCTGATTGATTTTCAGGATGCTAAAAAGATTCTTGGCGCCAAAAAATTCATCAATATGCGTCAAAAAATTCATTTAGGAGTCTTAAATATATTTTAGGACTCCTAAAATTCCATTTTGGCGTCTTTATTGATTTTCAGGACGTCAAAAAAATTCCTAGCGCCAAAAAATTCATCAATATGCGCCAAAAATTAATTTTAGGACTCCTAAAATTCAATTTTGGCGTCCTGATGTTATTTTCAGGACTCTTAAGGCTCAAGATTCAGCTAAATAATTACGAAAATGCCACCGCCTATACTTTTTACTTCCATTTTTTAAATAAGGAGTAATATCCATTTTTTTTGTAGTAGTGTTGTCTTTAAATTAAGAAATGAGTGTGTTATTTGGAATTGGAAAGAAAAAAGGAAAGTTTTGAAGTTAGTCATGATTCAAAGTCAAATATGAATATGAATGCCTTTAATAAAACAATATTTCAAATTAGATCATTTGACAAACTTGTGTAGACTTACATGAGTTGCAGCCATCCCATAGTTTTATATGAATGCTTAAAAAATGCTTTGTAGGATAAAAGACTTGCTTGTCAATCAGACTTGACCCATCCCTCACTCCATTATTCATTCTCTTTCAATCATTTATCAACATTGAACAACGCCAAGCCGTTGATTGTTTTTAAATGATCACACACACTGATCACTTATCCTAAATGTAATTGCAGACACATAGACAGAAATATTAGATTGGTGACACGAAACGTAATTTCTACAAACTCTACAGCTTCATATATGATGGTAGATGTTGGATTTTTGTGTTTAAGTCTTATGGGTTATAAATAAGAAGTGGGCTAGAGAAGAAGAGAAAAAAGAAAGGTGAAATGAATGTGTGGCTATAAGTCCTATGTTGGACAAAATAGGAGAAGTGGAAAAGTATATAAGCCTTCACTTCATCCCTCTAAATTTGCCACTTGGGGCACCTTACTTTTGTTGAGGAGAGAGGATCCAGGTGGGCCTTAGTCCACCACGAGACTATTCTTCCTTGCTGTGCAGAATGAAAATCCTACTTCTAATGCAATCCCCATTATCTGTAAGTTCCTTTTAATTTAATGTAATCTTTTATATCCAAAAAAAAAAAAATCCTACTTCCAAAGTATATCCTACTTCTAAAGTATTATCAACAACAGTAGATACCTACCACTTTGATTCTATTTATAAGTCCCTTTTGATCAAATCAGACATATCAAAGAGAGATAGTTAGCTCGATGATTATGGGGTGAATTTTTAACTTTACCCTCATTTATGATTGTGTTATTTTCAACTCTTTCTTCTCTTTCTATTTTTATTGGTACAATTAATATGGGTAAAATTGTCACAATCTCATTTATTTGGTCAAAATAAATTTATAAATAGGACCAAATTTTTTGGGGTAAAATGGACTTATAAATAAGAATAGAGTGGTACTCAGTTGTCTTCTTAATAAATTTCTATAGAAATAATGTACTCGTATCTTAATGTTCCATAAATAATTATAATATTATGGTGCCCAACAAGAAATTGCAATTTACCATTGTGAGAGAAAAAAAGTGATGAAGAGCTAAGTAGTTGAAACTCAGAAAGGAAATAATTGAGACATTAGAAACTCTTCGGTTTATGCTTCCCCCAATCAAAGAATGAATTTTATTATAAATATTCATAACATGATATATCGGCAACAAAGAGCTCTTATTCAGAAAAGGAAAGAATAAAGTGATTATGTAAACGTATATAGGATTTTTTTTTTTGTTGATACATAGGCAATAGGGGATGGGGGGATCGAAACCAGTACAAAGGGGTGGGGAGTCTACTCCTAATACCACTGCACTACTAGTAGTGCTGGTAAACGTATATAGGAATTGCCTAATGTCTCTCATGACTAACGGCTATGCCTCGGCCCATTAACAATGATTCGGCCCAATAACAAGGATTAATGGTAACTAAGTATTATTTCATAACACTCTTCTATAAAATAAATCTCTTTCACACGTTTTTTTACTTTCCCCACCACCAATTATTATTATTTTCATTATAATAAATGCAAGATTATTAAACCGGACTGGCCATTGAACCAGTCGAGATATTAGGTCAAAACTCAAAGGTCAATGGGGAAGACTAGAGTCAACTCTAGGGCAGACTGCTGAGAAATAATTTTTTTTTAAAAAAAATACAATTCTCACTGCATCATCCAAAATACTATATATCCAAATTCTAAATACTAACAAAAAAACGTCTGTGACCCCAAAGCTCAGGCAACCGGCCATGGCGCTGAGACCGAAAACCAGAAGAACAAAATTGCGTTTGAACAAGGTGACGTGAGTGACGGGGAAGATGAACGGCGAAGGCGAACTCGAGCAAGGTAAATGGTGACCTAACACCAGTAGATTAGGGCTCAAGCAAAGTGTCTCCCATGGCGTTCGATTATTGAGACTTGAGAGTGAGGAGGAGGAGGAATGTGTGTGGCAAAGATGTTTCAAATGATCGAAAGAAAAGGAAAATCTTTTGAAGGTAATTTTGAAATTATCAACAAAAACAAAAACATAAAAAAGCATGAAACCACGTCGTTTCATCCTTTATAATACTAAAATATATTAATTCGGGCCACTCACAACTCTTCGAGTCGTTCAAGTTAAAACTGGGTCACATACCGAGTCGTTCGAGTTAGTGTGACCTCGGTTCTATAGCTCACTTGGACCATTTTCCTGGCCGGTTCACCAGTTTCTAGCCTGAATCGACTAGCCCTGTCCAGGTTTAATTACCATGAATAATTATTACGATAATATTTATAAGTTATGTAACACCCCATTTTTCAAAAGCGGAATAATATATTTTTATTAGAGTGGTGCATCGGAGCAATTCAAAAGAGCGAGTAACTGATATGTATTTGAAAAAATATTAACCACGGTGTATTCGGTTATAGTAGCGGTACATTTATCCCAATATTACAAAATATTATACAATATAATCCAAAAACATAAACTCCGGTTAGGTCTTCACGCAAGCTGCTTACCCTTGTCGTCAGCCCTCGGTCCTCCAGACCCTGGAGCTATGGTAAGTTCTGAGGTCCAATGCCCATTGGACCTCAAGTAATAGTTAACCTCTTGCTCAAATATGACAAAATATGTATAACAGATATTCATAACATTATAGCATTAACCAATACATAGCACACAGCAGATGTAAGGTTACAACAATATATAAGCACACAGCAAATGTAATGTAAACACAACAACAGTACATAGCACACAACACATGTAAAGTTATCCACGTATGCACTAACCAGTGCCACGATGGCCCCTCGTATCCTCAGTGCTAGGAAAACTCAATGACATTATCAAGACTATAACTGGTATAAAGCTGAATGTATAAACAGGTGACATAAGTCACAGTGCATGACCCAAGACATAGTCTTGCCTATCACTTCATGAATCATTCCATCACATACATGCATACAAGACACATTAGAGTTAAAGTTATTAGTACGCGAACGTACCTCAGTCCGTGTAGTTTAGCGGTATGCCTGTCAGTTTGGTACATCTCTTGGATAGCCTATAATAGTACCAACAAATTATTCCCTTATAAATAATATCCTAAGAGTTATTTTAGTCACTATTGACCTTTTTACCCCTAGTGACTTTGTTATTCTACTTATATTTCTTTATTTCTGAAAAAAACGCTACTTCAGCATTTTTGGGCAGAATTTTCGCTAACTTTGAAAAATTGTAATTAATTCCACAAAAATTGAAACAAGGTTCTGTAAAATCCCCTGAAAACCATTGCTTATCTATTTTTAAGGAAAAATAATGGTTTCACCTAGAATTAGTGAATTACTCCCAGTTTAACATTCTTCAACCCTTACCCAAAATTTTTCCAGAAAACGTGACCCAACTTTAGGAATTTTTTATCTCCTTCTACAGACCTCTAATTGATACATATTTTACATCAATGGAAAGCTATACATGTCTACTATAACCATGAATTATTTATAATTTTTGAAGATAAATTTACAAATAAAATAATGCCCTCTATTTGTCTGACTCCAATAGCCCAGTAAAACCCAACAATTCCGTATCTTACTCTAACTTGTTCCATTAATCCTAAAAGTTACTACCCAACATGTTTTTACCTCGTCAAGCATCTTTCAATGCAACGAGGCCTACAAACACTTATGGGAAATTACTTTACTTATTTTCTAGATTAAACTAACATTTATACTAAGAACTATAAAAAGTAAAGACTAGAAAACTAAAAGCAAGCTTACCTCTTGAAGACTCTTGCTACTCCTTCCTCCTTGTTGCTTCACTCTCTACTCTTAGAAATCACCACTTGGGGTTGATTTGGTGTGAAGAATTGTGAAGAGGGTTGCCCTCTATTTATAGGAAAAGTCCAAGGATTTCAACCTTTGGATCATTTTCCATAATCAATGGCTTAGGTTGATTTGTGCTTTCATGAAGGCACAAAATAAGCATAAAAGATACTCATTTGTCAATTTTAATTACATAGGATTTAGCTTATATTTGTTTAATTCAACATGTGCTCATATTAATTAACATAATAAACTCTCTCTCTCTCCCCCCCCTAAAGACCGTCCTCCCCCTCTCTCTCTTACCTTCATCCATTTTTGCATTAATTGTCCCATGTGCTAGTGTAATTATCATATTTTTAAATATTTTCTTAAATTTTACATTATCCTCTTACTTTGATCCCTAACCATTGGATTTGATTTTTTGTTTGTTTAAATTTAATCTTCACCCTTAATCCATGGCTTAATTCTCCCATTGGTCTATTTAATTTCATAAGGAATGAGCTCATTTCTTTGATTTCTCATTGGCTTATCCATTTACAAGAGAATTAAGCTTATTTATAGGATTTATTAACCCTTAATTGCATTTTGCTATTGATTTGTTAACTAATTATGAAGATTAGTGCTTAATTCTTCTTTAATTAGCCCTTTGGTTAAATATGAAGATTTATACAATTATTTAATTAATGAAGACTTAATTGTTCATTAATCTTTATCAATTTCCCTTAATTGGTTTAAGTATTTTCATGACATTATCTTGCTCTTTTTGATTATCTAAGAACCATAGCTTAATATGATATTTATTTTGTATTTTATGATCCTTGTTCTGTTCTGGGAACATGACTAATTGGACTTGACTAGGTGTCAAGCCTAAGGCCTACGTACCCGATGAAGGGGATCAACGTTCATGTAGTTCAAGACACTTGGTGGCGTTAGCTAGAGGGTGGTGTGTGTGCTCTGTGTTGCAGAAAGTAAAATGGGTATAAGTTAGAACGTGTGCACCTTAGTAATCGGTCTCTGTATTTATAGAGAGTACCGTGGGTATGATATCTTGTTCTGGCGAGATCCTAGGTGAGAGTATCATGGAGATATCAGCAGGATACTCCTATATCGTTGCATGCTAGGATCTTCCTATAATGTAGGATCTTCCGCTATTATAGGCGAGATCCGATAATGGTTATATTCCCAGTTGGGCCACATATCGAATATGGGCCTTATGCAGGTCCGTAATAGTTGCCCCCTAGCTCTGTAGGTCATGTTACTGAGGTGCTTGTTAGATCTGGCTATCACCCAAGAGGGGGGGTGAATTGGGTGTTCGATAAAACTTTCGAAACTTGAAAATCTTTTTGAAACTTATTGAAAGCAGTTTGTATGACAGTAATAATTTATAAAGTGATATTCAGTCATTCAAACATATATGTTGGAAATATAAGAGATGAGGGAAGAGAGTATGCAAACAGTGATTTATACTGGTTCGGCCCAATCCACGATGACCTACGTCTAGTCCCTAGGTTCCTCCTGAAATTTCAATCCACTATCTCCTTGTTTGACCGGGCACAAGAGAAAAGCCTTTACAGTCTCTTACCGAGATACTCTCCCTTACAGGGATGCAATTACGCACTCTGTAAACGAAGGATGGTCCACTCACTCAGACTCCACTCCCCCTTACAAGTTGTAATTGATACACTTACACTCAAGATACCTCTATCTTGAGATTTGAACGAATTGTAAAATGATTGATAAGACTCTCTCTCTTAGAGTAGATGAATGATAATCACTGAAGTACATAATCGATCACCTCACTCTTTAAAGTAGACTATGTAGACATTGAGAAATAGAGAGTGTATGAGATAAGTATTGGATTCAGAATATCAGCATTTAGACA
Organism: Acacia crassicarpa; assembly: GCA_034222035.1. Classification (NCBI taxonomy): domain Eukaryota; kingdom Viridiplantae; phylum Streptophyta; class Magnoliopsida; order Fabales; family Fabaceae; genus Acacia; species Acacia crassicarpa. Next base: position 37,055,799 of record JAWXYG010000011.1, read on the forward strand.
GTGCAAGCTCGTATCTCACTTTATCTATTTGAATCCTTCTCCTTTTATAGTTGATCGTCCTTAATGACCGTTGAGAAGCTTTGTAAACTAGCCGTTGTGTTTCTTCCTATTTCCGTTAGGCACAAATGATTTCCGTTAAAGTTAATCGACCGTTGCTTCATAAATGCGTTCGTCGTCGACTGTGCTTGTGCAGAGAGTGGCTCAGAGTGATAGTTGGATTAAGTAATCCTCAAAAGAATAATTTCGTCTGCTTCATACTTTAATTCTGATTGTGGCTCTACTTTTCTGAATGAGCATTTAATGTGTTTGCCACGTCGGATTGCCTTTCGTTCAAACACTTAGATTAACATGATTAATCAACTGAAACTCAATCAAAAAGATGATTAAATATGATATAAATAAGTTTGAATATGATTAACACATAATAGAAAATGACCCAGTTGATTTTGAGCATATGATCAGTGATACTGGAAGATGATGAAAATGAGAGGAACATATTCTCGAGAATTGCTTGAGTCATTCTCGAGAATTCCTTAAACTGGAATCCTTTTGTAAATGCAACTCCTCGTCAATACTCAAGAAGTCATTCTTCAATACTAGAGTATCCAAGTGCTTCAGATATACCAGATGCTTTGCTCTTCAACATACTTGAGTATCCAATCTCAATACTCGAGTATCACCTGTTCTGTGAAATGCTTCTGATCCATGAATTGGTTATACATTGTTTAACTCAAGTTAATAATCTACAACTCACTCAAGAATATGATTAGTAATAAGATTGAGTGATGTAGGAGAAGAATTAATTGAGTAATCAAAAGATTCATATAATGTTGCAGAGAGGATTTGTGTTAGCTGATCAAGTATACTTCCTAAATAGTTCCTTCATACTTGAGAATCTGCAGAACTTCTTCACAGATGCATTTAACCATTCTCAAGAATCAGTTCATTCATACTCGAGAATGCTATGATCAGAGAACAAATTGATATGATCATTCTCTAGAATCATGTTGCTATTCTCGAGAATCAGCGAAGGGAGAATAACAAGATCATCGAACTTTACTGCGCATTCTCGAGAATCAACTTACGCATTCTCGAGAACCACATTAGAGAAGCGTCTGTCTATTCTTGAGAGGCATTCTCGAGAATGCCTTTCTTATTCTCGAGAATTCAGATGAGAATCGATGTAGGCGAAGAAGAATTACTTAGAGAAGCTTGCGATGGATACCATTCAACCTTAGTCTTTCTTGGCCTTGATCACATGATGGAATTTCCCTCCAGTTAAATTCATCCTCAACTGAATCAAACCAAAATGCTAAGCACAACCAACTCTTGACGGGTTACGGAGCAGCCTACTACCGAAAGAGAGGGACTCAATCTGTACTCTGTCACATACCATTCTCGAGAATTCTTGATCCATTCTCGAGAATTGCTCAGATGGGAGAAAGCATTTGACGTTGTGGATTACGTATTCTCGAGAGTCATTGAACCGTACTCGAGAATCACTGAACCATATTCGGGAATCAGTTTCACATGGAGGTGCAAATGAGTTGCTTCTGATTCAAATACTTAAGCTCCTTAAAGCCTTCCTCTCATGCAGGAAAAATCACCTCCGAACTAGTTGTAGTTCGTCCATTAACATCAGATGAATGGGGGTTGATCTTATCAGCATTTTCTATAGCATCTAGAACAGACCTGCCAACTTCAAAACATCATAAATCCTTCAATTGATATTTTTTTTTCGTGTTCTTGGTGTTTTGGGAAAGCTATTTGAGTCTAGTTTCAAATGGCACTGGTTTCATCTCAATCCAATTTGCTGTTTGTGAGATACACTCAAATTACTGAAGGTTGTTCCTGACTGTGACGTTGATTTATGTGTCAACTTATAAAATTCATAAATAATTCATATGAACTCCTTTGGCCATGAAATTTTACCACCAATACGTGTTGGATGTCTAGTTTCATATTCCATTGGTTTCATCTCAATCCGATCTCTGGTTTGGGAGATATTGTCGAATTACCAGAGGTCGCCAGAAACAAAGTAGAACAGAGTATGCTGAAGAACATGTTTGTACTCGAGAATGGATGCTGGAACATGATATTCTCAAGAATTTGAAGTCTGATTCTCGAGAATTACTTGCGTGAACAGTACCATTCGTACAAATGACTCAGGAAGCTTATTTTAACTCCGAATTGAACCGTCCCAACTTCCATTTGATCATGGAGACTTGAATATTGATATTCTCATGATATTTGACAAGTTTTTCTTTCTTCAAACTCCATTCGTGATCATTCTTCATTGTTTAAACTCCATATCTACATTAATATATAAGAATTAGTCAAGGTATAAGATAAATGTAGTATGAAAACTTTTTGCTCTGGATAATGGCATCTATATAAGACATCATCAAAACTAATCAGAACTAACAGTGCTGAGATGTATTCTGAGCTCAGCCGGCTTCATTGTCCGAGTGTTTTTAAGATGTAGTGGGTTGAAAATGATGTCGGTCGTCCTGAGCAGATATGCCGAGGTCATGACGTCACTATATCATGTAAGATACGCTCGAACTAGGGAAGACCTGTGTTCTTTACGAGGTCTTCGGTGCCGATGAACTCTTTTGTTGCCCCTAGACCCGGTGGAATGCAGAGGTGCTCTGTGTCTGGGGTAATATCAACTGCTTCTCATGACTCTCTAGGCTTGGGGTTTTGTGCTTCTTTTATGATTACCCTACGACACATAGCGCCTTCAGAATGGCGAGGGGTCATAGCTGCTGCGTCCAGCTGTCAGCAGTTTTCGTGCACATTTAATGCTCTTGTTGCGTGACGTGCATCATTCCCACTTTTGCAAATGAATTGTCTCTTTTATCCCTGACTTTTATTATTACGACATTTGAACTCTATGATCGTATTTCCCTCCATTCGCTTCATTCCTCTCATTTTACCATTTCTCTGCCTCTTTCGACAGACACAGTTTTTTCCTTGTTGCGATCATCTCCTTGCAGCCTCCAAATTTTGCTTCATCGTTTCTCCTTCCTTCGCATACTCAGGTATACTTATCATCTCCTTTTACATTTCTATGATTCTGTTTCTGCTTTTGGGACTTCTATGATTTAAGCATTTCTTAAGCATCTCTAGTTCTGAGTATTTCTGGGTAGGTTCTTGCTCCTTCTAGGTAGATTGCATATGGGTGTCGTTTTAGCCTAAGTCCCTTGAAAAGTGTTCCTTATGTTAAAGCAGTCTGGAAGGAATTGTCTTCCCAGAAAGCGACATGGGAAATAGTTGAGGACATGAAGAACTGCTACACTAATTTTATGTCCCGAAATATAACTAGTGTATAACCGAAATTTCGAGGATGAAATTTATTTTATGGGGGCAGAAATGTAATATCTCGAACTTTGGACCCTGAAAATTGAGAATAAGCCTAAATTAGGCAGACTACTAAGCTTGGTTCGGGAAGAATCCCTAGAATGACAAGAGATAGGAAGTCTCTGATGGGCCCAGGTTTGAAAAGATGCGGGCCCAGGGCAAGATACTGGTGAGGTATAAAGCCGTTGTGATGAAGCAGGACCCGGGAAAGATGACAAAACAAAGATTCTTGACCCCTAGAAGTGTGTATGCGCCATACAGGGACAAGAGAGAGAAAGGGCCACTAAAATAGGCATTTTCCAAAAAGCAAGAGATAGGGTGATCATTGCATATGGACACGTGTCACCATGAGATTAAAGGAAGATGAGGCAAGGGAAAAATGGTTAATTCCTTGTCCTTTGGGCATTGAATTTCATCCTACATGAAAAAGGGAAGAAACTCAGATGATTTTATCCATACCTCGGTCCAGACACAAGACATGGGACCCACAGGCGATAAACCAATAGAAAAAGGGACCGATAGGGACTAGTTAGGGGATTATTTTGGACGGAATGAGACAAATGTGGGGCCACATTGGGAAGAGGGAAGGCGCCACATGAGTAAGCCCAGGCAGAGGAAAATATTTGGAAAAGACAGAGAAAAGTACAAAAAGACGCAATTTTGGACCCGGTGGGACCCGATAGGGGCCTGTAGACCCCGAATTTGACTGATAAAGTGGGAAATTGGAATTAATTATTAGAGAATATTTTGGTGGCACCCCTTAGGCGTATGAGACTATTTTTGGGCTGCAAAATCTGAATTGAAGACCAAAAACAAGCTTGATTAGTTCATTAAGTAAACCGTAGTGCCCGCCGGTAAGTCAAGATAGCATTTTGGAGTCAAATTGGGTAATTCAAGTCAAATTAAAAGGTGGAGTCTGATTCTTTGGGTAGAGAACACGCCACATATACTCCCTAGAAGACTCTCAAATTGTCACATGGGATAAAGTTGTAACTAGGCCAATCAATTACCAACAGAATGGAAGAATTACCGATTACTTTGGAACTAGTTGGTTAATTTGGGCTATTATTAAATATACATGCTCTCTCTCTCCTTGAACATGAGGAGCACGAAATTTTCATAGGAAAGAGAGAGTATTCAGCTAAGTTCCACAGCCAAGCTCAAGCTCCAAGCACCTAGGATCATCAACCCAACTTCCGATTTAGGTAAACACCGAAAACTCAACTCTTTGAAGCTCAAAGTTGGGATTTTCGTGCTTCTGGTTGGGGCTTGGTTTTGGGGTCTGATTTTGGAGTTTTTTATGGTCCCAAAGTGTTTAAAACTTGATTTTGTGTGGGGTTAATCTATGGTTTAAGTTTCCGAACTCAAAAACCCCAAAAACTCAAAGAAGAAGCTTGCTGCCATTGTTCTGGATTCTGGGCAGCGAAGCTTCAAAAGTGTTTTTAAAATAGTATAGACGTTGGTTTGAGCTGAAATTTAAGAGGTAAAAATTAGACATCTGGGGCATCATTTTGATATGTAATTCGCTATATTTTTTATATACCAATTGAGAGATAAAAGTTGGCAAAGTTAGATCTGTGTGCAACAGGGTGAAATCTGACCCAGGTGTGAAAAGTGAGCACCACGCCAAAACAAAAGTACTTTCATGGTCTGGGAGTATTTTTCATAGAAAATAGACATTTCAATTGTTAAAATGGATCTGGAATCATGCAAAAAGGATTTTTTTAGAATTTATTAAAAATCCCACAAGTTGGGCAAGAATCACTAGATTTCTAGAAATTTAGTGTTGGGCTCGGTTTTAGCAAGAAAAATGTTATGACAATTTTGTAAATACTGAACAAGTGTATTACAATGATTTATAGGTCAACAGAACCCTTGGGAAGTCAAAGGGCTCAATAAAATATTAAGGACAATATTTGCCACACCAAGTAGTAACTGTTTTACTCAGATATCTCTATGTGTTTTGCTGTATGTTTGTGTTTGCCATGTATATTTTTCCTTGTATATGTTGTGCCAAATATGCATATAGTGTTGTGTATGATTCCTAGTGCTGAGGATGTTCAGTCTGAGGCCGACCTTAGTTGGCGGCTGTACGGGTTGAGTTATCAGTCCGGGGCTAGCCTAGTAAGGGCGGCTCTACGGCTCTATGGGTAGTGAGTCCAGTGAGAAGGAGAAACTGTCTGAGTCACTGCCAACTGCCTCACAAGGGAGGTCGGATCATCAAGTCTAGTCTCTAATCTATGAGAATCATACTGGACTGCAGGTGTCTGGATTTGGTAAACAGGAGTAGTATTGGCCCTAGTGCCAAATTGCTGAGAATTAGCAGCCATAATTAATATCAACTCTCGGGCCTCTTCAGGTGTCTTGCTATCTAAGGCCCCACCACTAGATGCATCCACAAAACTTTTTCCCAATGGTAACAAACCGAAATAGAAATATGTAATTAGAAGCTGGTCTGAAATCTGGTGGTGTGGACAACTAGCACACAATCGCTTGAACCTCTCCCAATACTCATACATGGTCTCCCCATTGATTTGTTTAACACTAGTGATCTCCTTCTAAATAGCAATGGCCTTTGAGGAAGGAAAGAACCTCACTAGGAATAACTTCTGCATATCATCCCAACTCCCAATAGATGCTGGTTGCAAATTGTATAAGCAATCCTTAGCCAATCCTTCTAGGGAAAATGGAAAGGCTCTTAGCTTAATGTGGTCCTCATCAATTGCTTGAGGTTTCATTGTGCTACATACCACATGGAACTCCTTTAGATGCCTGTGAGGACATTCACCTGCAAGACCATGAAACTTGAGCAACAAATGGATAAGACCAGATTTCAGTTCAAAGTTAGCAGCAAATTCAGGATATTGAATACACAAATTTTGATTGCCCACATCAGGGGTGGCTAATTCTTTCAAAGTAGGATGACCTACTTGATCTGCCATAATTTCTGAGTTAGCAAAATTGCTACTAGAATCAGTGAAAACAACAAGACTATCAGAAGTACTATCAGAAACACAATCAAAAAGATCGATAGAGTGGGCACAATCAGAATGTTCAATTTCAATGTCCAATTTAGTATTAATCCCACGACTTAGCCTAACAACTCCTCTAGCAGCAAGAATTGTTCTTTCTATTTCAGGATCAAATGGCAACAAGTCTTCTAGGTTGACAGTGCTCTTAGTACTCATGCAGCATAATCACAAGGCAGAATTTGTAGAAAATCAGAATTACGAAAATGCCACCAGCCAAGCAGAAATACGAAAATGCCACTAAAAGGGTAAAAAGTAGGAAAACACTATGACACACAAAAGCAAAAGACACAAAAACAAAAACCTATGGTAGAAATTGACCCAAACACATCCAGAAACACTACCAAATGATTTTTAAAATTTATGGGACTTGGACAGGGCAATTCCTAGACAATTGGGGAACCCAACAATGGAATAAAAAACTTCAAAAATTGGAAAAGTGGTCTAATGATGGAATTTGGCGAAACCGAGCATACCACATGGAAAATCTTGATTTACATGTGCCCAGCGAGATTGGCCGTTTTCTATCACCGTACCAAATTTCAGCCATATCAGAGATACTCCGGAAAAAACTGACTAGTAGAAATCACAAAATCAAAGCTTAAAACAGCGAAAAAGTGGTCTAAACGTTGGAATTTGGGGAAAATAGGGTATAGCTCACTCATAAGGAGAGTGACTCTTGCTTAGAATGCCCAATTCCTTGTGAATAAGACCTGGTTTGAGTGATCTGGGTCAGAAAAATTTCTACCCAGCCACCCGAACCACCTAAACTACCGAAACGATGTTATTTACACTACTGTTACTAATCAAACCGATGCAAATTCCCTAGCAGCGGTGCCATATTTTGACAGAGATTTGTCGTATCTCCCAAAATAACCAGATTAGAAAAGGATTTGTAGTATAATGTAACCTAGGTCGTTTCCTCGATGAATTCACAGCGGGTTTGATTGACAGCAACAGCAAAACAGAAACAATAAAAATGGGGGTTTTGTTGATTCCAACAGATTAAAAAAGAAATTAAACAGAATCAGCAAGAAATGCAGAAACAGAGTGGATTAAATAGAAACAGATTAAAAACGATCAACCTAACATTTAGATTCCAGAAACTTCCTTCATTGAGCGAAAAATGAACGAACTCGCATTTGGTTTTGTATGAATCGAAATCTCTGCGTTCATCCAGAAAATCCCTCGACTAGACGATCGCCTAGAATATGTTTGAATAGTGGCGTTTCACTGAGCAATCGCACAGCAAGGCTTTAAACCTAGTTCGAATTCAGTCTTTGGGATAAACCAAACCGAATATTAAATCTAATATTCGAACTATTTCCAGAAATCGAATCCGAAAAGATGAAAATAGAAACAAGTAATGTTACCGATTAAGCACAAGCTCTCTGGACGAATCATGGAATCATCAATGTTGGGTTAATCACAGACATTTAGTTGAACATAACTGGAAAAAATGAAGAACAGACGCAGAACGCAAAGAACACGAAGAACATTTGAGAGAAATTGAAAGCTTATATTTTGATCCACAAAAGTGTAAAAACGTGAATGTAATGTTTGTGGCTATTGCCTTACTTAACCTAAACCTAAAATGGAAACGGGTCAGCCCAAATAAATAAAATGGGCTTTAGTTACAAAATTCGAATTTAAATAAAATCCAAAAATACATCAACTTCGGTTCCAAAATCGACCGCCCTCTTGTCCGAAATTGCCCTTCATGTCTTCATAACAATTGTAGCTCTCCAAATCATCTGAAATATGAGACAAAAATGAGGCAAATCCGATGTCTGGTTCAAGAGTTATGGTAAAAATAGTGAAGCAATGTAAAACTGGAATTTTACTATTACAAATGGCTAAAATAAAAACAAAGGCCCAAAGCTCAAATAGATATAAAAGCCATTATTTATTAACTAAATAGTCCTAAATTATTAATCAAGAGATAAAAAGAAGTGTGTAAAATATTCAATTATCAGATGGAACTGGGTTCGAGAAACCTTAAACACTCCAGGTGAAAGTTATAGAATGTTTAGGATGGAATCAAATGTTGTATTAGAACTTGAAAATATATTGATGAGTAAGGGTTGGTTACATCCATCTAGGGAATTGACATCATTGGAGGCACTTTCTATGTTTCTTTGGACATGTGCACATAGTGAGACAAATAGAAATGTCCAAAATAGATTTGGAAAATCAAGAGATATGGTAAGTAGAAAGTTTAGTGAAGTACTAGACAGTTTATGTTTATTGGCAAAGGAAATTGTGAGGCCTCCAGATTTTCAGTTTGAAGAAGTTTCATCACAAATTAGAGGTGATAGTAGATATTGACCTTATTTTGAAAGATGCATAGGTGCTATAGATGGATCACATATTCCTGCCATTCCTCCTACTAATGATGAAATTCGTTTTATAGGCAGAAAATGATACCCAACACATAATGTCATGTTAGTTTGCAACTTTGACATCATACTCACTTTTGTTGTTGTTGGTTGACCTGGTTCAGCACATGACACACGTATTCTTTCATCTATGCTTGAGGAAATGAAAAGTGTGTTCCCTCATCCTCCTGAAGGTACAATTTATTATTATTTTATATAAACTATTTTAGTTTTATGTTTATTTAATTGAGATTTTATATGAACTAATAATAAATCTTTTAATTTTTTAGGGAAGTATTATGTAGTAGATGCTGGATATTCTAACATGAAAGGGTATCTAGCACCATTTAAAGGAGAAAAGTATCACATTCCTGATTTTAGAGGATGCAGTCAACCACAAGGATTACAAGAAGTTTTCAATCATGCACATTCCTCACTGAGAAATGTCATTAAGAGAACGATTGGAGTTTGGAAGAACAAGTGGCACATCTTACGTGATATGAAGCCATTTCCATTAATCGAGCAGGAGAAAATTATTGTTGCAACAACAACCCTTCATAACTCTTCATTAGAAAGTCTGGTGTTGATGATGAAGAGTTTGACAAGTGTGATCGTAATCCTGATTATATTCCTTAGGGTCAAGAAGAATGTGACATTGATGAAGAGATGAGTATCCATAGTCATAGAAGAACTGAAGATAATGGTTATATGAATAGAGTTCGAAATCAAATAGTATCAACATTAATGGAAAATAGAAATAGGTGATTTTAGGTGAATAAAATACTGGTTGACAATTTGTAAGACCACTAATAATTTTTTGATTGTACTCCACGGTTGGAAAGTCTATTCTCATAGTATTTTTATTTTGTAAATACATTGATAGTTTAAAGGTTATTTTATAATATACTTTTTAAGTTAATTTTTATTAGAAAAAGTGCTTATTACACAAGTTTTCTCAAACAACTTATTTTTAATTTCAGCTTTTAAGTAACTTTTAAGCTGAAAAATTTATATAAGCATCAAACAGCTTTTATCTTTTTTAAAAAAGCTTTTTTTTTTTTTTAGCTTTTGCTTAAAATAAAGTAGCTTAAAAGCAGAAAATAAGCTAGGCCAAACAGGCTCTTAATCTTCTTCTTATCTGCAGCTAAAAGCCCTGAGCCAATCACCTTATTAAAATATTTCTAAGAATTTTGGCAGCATATTTCCCTGAACTTTAAGCTCCCAAAATCACAATACTTTATTTTCAAGCTTTAGCTTCAACAATATTTCCTTAAGTCAGACACCATATCTATAGCCATAATCCTGTCATCTAAATCACTTTCCAGCATCTAAACAACATAGTCATCAAACATATTGGTGTCAAACCGAACAGCCAAGGGCAAGGGAAGAACTTTATACAAAAATTTATGAAACTTAATTTGTTACACCCCAATATACTTTATTCAAATCAAAGCTTGTATTTACATCTTTGCTATAACTTTTTTCTTATCCTCTAACTTTCACAGTTCTTGGGCTGCACCAAACTCCTCTCAAGAAAATAGCAAACCCCATGGAAATTTTACTCACGATGAGAGATTGAGAGGAGCAACTTTTGTTATAGAAGTATAAGGAAAGGAAGTGATTTAAGTGGAGCTTTTGGCCATAGATTGTTTCCCTATCTTCTTTCTCTCCAATTTTCCACTCTTCTCTTCTTCACTTGTGCGTTTCAGCTGCAGGAACCTGGAATGACCAATATATTTTTTTTTTAAGAGAGGAGGGGGGGGGGGGGGGAACGAGAGATGGTGATTGTTTAAAGTATGATTATTAACTATAATTAAACTAGTAATGTTTTTCTTTCCAAAAAAAAAAAAAAGTACCACTTCCTTTTATTTAAATATTTGACCGTGCAAATATACAAAAAATAAATAAATCAGAAACCAACAACAACTATAGACTACTTAAAATTTCATCCCCACACATACACACACAAGGCTTCAAACATACCTTGACTTGACATTTCGTTAATCCCCACCCTGAAATTTCATAAAAAGATTCTAAAAAATGGACACCTGTGAATTTGAAAGAGATACATCATACATGTACTACCACTGCTATTGATTACATCATATAAATAAAAGAAGAGATAAGATATTGTCACTACTAATTTTGGTTACTACAAGTCACTATCACTTTTTTCACCGTTATATCAGAATCTCAATAAGAGAGAGAAATGATAAAGATAGATGAGATTCTAATCTAACGGTGAAAAAAGTGATAATGCCTAAAATTGGTAATGACAATATCGTATCTCATAAAAGAATTAAGGAATGATAATTAATAATGTGTAATTAATGTTATTAAAGTTATTTTGAAAATATAATTTCTCAAACATCTCAGCTGCAAATTTTTATTAATCCTATAATTACCATTACCATTAAACACAATTTCTAGAACATTATATGCTGCAAATTTTTATCAATCCCTTTATCACCATTAAACGCGTGATTGTCATGATTAATGACACACAAGCAAATGGAGATTACTTATTGTGAAAGGGAAAATCCCATATAAAGGTACCTAAAATAAGAAAATTTTAAATGAGGTTGATAAATTCAATAAATTCTTAATTAAGTTATCAATCCAATTTAGAATTTCAAAATTTAGATTAAATGACGTTTATGCACCTTTTCATAGTCTCCTCTCTCCTCTTAAAAGGGTTTTAATGCTTCATAACTTATTTTTTTTAATGCTTTATAACTTATTTTAACAATAAGTGTAAAATATATATATATATATATATATATATATATATATCAACATTAATATATAATAAAATAAAATTTGATTAACTTAGATCAGAGAAATTTTATGTTTTTTGGAAGAATTATGGAATAATTTAAGCCCAGAAAAAAAAAAGTATCAGCCCAATATTAATTAAAGGGTTTAGGAACAAAAATACACATGTGATTTTCCCCCAGAAGCGCCCAGCACCATGTGTTTTTTTTTTTGAGCAAAAATACACATGTGGTTACATTTTAGGAGCAAAAGTCACACCACCGTTAAAATTTTGTTGTAAATACCACACTTCCTGTTGTAAATCTATCCTGTTGTAAATATGGCTTTTTCTATTGTAAATGGCTAGATTTTAAATTTTGTTGTAAATACAACATTTCCTGTTGTAAATCTAGCATTTTTCTGTTGTAAATGACCGTTCTATGTTCAAAATCTAGGTGTTTAAATGTTGTTGTAAATATGGTATTTTCTGTTGTAAATATAGTCAGATTTTAAATTTTGTTGTAAATACATCATTTCCTGTTGTAAATATAGCATTTTTTTGTTGTAAATGACCTTTCTATGTTCAAAATCCAGGTGTCTAAATGTTGTTGTAAATATGACATTTTCTGTTATAAATATGACATTTTCTGTTGCAAATGCGCCGTTAGTTAGATTCTAAAGGTGGTGTGATTTTTGCTCCTAAAATGTAATCACATATGTATTTTTGCTCCCAAAAAAAACACATGGTGCTGGGCGCTCCTGAGGGAAAATCACATGTGTATTTTTGCCCCTTTACCTTTAATTAAATGATTTCTAGTCGAATATTGAGAATATAAAGTTTATTTTTTACTTATTTTTTTTCAATAAGAAAAAAAATTAACCATGTTAATAAAAAAAATAACTTGGCTAATATAGCAAACTGCATATCAAACATTTCTATTAATGGTTTTTTTTTTAAAAATATTTATTAACCTAAAATACAAGGGATAGGATATTGTTACAACCTTTTTTATGTTACAACCAATGTTACTACCACTTTTCTACCGTTAGATCAGAATCTCATTTACCTATATAATTTCTCTCTCCTATTAAGATTCTGATCTAACGGTGGAAAAGTGGTAGTAACATTGGTTGTAACAAAAAAAAAGGTTGTAACAATATCCTATCCCAAAAAACAAACTATATATCACATAAGTAAGAATTGTGTGATTAATGAAGATTGATTTTCTTTTTATTGACAAAACACTAATTCAAGTTTTTTAAAAAAATAAATTTTATTCAAAATATTTAAATAAAAACATTTAATTGATATTTGGGTAACACTTTTCTTTTTATTTTAGTTTTTTACTTGAAATACTCTTAATCATTCTTCCTTAACATAAAAATTCTTTTGATTTAAATGAATCATATTTTCTTTTTTTGATACATCATGGTAGGGGAGGGGGACAGGGTTCGAACCCTGGATATGTGAGAGGGAGGCCAGTTAATACTGACTGTCATGCCACTGCGCTACTAAGGCACTGGCTAATCATATTTTCTTATATGCAAAATACACTTCTCATATTGTAAGAAAAGTGTATCCTCATGTCACAGTTAATTTGATTTCTGTGTTTGAGTTTTTTATTTTTTATTTTTTAAAAAAGATGTAGGTCCTACCATTTCATGTGTGTGTAGGAATCTTCTTCTTCTTATACAACATAAGAAATGTAAACCCTATATATATTAATGTTAACATATATGCACACTTATTAAAAAAACTAAGTTAAAGAGTAATCAAATTCTTTTATGAGGAGAGAGGATCGATGAGATTAGGATAGTGGAATAAAGTCAATTCAACTATATTTGGAAATCCTTTGGCCAAAAAAAAAAAAACTATATTTGAAAATCCCAAATGAGGTGTATAACATAATTAGCGATTTGTGAGATTTAAAAACTTGATTTAGAATTTCTCTATTTTAAGCAATTTTATATAGGATTTTCCCATTACGATACGTAAATAAAGAAAACAAGGAATAATCATTAATAAAGGCATTATTTAAAAGTCAACTAATCCTTCTTAAGTTGGAAAATAATGTCACTATTTCTAAAGAAAATTAATATTATTAATTATAAATTCTGTAATATGTCAACTAGGTATTAATATCACTATTTCAAAATCAAATCAATTTCATTAATTATAAATTCTATAATATGTCAACCGGGTATTAATATCACTATTTCTAAATCAAACCAATGCCATTAATTACGGTATGAGGAATTTAAGAAATAACCAAATTATTAATGTCAGGAAATAATCATTAATAAATAAGGAAATAATCAAATGCAAAAAATGGAAATTACGAAATATCAGAAAATACTCATTAATAACATGTATTTATTTATTTATGTCTAACCGAGTCATTTTTCACTTAACCAGGTATTGTAAGATTTTAATAGTAGAGCCTCCCAAATCATCAAATCTAAATGATCAAATCACAAAGAAATCGGGTATTTCTAATTTTTCCAACATAATTTTTAATTTTTAATAATTTGTTTCCAATGATTAATTTTTAAGAATTTACTCCTTATCATGCTACCTATAATTAATCATTAATGTTGTGAAATAAAATGTAAACTCCAACACACACGTACACTCGTATTCATATCATATAACAAAAGAAAATCTACATCATAGATATTTGTAGTATTGAAGAGTAATTTGTTTCTGAGAATTAACAGAAAATTTATTCTTATAATAAACACAAGATATAATTAAGTGTTAACAAATGTAATTGAAGAAATAATAGGGAGAAGATGAAGAATCTTATTGTATTAACCACAAAAAGTAATATGCTCATTCAATGAGTAGCCTACTTGGGTTAACTATAAAATTAAACCTATAAATAGACCATGTTAACTCCTTTTTAGAGAGAGACTATATTAACTTTCCCTTGGAGAGAGACCAAGTTAACTCTCTCTCTAAACATGGTGAGGACTCGAAATCCAAACATACTAAACCACAATAACTAGACATTTTATATAGAATAGGTATTAACCAACTATTCAACTAATTAACTTATATTTTTAACACACCCCCTCAAATTGAACATTATTTATTTTAAATATGCTAAACTTGAACAACACAAAAATAAGGGTTAAGGTGAATTAATTTGAATAGTTTTCCAATAAAAAAAAATGATACAAAGATTTCTTTATTGACAATCTTCTCTCATGCACTTCTGGCACCACCACCATGAAGACTATTTGCCTCTCTCATATGCATTAGCATGCATCTAATTACTTGAACCCTTCATTTTTGTCTTTATTCTTGCCCATTGAATCCTTTTCTTGAAGCTCTATTATTGCCTGCCGCTTGACAGCAACATGCTTCATAAAACTAGTTTCTGTATATATGGGTTTATCGTTTGTCATGTCACTCGACATAAGCTTATGTCAAGTTATGTCAAGTCACCCAAAAACTACGTCGTTTTGGGAGTTAAGGGAATTAATGAAGAGTGTTTTTGTATTTTTGATTTTGTATTTATTATATGAATTTTACTAAAAGATCTCACATTAATTATCTTAATCTCAAAACTACGTCGTTTTGAAAGTTCGTTAATTCCTCTAACCCCAGAACAACGTAGTTTTGGGGTGACTTGACATAAACTTATATCAAGTGACATGACAAACGCCTATATATATATATATATATATATATATATATATATATATATATATATATTAAAGTGTAACGACACCATTCCTACCAATCATATACATCCACTGCTTCACAATTTCAACGCATCCAGAAGCTTTCAACAACAAAATTTTGATATTTATCCCATCAAGAGTTGTTAAGTGCCACTCTTCTTATTATTTAATTGAACAATTTTTTTTTCAATTATTCCCATCAGGAGTTGTTTCTTCCTTCTACTTATGCTCAACTTATTCAATAGGATTTTTTTTTCCCCGCTGAAGCTCAGAAATATTAACATCACCATTAGTGTCACAATGACTTTTGATTGGAGCACCCACTGCTGAAGTATCCATCTGACTGATATAATCAGCAGCCCAGACATTCTCACTAGAAATAAACTCCCCATTCTCATTACAAAACTCAATCCCTTCACCTGGAACTAGATGAAATTGAGGAGTTTCTAACTAAAGAGTGTTTGAATTCTTCTTCGATTCAAAGATAGAAGCCACCAATACATGTGAATGAGTGTGAGGGTTTTGTTTGTATCTGAGTGATACTGCCGCCGCTTCTCGGTGGTACGTGAGTGAGAGATTCGCCATAGCTTCTCAGTGGTGAGTCGAAGGTAACGGAGGAGATTGGACGTGAGTCAGTGGTGGAAGCGAGTTCTCCGGTATGGAAGGAGGAAGAGAGTAGGGCTTCGACTAAATCTGTATTGATAAGGAAAGTGTTAACGGAGAATAACTTCGGTAATAGTACGGTCTTATCGGCAATGCAAAAGGCATGGAACATGGAGGAAGGATTGAGAGTGATAGGTGCAAACAGAAGTGGAATGGGATTTCTGAGATTTGATTTGCTTTAATAGGCTCCTTTGGCAAAATCAGCATGGTCATTACTAATCCAAAATCCGCAGGATATGTGGTATAGGATTTTGGAGAGGGGAGGTCATTACTAACTAAGAAGCGATGTTGGAAAGTTGGTAGTGGCCAATCCATCAACGTATGGGAAGATAATTGGATACCAGATTGTTGGGTATCAATGTGGGTGAACAAAAGAAAAAGTTGAAGGTCTCGGACTTGATTCATGATGGAAGATGGGATCTTGAGTTTATTAAGGATTGCCTATCGGATTAGGAGAAGGAGTTATTAATCCTAAAAATTCCCATCCTTTCCCCTGATGTCAAGGATAAGTTGATTTGGCTGACCGGGGATAATAAATGGGATTTAGAATGTCAAATCAAGATGCTATGTAGCTAAGGAGGACAAGGCTCCGATCCAGTGGTGAAAAAAGATCCTAATTCTTCTTATCAATTGCCAAAAGAGTTATGGAAGTTAGTATGGAAATTGGGGGAGAGGATACTATCAGAATCCTTAGAGAATAATACATGAAACAGTGAAATAGCATGCCTCGACTGTTTTGAAGCAACAAGAAAACAATCAAAGAAATGAAAGCATAAAATATAAATAGAGATTAAAGAATCCGGAACGAAAACCGAAACTCCAAAGAAAACCCTACAAAGATCGAGCTTGAAGACCCAAAGCTTCAACAACCCAACACTTCATATTGCACAGTTTAGCCGCAATGAAGGACGATGAATGGCGAAAATGCCTTTGGTCTAGCGACGAAAGGCGACGAGAGGTGAAGATCAATCAGAAGCTCCAACCTTTAAATATAATCTCTCAAGCTTTCTCATCTCTTGCTCATACTCATCAACTTCAACAAGCTTCGGGTTATCAACCAGCTTTGAGGCTCTTTCGATCGCATCCTCAATCTTCTTCCTGTCTACAAGAGAAAGCCCTGATCCAATCTTCTCATTATTTATCTCAGTCCTGATTTTGTATATATGGTCCTCCAAGGCATTCTTTGCTTTAGCTTTCTTCCTGAACCTCACATCATCAGCCTTGAATATCTCAGCTTCTTGAACCATCATTTCAATCTCTTTTTTTGATAGTCTTCCTTTTCTATTGGTTATTGTTATGCCATTCTCATTCCCTGATTTAGCTTCCTTGGCAGAGACTTTTAAGATCCCATTTTCATCAATGGAAAAACAAACGTTGAAATCAGGAACACCCTTTGGTTTTGGGGGAATGGTTACATTTAACGTATCCAAGCAGTTGTTATCATTAGCTCTTGTTCTCTCACCTTGAAAAATAGTAAACCAACACTCTGTTAGGTTGTCAAACGCAGTGGTTGCCCTTGACGACATTGATGTAGGAATGCTAGTATTCCTTGGAATTACTACTTTCATGAGATCACCACGTACCGCAAAGCCTAAGGACAACGGGGTGACATCTCTCAAGACAATGTCCTGTAAATTTTCATTTCCTTGCCCACTTAATATAGCAGCTTGAACAGCAGCACCATAAGCAACAGCCTCATCAGGGTTGATGCTCCTACATAGCTCCTTCCCATTAAATAAGTCCTGCAATAGCTGTTGGATTTTAGGAATTCTTGTAGACCCACCAACCAAGACAACCTCATCAATACTCCTCTTGTCCATCTTGGCATCCAAAAGACACTTCTCTGCAATTTCTAAACATTTTGTGAAGTAGTCCTTGTTCAATTCCTCAAACCTAACACGAGTGATTGTTGAATAAAAATCAATGCCTTCATATAAAGCATCAACCTCAATGATTGTCTCAACCATAGAAGAGGATGAGAGTGTTCTTTTTGCCCTCTCACAAGCAGTTCTCAACCTCCTGAGGGCCTTTGGATTCCCAGTGATATCCTTTTTTTGCTTCCTCTTCAACTCTTCCACAAAGTAGTTGACCATTCTGTTGTCGAAGTCCTCTCCTCCAAGGTGTGTGTCACCATCAACTGCTTTAACGTTGAAGTCACCCTCATTAATTGTGACAACAGACACATCAAAGGTACCACCGCCCAGATCAAATACAAAAATGTTTCTCTCGAGGTTATGGCTACCTTTTTTGTCAAGACCATATGCAATTGCTCCAGCAGTGGGCTCGTTAATTATCCGCAATACATTAAGCCCAGCAATTGTGGCTGCATCCTTGGTTGCTTGGCGTTGAGAGTCATTGAAATAAGCAGGCACAGTGACAACTGCATCCTTAACTGTTGAACCAAGATAAGTCTCTGCAATCTCATGTATCTTCCCTAATACCATGGATGAGATTTCCTCTGGTAGAAATTGCCTTTCCTCGGATTTAAATTTCACAACGATCTTGGGATTATTATCAACACCACCAATGACCTTAAATGGCCAAAGGTTTATATCACTTTGAACATGAGAATCACTAAACCTCCTACCAATTAACCTCTTCGCATCTGCAAAATGTTAATCATTGTAAGTGTAAATAAGAAAAAATAACCATACGTATAGTATAAGATCATACAAAAGAAAAAAGGTTAACAAAAGAACTAGTGATCAACTTGCATGAAAGGGTGCATAAATGAACTTAAAAAAATGAAAAAAGCTGTCAAAATTTTTTATTTTAAATTTATTTATTGTACATTCCCAAGATCATATCAGCAATGAAAGGAAATATGAAAATATATATCAAAGGGAATTACCAAACACAGTGTTAATAGGGTCAATTGCAGCATGGTTCTTGGCAGCATCACCAACCATCCTTTGAGTATCAGTGAAGGCAACATAAGACGGTGTTGTTCTATTTCCTTGGTCGTTCACGATAATATCTACTCGACCATGCTGCCATACTGCAACACACGAGTATGTGGTTCCAAGGTCGATTCCAATGGCCAATTTCTGCTGTGATCTATCACCCATCCTCTTTCTTTCAAAGTCAATGGAGTTTTGGGAGTCTTAGCCTGACAAGAAAGTGTTTCTAGAGATTGGTAAGCTAATCAGCATGGTCAGCAAGTTACAAACCAAAGCATTTTAGCATAAACTAGAGAACACAATGCCATCTATTACAGCTCCACATAGCACATATAACAAAACAAAACTAGAAAAAATAGATCAATCTATTGAACTAAATGGTATCCAAAATAAAAGCAAAATGAGGGCACTCTCACCTCTATTTTTCTGTAATTCCTCCCTATATTTTGAAGAGTTATGTTTCAAATTGCAGCCCAATTTATCAATCTACAACAAGATAATCAGATCCGAACAAACCCAAGTCAGCAAGCGATAAACAAACTATCATATATGCATCTGGTGTAATGCAACAAAGCTCATATCCATATGAAAGGTTTCTACAATTTTCAGAATGGTGAGACTTGGACCAATAACTTCTATGTTAAACCTCTTGGTATCATGGGAATTATTTGCAACCAAAAGAAGAAAACTTAGCAGTTCCAAGAAATTGAATATTTAATTTAATAGTTTGATTATTCTATGAGATCTTTAAAAGAAACGAATATAACATATAATTATAAATATAAACATATGCAAATGTTTAAATTTAGGTGAACTAATCAATAGAAAAAGTAGGGATTCTAATAAATTAAGTATGACTTCTTAAATTATAATAGAGAGGTAGATACAAAATATTAACTAAATATTTAATTTAATATTTTGGTTATTGCTTTTAAGATTTTTAAAAGGAAGAAATATAATATTATAATTATTATAAATAAATATAAATAAGTGCAAGTGTTTAAATTTAGGGAAACTAATTTTTTTTAAAAAAAGGATTCCAATAAACCAATATTTACCCCCATCATATTTGAACACACACATGCTCCGTTGTTGTTGTTGTTTTTTTTTTGTTGATAAACCAATGTTTTTTTGAACACACACATATTCCAAGGAATTTGAGCAATAAGGGTCTTATTTGTTCCAGAAGTTTTTTAAAGCACTCAACACCCAAAACTTTTTTTTTTTTTTTGGAGTAAAATTGTCTGGGAAGGTTTTTTTAGGGGTAATTTTACCCTAAAAGTTTACAAATTAGAACAACAATTTAACGGTTAAGATTAAGGAAAGGATAAGATAGCTACATTTTTAAACTTCCAAAGCAATTTTGTTCTAAAAAAACTTTCAGGCGCTGAGTACTCCTGAATGAAAACTTCCCGAACAAATAAGACTCGTATCCTCGGAATTTGATTTGAAATTCATAACTACAGTAATGATGTGAAAACCTAGGGTGAGGTAAATTGAAGATAAGACACATGCGTTGCAATTAATGAAGAAAAGGAAGAATGGACTACAAGAAAATTTAGAGGATCAGGGGAACATGGAAGCACGAATTGGAGCCAAAAGGGGGAGAAAGAATGCACCTGTACGTTGTCTGTGACGGTGAATAATGCGGTTTCAAGAGTATGAGAGGTGTAAGAAGTAAAAAGGGTTTTATAAAGGTGGAGGTAGGGTTTGACTCTCTTATTAAGATATTATTATTTTAAAAGATATAATAGTATATAATTATTTCCTCTTTTATATTTTTTCTTTTTATTTAGATATAGATTAGATTATTATAATTATTGTTGTCTTATTCAACGAGAAAGTATAAAGGAATATAAGGTTAACAAACGAATATGTGCATTTAAATTAGGAAAAATCTTATATAAAGCTAGTTAAAATAGAAAAATTCTAAATCGAGTTGGTAAATTCAACAAATCATTAATTAAGTCATCAACCCAATTTAGGATTTCAAAATCTGTGTAAAATAACTTTAATGCTTCTCCCCTTTTTCTACCCGCCTTTCTTCTTTCTCCTCTTAAAAGAGTATTATTGCTTTATGACTTTATATAAAAGGATAATCAAGAATAATTCAAGTATGCATGCCAAAATAATATCATTGATATCAATTAAATAATTGAAAGTCAATTAATTGTATTAATAATAAAAAAATAAATGTGATTTTTTTTTAAAAAAAAAAAAGAAAGTTGTTATATTTATCGGGAGAGTTTTTTTTTTTTTTTGGGGGGGGGGGAGCATATCTCATGCCAACTTCACCCTTTGCAAAATTGAATTGAAATAAAAATCATTTTTATCAAGATTAACCTAAACCAAAATAATTTTCCTTAACACATAAATGTGAGTTTTTAGATCGTAATTTATTTAATATTTCAATTTTAATTTTTTTAATTATTTAATATAAATCAGTAATATTATTTATCTATTTTAAAAAGTGACGTTTAAATTTCTTATACTTCTATGGATATTTCTGAAAAAAGATGTAAAATGCACTTCAAATTTTATAAAATGGTTTACATCAATATAAAAATTTAAAAAAAAAAACATATATATATATATATATATATATATATATGTGTGTGTGTGTGTGTGTGTGTGTGTGTGTGTGAGAAAAATATAGAAAAATTCATGCTTCATTAATATATTTACCAAAATACGTTCTTTTTATACTGACATATTTTATAAGTTTTCTTTAAAAAAAAACGTTGTTCATGTTAATAAAATACTCTTTGTTAAAAATATTATAGGTTTGTATTCTTATGGTGATATATTTAATATATTTGAACGAATCATATTTTGTTGTATTAAAATTGATTTTGATATATATACGGAAAACATAAGTTAAGAAATAATAAAACTCATTGATGGCCAATGAGAGTTGGCATAGATGGTAAGGGATCCAGGACTAGGCCCTTAGGTCGTGGGTTCGATCCCCTCTACCGTCGCTGGGACTCCTTTGGTAGGCGATCTCGTAAGTCCCTAGTAAGTGTTCATAGAGCTCGGGGCCGTGCCCTGGCCTTGGTAGGGGACTGATGCCGAACCCCGCCAATACTTTTTTTACCAAAAAAAAAAGTCATTGATGAAGAGAGGGGAGGGGTATTAAAATTATTTTACTCATATTTTAAAATAATGACTCAATTAAAAATTTATTAAATTTACCGACCAGATTTATAATCTTTCTAATTTTAAATAACTTTATATAAGATTTTTACTTTAAATTACCTTGGTGAGAACATGAATGCCAACTCCCATCCGTTGCCCCCTACCCCCTCTACCTGAAATGCACCGTCTTTTGTGGAATGGACTTGTGGACTTTGATTTGTGAAAGAGAGATAGTGTAAGGTGCTGCTACATGGCTAAGGAGTGAACATATTTCCGTCTTGAGATTTTTTTTAAGTATAATTTGAGATCTTGAAAAAAAATTTAAAATCATGAGGTATTTTTTTTAGTACCAGTCAGTATTATTATGAAGTAATTTTTTTAGTATTTTGATGTATTTTTTTAGCACTAGTCAGTACCGTGAAATATTTTTTTTCAAGACCCGATCATAAAGTATTTTTAAGTACCAGTAAATAAGTATCTTGAAGTATCTTTTCAGTACCAGTTTGAAATAATTTTTTAAGATCCTAAATTTGTTTTTTCAAGACCATGAATTTTTTTTTAAAAAAATATTTCGAAGTGTTTTTTTTTGTACTATTTAATACTGTGAAATATTTTTTTCAAAATCCTAAAATATTGTGCCTAAAAAAATACTTCAAGATACTTCAAGATAGTGTGTAGTATTGAAAAAATAATAATTCATTGTCTTCAAAAAATCTTTTAGGATCTCAAAAAATTATTTTAAGGTATTTAATGGTACTAAAAATATAGAACCCACAATCTAGGGTGCTTATAATTATTTTAAGGTATTTAATGGTACTAGTTTCTCGCACAGTTACTGCACCCACTGCTTCTGAACCTGAGCCTGAACTTGCTCCTTCTCCCGAGCCTGCCCAAACTACCTCATCTCCACCCTCTTTTGCTGATGACAAAGCGGGAGAAGAGTGAGTGTTGAGAGTGTTGAGGAGAAAAACCTTGTTTTTTTTTTTTTTTTGTGTGTAGTTTCTTCCATTTTTATATATGTGTGCTTCTTTTTGAATATAGATTGTTCAAACCTTTAATGAATATTCAAGTTATGGCATATGTGTATATTCTTTCACTTTTCATTTTTGATCCTGCTGCTAATGCTCTGACTCAATTTCAATAACTTGAACACTTTTTTCTCAAATAAGCACAACTTTCAAAACTAATTCATTGTTTACAAGTGTTGTCATCATCAAAAAGGGGGAGAATATTAGTTCTCTATGTGTTTTGATGATTACTAATAATTGTAAACAATATGGAGATATTTGTGATCAATATTAGAGCAATTTTAAACTTGTCAATTTCAAGCAAAAAAAAACACTCTGTCTGCGACAAACTCGAGCCTATTATGAACAAACTCGAGTTTGCCTTTGACTGAGGATGCAAACTTGCCAGTTCAATTCTCAAACTCGAGACTGAACTTGAAGTTTAAAACTCAAGAGTTTTCCAAAGTTTTCTAAAGCTCTGTGTGAACTCGAGTTCACATTTGTAAACTCGAGTTCATCAGTGGCAGAGAGGTTTTTGGTTTTGAAAATACTTTTAGACTCGAGACTTCTTTCGTAAAACCTCAAGTTTGCAACCTCCAGAGAAAATCCTTTATAGTTCACAAAAGTTGTGAACTCGAGCCTGTTATGATAAACTCGAGTTCATCTCTGGTGAAAAGAATTTTTCAAATTAAGAAGATTTTCACAAACTCTACACTGTTTCATTCAGAGTAAAGCTTTCCAGTTTGAAAGACCTCAAGAGTTTACAAAACATGTAAACTCAAGTTCATCATTGCAAACTCGAGTTTACACTTGACCAATAGTTTTTCAAAATCCTTCAACCAAAGTAAACCTGAGACTTATTTTACAAACCTCTAGTTTCCCTCACGTCTAAAACACTTAGAGTTTTCCTAAGTTAAACAAACTTGAACCTAACATTGCAAACTCGAGTTCAAACCTTACAGAGAGTAAAGAATTTTCCAACTCGAGAAAACTCTAGAGTTAGCCTTGGAAACCTCAAGTTTGTATTTTAAGCACTATAACTGAGTTTTGTCTTGAACAATAACAAACTTGAGCCTAACTTTACAAACTCGAGTTTGAACATTACAGAGAGCAAAAGACTTTTCAACTAGAGAAAACTCTAGAGTTTGCACTTCAAACCTCAGGTTTGGCCTTTAAAAGCTAAAGCTAAGTTTTATCTCAAAAAGTGTCAAACTCGAGCTTGTCACTAATAGACTCAAGTTTGACTCACAATCACAAACTCTGCAGAATTCAAAATCGCGACATTCTTCTCTGGAAGAAAGGAACTCGAGTTCAGGATTGCAAACTCGAGTTCAAATCAACCCGAGAATAATGTGATGTTTCAATGAACTAAAAACCTCAAGTTTTCTTTTCAAACCTCCCGTTTGCATGATTTGAACTTGAAATACCTTTACCAACTGAAGCTCTGAACTCGAGCCTGCAAGAACCAAACTCGAGTTCATGACGCTAACTCAGAAATTCAAATTCTGACGATTTCAGAAAACATTCTTGTTTGATCTTAATACTCTGCAATATTATTCTCTGATATTCCTAGCTATATTTAATGACTTTATTAGTAAATTCCAGATGTTTAAAGAATGTTTATTGAAGGGTTAAAGAATAAAGCAAAAAGCAGTTCAGAACATTAAATGCTATGACCAGAAAGTTGCACACTTTTGGACAATCCATTTGCACACGGTTGCAAAGCATTAAAGATTGATTTCTACAACAAGCAACCTCTTCTCTAACGGATTAATTCGCAGAGAGTCAACTCTAATCACTTGGCCAACTGGATTAAGTGGAAACTAGAGAGAGAAGGTGCCTAAATCACTTGCTAACCCTTGAAGACTTCTCTCAACGGTAATATTAAAGATGCAACGGTCAATTAATGCTTCCTCAGTATAAATAGAGTTGCATTCAAGTCTTCACTACAACCACAACTGCTGAAAACGTATTGTATTCAAGTGTTCATTTATTTTCATCAGTTTTCACTTGTATAGTATCTTTTGATACAGAGAGCTTCAGTGATTATCATTATTTACTTTTAGAGAGAGTTTGTTCTAGTAAATCATTTATTGTAAAGAATCACAAGTCAAGGGGACTTGGTGATTTGGGTGTTTATTGATTACAACTTGTAAGGGGGAGTGAGTTCTAGTGAGAGAATCACTTCTTAAGTGCAAAGTGTGTAATCTTTGAGTTAGTGGAAAATCCCAGAGAGTCTGGGGACTGGATGTAGGTCAAGTTGTTAAGACCGAACCAGTATAAATCTCTGTGTTCATCTTTTCTATCCCTTACTCTGTTTATCCCTGTTTTTAGAACTTCAAAACAGAGCATTTGCCCAAAATTTTGAGAATACCTAATTCACCCCTCTCTTGGATATTTGAGCTCCACTTTCAGAAATGGTAAATCCCAATGAGTTGTAAGAATTTCTTGCTCAAATTAATGTTAAGTTATGGTTTTGATGATTAACAATTATTAACTTAAGCATCGGAATGTCTAGTTATGTTTTGTGCAGGATGTTTTTACAAATTTAGAGCTTTTGCTGATAAAAGGTGAAAACTCGAGTTTTGGCTTAAGTATCGGGGAGAAAAAAGAAAACTTGATTTGCCACTTCACTCTTCTAAATTTGGACAAAATAGGAGAAGGGGAAAGATATATATAAGCCTCCACTTCACTCTTCTAAATTTGCCACTCGGAGCACCCCACTTTTGTTGAGGAGAGGGGACGCAGGTGGGCCTTATAGTCCACCACGAGAGCAAGTTTTATTGTTCTTCCTTTTTGTGCAGAATGAAAATCCTACTTCTAAAGTATTATCAACAACAGTAAATACCATCATATCAAAAAAAAAAAAAACAACAACAACAGTAGATACCTACTCAGTTATCTTCTTAATAAATTTCTATAGAAATAATATATCTTAATGTTCCATAAATAATATAATATTATGGTTCCCAACAAGAAATTGCAATTTACCATTGTGAGAGAAAAAATTGATGAAGAGCTAAGTTGTCGAAACTCGAAAAGGAAATAATTGAGAGATTAGAAAATCAAGGAATTTTATTATCAATATTCATAACATGATATATCGGCAACAAAGAGCTCTTGTTCAGAAAAGGTAAGAATAAACTGATTTTTTTTTAGTTGCCCATCTGGTTTACCGAAGCTTCGCCTTAACTAATCTGGATTCGATCAGCGTCGTTCACCTGGCTATGGTGGGAGAGTCTCCCAGCGGGGGTTTTTTTGCATTCACAAGGCTCAAACCCGAGACCTTGTTTAAGCGACACAGGCCGCTTACCACTTGAATCAACTCCTGAAACAATAAACTGATTATGTAAACGTATATAGGAATTGCCTAATGTCTCTCACGACTATCGGCTATGCCTCGGCCCATTAACAATGATTAATGGTAACTAATTATTATTTCATAACACTCTTCTATAAAATAAATCTCTTTCACACATTTTTTTCCTTTCCCCACCATCAATTATTATTATTTTCCGGGCCGACCACTGAACCGGCTGAAATATCAAGTCAAGGACTCAAAGGTCAATGGGTTAAACCAAAGTCAACTTGAGGCCAGACCGATGAGGAATAAATTCTTTTTAAAAAATATATAATTTCTCACCGCATCATCCAAAATACTATATATCCAAAAACTAAATACAAAAAAAAAAAAAAACGTCTTTGTGACCCCAAAGTTTGGAGCTTGCAACCAGCCATGGCGTCTAAGACCGAAAACGAGAAGAACAAAATCGCGTCTGAACAAGGCAGCGTGAGTGACGGGGAAGATAAACGGTGAAGGTGAACTCGAGCAAGGTAAGAGGACGAGAGGACAATTGTGTGTGGCAAAGGCATTTCGAATGATCGAAAGAATAGGGAAAAACTTCTGGACTGGACTTGGCTTTCCTCCAATACTATTACTGTCCACTACCCTCCAATTCCTCCAAACTACGCCGTTTTGGCGCAAATTAGTGGAGCTTCAGCCTTTTTTTTAAAAAAATAAAAATAAAATTCTAGGTGTTAAATAGTACTAAAAAGATAGTTAAGGATATATTGACTAGTACTGAAAAAATACTTCATGATCTTGAAAAATTATTTCAGAATCTCGAAAAAGTATTTTGGGTACTAACTCATACTAAAAATACACTTTAAAATATTTTTTTCAAGATCCTGAAATATATTTTTTCAAGTCCCTAAAATAATTTTTGAAGATCATAAAGTATTTTTTCAGTATCAGTCAGTATCTTTTTAATATCATTTAGTATTTTGAAATATTTTTTTCAAGATCCTAAGAGAATTTTTCAAGATCATAAAATATTCTTTCAGTATCAATATCATGAAATATTTTTTCAAGATCATAAAATATTTCAGAGTACTGAATGGTACTAAAAGGATACTTCAAGATACTGGTACTGAAAAAATACTTCATGATTTTTAAAAGTTATTTTTAGTGCAAATTAATACCCTGAAATATTTTTTCAAGATTCTAAAATAATGTTTCAAGATCATGAAATATTTTTTCAGTACCAATCAATATCCTGAAGTATTCTTTTAGTACCATCCAGAAACTAATTTTTTCCCCAAAAAAAGGGGCTAAAACTCCGCTGATTTGTGCCAAAGTGGCACACTTTGAAGGAATTGAAGGTTAGAAGACAATAATAGTATTGGAGGAAAGCCAAGTTCAAAACTTCTGAAGGTAATTTTGAAATTATAAATAAACAAAAAACAAAAACTTAAAAAAGTATGAAACTACATCGTTTCATCCTTTATAAGAATAAAAAATATTAATTCGGCCACTCGCACAACTCATCGAGTTGTTCAAGTTATAACTGGGTCACACTGAGTCGGTCAAGTTAGTGTGACCCTGGTTCTATAGTTCGCCTGAAACATTTTCCTAGCCGATTCACTAGTTTCTAGTCTGAATCAATTAGCCCGGTCCCCAGGTTTAATTACCATGAATAAATATTACAAGTTAAAAAATGATAAATATTAAATATTAAGGAAGAATAAGGATTTTAAATAAACAGAGAAAAGATGAAAGTAAATTGGAATGAGGTGAATAGCTCTCATGAGGAATGGGAAAGGAATTAATTGCATCTTACAGACAAGTGTGTCAAGACATGTTTATACGTGACACAATAAGGGACAATATCTTGCATACAAATATTCAAATAATAAAATACAAGACTATCTTGTCATGAAAATTTCTGTGAGAAAATCAAAAGTTTCCCTACCACTTTCATAGATAATCGTAAGTTACACTATGAAGTAATTAATAGGAGAAGAATAAATAACAATAAATACAATCATCAATTTATACTCATTCCAATATCAATAAGAGCATGAAACCAATATCCAACAAACTTTCATGAGCAAAATCATACTTGAAAAGATGATAATTAACATAAAAATATGGTAAGTAGTAGAAACTTCATCTATAAAAATCATAATGGAACATTATTTACTCACATCTTAAACTCCCAAAATATAACTTGATCTTTCCACAACTGCCCAAAAATAATAATCACCCTTAATAGCCACTTAAATACCAAAACAAGAGAAACTAGCTATATCAATACCTCAATAACAATATTTTACATGGTATGCTTTCTAAGATTAAAATCCATATCAAAATCAATATAAACTTTTCATATATGAGTGGCTACTAGCAAAAGCCCTACCTTCTATTTTTAATTGCATGACAACACGAAAATAAACACCAAACCCTTTATACTGTAATTATTGCCCCCAAGCTATATATGTATCAATTTGAGATTATAACCCATACTTTCTCTTAAACATATCATCAAACACTTCACATAAAACTTTATTTAACAAACTCATATGGATGACGGCTCTACTCACACTGCCCCACGCCCACACACATTATTAATAATAGATAGTAAAATTATATTTAAAAAAAACGCATTAAGCATAAGTTTAATGAAAAAGTATACTTTCGATTATTTATATAAAACGGCCCACCATCATTGAAATCGTCACTTTGATTCATCTTGTGCTTGTAAGGCCTTCCAAAAAAGCGCGCGCACACACACAGAGACAATAGTCAATCACAAAACGAAAATAATTAACTAACCCACAAAGTCATGTGAAATCATTTACAATCCCACGAGGATTACAGAAAAGCAACAGTAAAATTCACTACCATATTTTTGGCCCCAAAAATATTCCGCAACCATCTCAAGAAACAGAAAAAACTGTCATGTGTCTAAATCTAACCTAATTTTCAATATTATGGGATTAAAGACCACTCTCTTAATCAGCTCTCTCATCTCATGCTCATACTTATCAACTTCAGCAAGGTCTTGGTCATCAACCAGCTTTGAGGCTCTTTTAACCACACGCTTAATCTTCCTCTTATCTGCAGCTGAAAGCCCTGAGCCAATCAATCACCTGATTAAAATATTTCTAAGAATTTTGGCACAGTATTTCCCTGAACTTTAAACTCCCAAAATCACAACACTTTATTTTCAAGCTTTTAGCTTCAACAATATTTCCTTAAGTCAGACACCATAGCTATGGCCATAATACTGTCCTCTAAATCATTTTCCAGCATCTAAACAACATAGTCGTCATCAAACATATTGGTGTCAAACCGAACAGGCAAGGGGAAGGGAAGAACTTTGTAAAAAAATTTATGAAACTTAATTAATTGCATCCCAATATACTTGATTCAAATCAAAGCTTGTATTTACATCTTTGCTATAACTTTTTCTTATCCTCTAACTTTCACACTTCTTAGACTGCACCAAACTCCTTGTTAGGACTAATATGTAATTAGTCTCTTGCACATAGGTGTTAATATTATCTGCAGATATATTAGTTGTATTGTGCCACATATATGGCTATGATCTGTTTGTAACAATATTCTGTAATTCTCCTATTCTATAAATAGCACAGTAACCCAAGGAGCCCTTTATCTATTGGGCAATTCATTTCTTCACTTTTGTCCTTTTCTCACTTGTTACCAGAGCCACTTTATTCCCTTTTTCCTTCGTGATGGCCAGTCCCTCGTCTGCCTCATCTGGTACTACCTCCACACCGTCTGTTTTTTCCACCGCCACCTCTTCCACCTATGCCTTATTTCACTCCTCCAGCCAGACGTCGTCGATCAAGCTGGATCGGACGAACTATCTGGTATGGGCCTCGGTGGTTTTACCTCTCATCGAAGGTAATCGTCTTCAGAGCCATCTCAATGCTTCTTCTCCTGTTCCACCGATGACCACGGTGATTCCTCCCTCTACTGAGGTGATTTCGAACCCAGCTTTTGAAGAGTGGTTCGCTGTTGATCGAATGCTCCTCGGATGGCTCCACAACACTATGACACAGGATGTCGCTACACAGCTCCTCCATTATCGGATTGCGTTTGAGCTCTGGACTAAGGCACGCTCTCTCACTTCCGTCGTGTCTAAGTCTCGCATCATGATTTATCAGTCAAAGCTCCATAGCACCCGCAAGAATGGTCAAGCCATGGCCGACTATCTCTCCCGTATGAAGCGTATTTCTGACCATCTAGCTCTGGTCGGCGCTCCCATCTCCACTGATAAGTTGATTCTGCACACTCTCAATGGATTGAATGGTGAATATAACGCTGTGGTGGTTAAGCTCGTCGATCAGGAACAATTGACGTGGGTCAATGCTCAATCGGCCCTTCTAGCTTTTGATGCTCGGCTGGAACAACTCAACACCTTTTCTTCTCTTTCTCTCCAGCCGACGGCAAATTTTGCTATCCCCAACTCTGATTCTTCTAGGACCCCTGCTCATTCTCCATCCCATGGTCGTAGAGGTGGCCGACAATGCTCTCAGGGACGCTCAAATGGTGGCAACTCTGGCCGCACATTTTGTGACTTGTGCAAGAAACCCGACCATCGCGTTGCAAATTGTTTCAAACAATTTGATCGGTCTTTCCATCCTCCCTCTCGGTCTCCACCTCAAGCGTATCATGTGGATGCTCTAGATGCTTTTAACTCTGATTGGTACCTTGATAGTGGTGCTAACCATCATGTTTCTGTTGATTCCACTCATTTGGACTCTGTTCAGCTAGTGGGTAAGTCTCGAAATCGTATTTTTACTTGCACTGGTTCATCTGCTAATGTTCATGGAATTGGTTCTGCTTCTATTCCCTGCTCTGACTCTCATCTGCAGCTTAACGATGTGCTCATTATTCCACATGCTACTAAAAATTTGTTAAGTGTGAATAGGCTTGTTTCAAATAATCCTGTTTCAGTCATCTTTACTAATTAGGGGTATGTTGTGAAGGATCAGAACACAGGGTCTCTACTGATGAGAGGCACTCCAAGGCAAGGGCTATATCCAATGACCACCATTAAGGCTCAGGCTCATTCTGCAGTTACTTCACAGTCTTATGAGGATTTTCTGAATTGGCATTACAAGCTTAGACACCCTAGCAATAAGATTTCACAACTAATACTGAAGAGTAAATACCCTATTTAGTCCCTGAAAAAAATCACGAACCCCTTTTTGGTCCCTCAGTAAAAAAAACTCATCCCGTAATCCCTGAGCACATTTAGGACACTTCACTGCATATGTCCTCTTCAACCTAGAAGGACTAACATGGACGATTTTTGGATTTTACAGGGATTACGAGATGAGTTTTTTTTTTTTTTACTGAGGGACCAAAAAGGGGTCTGCGATTTTTTTCAGAGACCAAATAGGGTATTTACTCAATACTGAATGATTGTAATGTCAAACTTCCTATTAATGACACTTTTGTTTGTGAAGCATGTTAATCTGGCAAATCTAGAAAACTGCCTTTTTCCAAGTCTTTGTCTCATGCCTCTGTGCCTTTTGAATTGGTTCATATTGATTTATGGGGTCCTTCTCCTATAGCATCTGTTCATGGTTACCGATACTATATTCATTTTATTGATGATTTTAGTCGATATACATGGTTATATCCTCTAAAAAATAAAGGCGAAACTGATATTGCATTTCAACATTTTCACAAAATGGTTGAAACTCAATTTCATACTGAGATCAAGACCATCCAATGTGACAATGGCACTGAATATAAACCCCTTATTCCACTTGCAACCAACTCCGGTATTCTCATGCGTTTTACTTGTCCCTATACTTCCTCTCAAAATGGAAGGGCTGAGAGAAAACATAGACATATTGTTGAAATGGAGTTAACACTTTTGGCTCAAGCAAATATTTCTTCAGATTATTGGACTGAGGCTTTTCAAATGGCTGTTTATTTAATTAATCACCTCCCTACTCCGGTTCTACAATGAAAGTCTCCTTTGGTTGTCTTATACAAAATTACACCTGATTACAACTCCTTAAAGCCTTTTGGTTGTGCTTGCTACCCTTGCTTAAAACCCTACAATTCTCACAAACTGGAGTATCACAGTAAGAAATGCACTTATCTTGGTCCGGCTTCAAATCAAAAAGGTTTCAAGTGTCTCAGCCCAACTAGCAGAATTTATATTTCTAGGCATGTGATTTTTGACCCAAGTGTATTCCCTTTTTCTACAGGTTCTCCACATTCACAAGGCTCTTCTGGTGTTGATATTTCCCTTCCAATGGTCATGGCTGGCCCACTGCGAGAAAGAGAAAGTTTTAGTACCTCTCATACTCCTCCTCCACTAAACCCATTAATTAACCCCAATATTTCTCCAACCACTCATACTACCCAGCCCACTCTTCCCATCTCAGCTTACATACCCACCTCGGCCCAACCCTCTCCCAACATTAATTCTCCTACTTCACCTCACCCTACACTCTCTCAAGCCCCATCTACCGAGCCCTCCCATTCTCCAACACACCCACCCTCTTCCACTTCTCTTCACCCACCCTCTCATTCGCCTCTTTCCTCATCTTCATCTCGTGCCTCTCCTTTATCAGCACACGGCTCGTCCTCCTTTCATACCTCCACTTCAGGTTCCTTCTCCTCCTCTCATTCTTCTCCTCCTCTCTCTTCCTCTCCACCCAATATCCACCCGATGGTCACATGAGCCAAGTCCCGCATCGTCCAAACCAAATATCCTTACATCAGTTTACTTACCTCAGAAACACCCCACTCTCTTTCTCAGGTCGCCGAACCTCAGTCAATTTCTGAAGCCCTAGCCTCTGCTCATTGGCTGCGTGCTATGCAGGTTGAGTATGAGGCTATCTATCGAAACAACACTTGGGTCCTTGTTCCTTATCGGGGTCAGAAACTTGTGGATTGCAAATGGGTGTTCAAGACAAAATTCAAAGCCGATGGTTCCATCTTAAAACACAAAGCTCGCCTGGTTGCTAAAGGTTTTTAGCAGTCTCCTGGCATTGATTATGGGGAAACTTTCAGCCTTGTTGTCAAGCCCACGACCATTCGTCTCATTCTCACATTGGCTCTCAAATTCGGTTGGGACATACGACAGTTGAATGTGAACAACGCCTTCTTGAATGGCTTTTTAAAGGAGCAAGTGTTTATGAATCAGCCCCCTAGCTTCACTGATTATGCTAAACCAGGTTATATCTGTCAACTCACCAAGGCCCTCTATGGTCTCAAGCAGGCTCCACAAGCATGGTTCGAGAGACTTAGACAATTTTTGGTTAGCTGGGGTTTCCAGAATGCATGCACCGATGTCTCTTTATTCTTCCTGAAGAGTAAGCGTTTAATGGTATTTATCCTCATCTATGTCGATGATATTCTAATAACTGGGAAATACTACTTCTGTTCAAAAGTTTATTGTCCGACTGAATGAAGTGTTTTCTCTGAAGGATTTAGGTCCTATTCACTATTTTCTGGGATTAGAAATTCATAGAGATTGTTCTGGTTTTTTTGTAAATCAAACCAAATATATCCTTGATTTATTGAAAAAGTTTCAAATGTCTGATTCTGCTCTAATGCCTACACCCATGATTACTGGTTGGAAGTTTTCAGCTCAGGATGGACATGTGTTATCTGATCCTTCATTATATAGAAGAGCAATTGGTTCCCTACAATATTTAACGACATCTCGACCTGATATAGCTTATTCTGTTAATAAGCTTAGCCAGTTTTTGTCTCAACCCAATGACATACATTTTCAAGGGGTCAAAAGAATTCTAAGATACCTGAAAGGCACCATACACTATGGTTTACATATTAAACCTATAGGTTCTCTTCATTTGATGGCATTTACAGATGCCGATTGGGCTACTGACCTTGATGATAGAAAAACTGTGGGTGGTTATTGTGTTTATTTGGGAGGAACACTTGTCTCCTAGAGCTCTAAGAAGCAAAAGGCTGTTTCTATAGCAAGCTTAAAATCTGAATATCGATCCCTTTCTGATGGTGCAGCTGAACTCAAATGGATACATTCTCTTTTATCAGAAATTGGTCTTCACATTTGGTAGCCCTCAACAATTTGGTGTGACAATTTGAGTGCTCAAGCCCTTGCCTCAAATCCGGTTCATCATGCCAGAAGCAAACATATAGAGATTGATGTTCATTTTATTCGAGACCAAGTTCTATCTGGTGCCATTAGAGTTCGCTATGTTCCCTCATCACATCAAATTGCTGATTCCTTTACTAAAGCACTTTCTCATTCTCAATTTTCTTATTTTAGGCACAAACTTGGTGTGTGTCCCACACCCTCTCGTTTGAGGGGGAATGTTAGGACTAATATGTAATTAGTCTCTTGTACGTAGGTGTTAATATTATCTGTAGATATATTAGTGGTATTGTGCCACATGTATGGCTATGATCTGTTTGTAACAATATTCTGTAATTCTCCTATTCTATAAATAGCACAGTAACCTAAGGAGCCCTTTATCCATTGGGCAATTCATTTCTTCACTTTTGTCCTTTTCTCACTCTCCTCTCAAGAAAATAGCAAAACCTATGGGAATTTTACTCACGATGAGAGGGACAACTTTTCTGATAGAAGTATAAGGAAAGGAAGTGATTTAAGTGGAGCTTTTGGCCATAGATTGTTTCCCTATCTTCTTCCTCTCCAATTTTCCACTCTTCTCTTCTTCGCTTGTGTGTTTCAGCTGCTGGAACCTGGAATGACCAATATAGTGTGTGTGTGTGTGTTGGGGGGGGGGGCGAGAGATGGTGATTGTTTAAAGTAGGGAGAAGGAGTAAAAATACATATAACCTTTTCCCCCAGGAGCGCCCAGCACCACGACGCTGGAGCAAAAATACACACGATGTTACATTTTGAGAGCGCCCAGTACCACGGCCGTTAGTTGACCGTCAACTTGGACGCTGACGTGGATGCTGACATGGACGCAGACGTGGAATAAAAAAAATTTAAAAATTAGGGAAAAAATTTTAAAAAATTAGGAAAAAAATTAAATAATTAGAAAAAAAAATTAAAAGAAATTAGAAAAGAGAATTCAAAAAATGAGGAAATAATTAAAATAATTACGCAAAACAAGGTTTATAAATAATTAAAACAAGGTTTATAAATAATTAGGTTTCATGTGAGAGTTTGTTTTGGTCCTAATTATAATACAACATTCTAATTTTTGTCAATCTAAAAGAGCCAATGAGAGTTGGCATAGATGGTAAGGGATCCAGGACTAGGCCCTTGGGTCGTGGGTTCGATCCCCTCTGCCATCGCTGGGACTCCTTTAGTAGGCGATCTCGTAAGTCCCTAGTAAGTGCTCATAGAGCCCGGGGCCGTGCCCTGGCCTTGGTGGAGGACTGATGCCGAACCCCTCCAAAACTTTATTCATATAAAAAAAAATTTTCTTCCTAAAAGATGCCTATTGATATAAATGAGGAGTTATGTGAAATCAATAAGGTAGTTGAGGTACAAAATTTATATAAGGGCATTTTAGAAAAATAATTAAAATCAACTAATTCGACTGTCGTCGCCGAGGACCGAACATCGCCGCCGGGTGGCAGCCACTGGCAACTGATTGCCGCCAGCGGCCGACGGTAGGGTGGCCGGTGGTGGGGCCCACTAGCGGTGGTATTTTAATTTCTTTCTAATTATTTTAATTTTTTGAATTTTTTTAATTTTTTCTAATTATTTCATTTTTTTTCTAATTATTTTAATTTTTTCCTAATTATTTTAATTTTTCCTCATTTTTTGATTTTTTTTCTAATTTCTTTTAATTTTTTTCTACTTTTTTAAAAAAAATTTCTAATTATTTGATTTTTTTCCTATTTTTTAATAATTTTTATTCCACGTCAGCGTCCACGTCAGCATGTCAGTCTATGTCAGCGCCACATCAGCATGTCAGTCTGCGTCAGCGCCACGTCAGCATTCCATCCAAGTTGACGGTCAACTAACGGCCGTGGTGCTAAGCGCTCCCAAAATGTAACGTCGTATGTATTTTTGCTCCAGTTGAAAGGACGTGGTGCTGGGCGCTCTTAGGGGAAAATGTTATGTGTATTTTTGCTCCTTCTCC
This sequence comes from Acacia crassicarpa, assembly GCA_034222035.1. NCBI lineage: Eukaryota > Viridiplantae > Streptophyta > Magnoliopsida > Fabales > Fabaceae > Acacia > Acacia crassicarpa. The sequence continues at coordinate 37,092,113 of JAWXYG010000011.1, forward strand.
CTTTAAAGTATAATTATTAACTATAATTAAACTAGTAATGTTTTTCTTTCCAAAAAGAAAAATGTACCACTTCCTTTTAAATTTGATTTGGGTTTAATTGAGTAATTGCTCTTTCAATTCCATATCATCAAATGGGCTTGGGCTTATTTTTTTTTATGAATTTTAGGTTGATGATAGGAATTTTTGATAATTTCTTGACATAATTAAAATAAAGGGAAAATCCACCTCAAGGCCCAAATAATCAAAAAATTATCAAAAAAAGACCTAAAAAAAAGTCCCATGTAAAATAAAAATAAAAATAAAAAAACCCCACGGCTTTTTTCTAATATTATTTTACAAAACGTTAGTTTTTAACATATACTGATATAGTTGTTAGGTAATTTCAAACTAATGGGATTGACATAATTCTTCCGAAAATTCCTTCTTATGTCATTTTTACCTTAAGTACCTCAAATAGGACTTATGAATCACTTGGGAGCTTCCTTTATATTTAAGTCCCTATTCCCTTTCATTTTAGCTTTGGGATTTTCCTAAAGTCTCTAAAAATATTTAAACTTTAACACGAAAATCTTTCAATTTACGCTTTAGTCCTTAGGAACTATTTTATCTTTGTTATGGCAGTTTTGGGACTCTCGTTCAATTGAACTTGGTAGTCTATTTAATTGAAACTTATTCTCTTGAGCTTTTAGGCACAATATTTAGGATATGATAATATCAGGGGAATATGTATGTTGGATAGTAGAAGGAAAATATGTTGAGAGGGTAATAAACATGTAGTGTTGACCTTAAAAATTAAATGATAATAATATGATTACCCTTATGGAAAAAAAGGTATGAAATTATTTCTTTAATAAGTGTGCATATATATTAATATTAATATATAATAAAATAAAATATGATTCATTTAAATCAAACGAGTTTTTGTGTTCAGGAATGATTAAGAATGTTGAGTTAAAAAAAGAAAAAACATAACACTGTTATCAATTAAATGTTTTTATTAAATATTTTGAATAAATTTTTTTTTTGAAAGAACTTAAATTAGTTTTTTGTCAATAGGAAAAAAATCAATCTTTTTAATCACGCAATTTTACTTATGTGATATTTAGGTTTTTTTTTTTTACGTTAATAAATATGTTTTCTCTTAAAAAATCATTAATGACAATATTTGATAAGCAGTTTGCTATATCGAACAAGTTATTTTTTTGAGTAAATACCCTATTTAATCCCTGAAAAAAAACACGGACCCCATTTCGGTCCCTCAAACAACGAAACCTTTTTTTAGTCCCTGAAAAGGATGAATTTCCAAAAAAAAAAAAAGGACCCCATTTTGGTCCCTCAAAAATTCCTCAAAACTCTTTTTTAGTCCATAAAATGTCCTATTTTAGTCCCTGAGGACAAAAAAGGGGTCCGTGTTTTTCTCTAAAGACCAAATAAGGTATTTACTCTTATTTTTTATATTAACATTTTTTTTTCTCAATGAACAAAAAATCAAGTAAGAAATAATTTTTTGTTCTCAATGTTCAACTAGAAATCATTTAATTAATATTAAGGCTGATACTTTTTTTTTTTTGAATTATTCCTAATCATTCTTCCACAAAATATACAATTTCTTTGAACTAAGTTAATCATCATATTTTATTTTATTTTATATTAATGTTTATATATATTTACACCTATGGTAAAAATAAGTTAAAAAATATTGAAATCCTTTTAAGATAAGAGAGGACACTATAAGAGGGCAGTAACGACATTTAATCTAAAATTTGAAATTCTAAATTGGGTCGATAACTTAATTAGGGATTTATTAAATTTACCAATCTAATTTAGAATTTTCCTATTTTAAGCAGTTTTATATGGAATTTTCCTATTTCAAGATCAAATCAATTTCATTAATTATAAATTCTATAATATGTCAACCGGGTATTAATATCACTATTTCTAAATCGAACCAATGTCATTAATTATGTGAGGAAATTAGGAAACAACAATAAGGACATATCCACTAGGTGGGATATAAGAAAATTAAGAAATTTAAGAAATAACCAAATTTTTAATGTAGGAAATAATCATTAATAAATAAGGCAATAATCAAATGTAGAAAATGGAAATTAGGAAATATTAGAAGATACTCTTTAATAACATGTATTTATTTATAGGGTTAAGGAGCGTTTTTACCAACAAATTATTGGCCCAGGAGCATCTAGCACAATTAACTATTAAGTGGATCAAAAATACCAACAAACTTTTAAAAAAGGAGCGCCCAGCACAACACCATTAACAAAAAGTTAACCTCCGTTATCTAAGGTGCAGATTGGCCAACGAACTTTTACTCTAGGAGCGCCCAACACAAAATTCTAAATTTTACTAATTTGAATAATTTTTTTCTCAATTGTTATTATTCAAAACTACTTGTATAGATATTTATGGATAAAAATTACTCATGCTTCAATCTTATCAAAATTATAATTTGTTAAAATAAACAAAATTTTTAATTAAAAATATAATTATATGATTTAAATAAAACTCAAAGTGCTTATAGTTTATTATATATGTTAAAGAAAAAAAATATCTGATTTATTTTTACTTTAGAATAAATTTATGTGAGTTAGAAAATTCATTTAATGTTGATAAAATTTAAAAAATCTATTATATCTTGAAAGAAATGAAATGAGTTTCATTTTTACTTTTATAAAATGAACTTAATAGATATTAATGTCGATACTTAATAATATAAATTCGGCAACTTGATGATATATTTGTTAATTAAATGACCTATTGCTTATATGGATATGGAACTTTCGTAGGCCAAATTGCTCCTTAACCTACTATTAAGTTGTCCTTCCTCATGCCTCTTAAGTTATCTTTTTTTAATAAGTCTCATATTCATATAATCAATAGATCATTTAATTAACAAATATATCATCAAGTTGCCAGATTTATATTATTAAGTATCAACCTTGATATCCATTAAGCTCTTTTTATAAAAATAAAAATTAAACTCATTTTATTTCTTTCAAGATATAATAGATTTTTTAGATTTTTCAAATTTTATTTACATTAAATGAATTTTTTTAACTCACATAAATTTCTTCCAAAATAAAAATAAATCATATAATCTTTTTTGGTTTAACATATATAATAAACTATAAAACACCTTGATGTTTATTTAAATCATATAATTATATTTTTAATTAAAACATTTGTTTCTTTTAGCAAATTATAATTTTGAAAAAATTAAAGAATGAGTAATTTTTGTCCATAGATATCTATACAAGTAGTTTTGAATAATGACATTGAGAAAAAATTATTTAATTTGGTAAATTTTAGAATTTTGTGCTGGGTGCTCCTAAAATAAAATTTCGTTGGCCAATTTGCACCTTACATAATGAAGGTTAACTTTTTGCTAACGGCGTTGTGCTGGGCGCTCCTTTTTTAAAAGTTTTTTAGTATTTTTGGTCCACTTAATAGTTAATTGTGCTGGACGCTCCTTGGCCAATAATTTGTTGGTAAAAACGCTCCTTAACCCTTATTTATATATGTCTAACCTACCAGCACTACTAGTAGTGCAGTGGTATTGGGATTAATTTCCCCCTCTCGGTCTTGGGTTCGATCCCCCCTCCTCTATCGCCTTGTATCAAAAAAAAAAAATATGTCTAACCTAGTCATTTTTCACTTAACCAGGTATTATAAGATTTTAATAGTAGAGCCTCCCAAATCATCAAATCTAAATGATCAAATCACAAAGAAATCGGGTATTTCTAATTTTTCCAACATAATTTTTAATTTTTAATAATTTGTTTCCAATGATTAATTTTTAAGAATTTACTCCTTATCATGCTACCTATAATTAATCATTAATGTTGTGAAATAAAATGTAAACTCCAACACACACGTACACTCGTATTCATACATATAGGAAGCACATAAGGTGCTTCTCCCTTATATGCTTTTTACATGCTTCTCCCAGACAAGCAATTTTTTTAATTTTTTTATTTTTTATATATTCAATATATTTAGATTAAATTATATGCTGTTTTTTGAAAAAAAATTTTGGCGCCCAGTATTTCAAATTAATTAGTTTCCAATTCTGCATTCAGAAATATGTCCTGCAACACCAGTATACTAAAAAAAATTTAATTTGAGATATTGGACGCCAATTTTTTCTTTTTTTTTCAGAAAGCAACATATAATTTAATCTAAATATATTGAATATATATAAAAAAAAAATTTGTTTGCCCCTCTAATTAGAGGAACAAGCATGTAACAAGCATATAAAGGAAAAGCATCTAATGTGAACCCTATCATATAACAAAAGAAAATCTACATCGTAGATATTTGTAGTATTGAAGAGTAATTTGTTTCTGAGAATTAACAGAAAATTCATTCTTATAAAAAACACAAGATATAATTAAGTGTTAACAAAAAGCAACATGCTCATTCAATGAGTAGCCTACTTGGGTTAACTATAAAATTAAATCTAGAAATAGACCATATTAACTCTTTCTTAGAGAGAGACTAAATTAACTCTCCTTTGGAGAGAGATCAAATTAACTCTCTCTCTAAACATGGTGAGGACTCGAAATCCAAACATACTAAACCACAATAACTAGACATTTTATATAGAATAGGTATTAACCAACTATTCAACTAATTAACTTATATTTCTAACACGCCCCTCAAATTGAACATTATTTATTTCAAATATGCTAAACTTGAACAACACAAAAATAAGGGTTAAGGTGAATTAATTTGAATAGTTTTGCAATAAAAAAAATGATACAAAGATTTCTTTATTGACAATCTTCTCCCATTCACTTCTGGCAACACCACCATGAAGACTATTTGCCTCTCATGCATTAGCATGCATCTAATTACTTGAACCCTTCATTTTTGTCTTTATTCTTTCCCATTGAATCCTTTTCTTGAAGCTCTATTATTGCCTGCCGCTTGACAGCAACATGCTTCATAAAACTAGTTTCTCCATATATATATATATATATTTTAAAGTGTAACGACACCATTCCTACCAATCATATACATCCACTGCTTCACAATTTCAACGCATCCAGAAGCTTTCAACAACAAAATGTTGATATTTCTCTTCTCTTTATCTGCAATCCCAGTGGAAGCTTCACTTCATTACTCTGCAAATTCCCAATGAAGTGCCACTCTTCTTATCATTTGATTGAATAAATCCTGATTTGTGATAATTCCCATTACGAGTTGTTAAGTGCCACTCTTCTTATTATTTAATTGAACAAATTCTGTTTTTTTATTATTCCCATCAGGAGTTGTTTCTTCCATCTACTTATGCTCATTCAATAGGTTCCCCCCCCCCCCCCCCCCCCCCGGCTGAAGCTCAGAAATATTAACATCACCATTAGTGTCACAATGACTTTTGATTGGAGCACCCACTGCTGAAGTATCCATCTGACTGATATAATCAGCAGCCCAGACATTCTCACTAGAAATAAACTCCCCATTCTCATTACAAAACTCAATCCCTTCACCTGGAACTAGATGAAATTGAGGAGTTTCTAACTAAAGAGTGTTTGAATTCTTCTTCGATTCAAAGATAGAAGCCACCAATACATGTGAATGAGTGTGAGGGTTTTGTTTGTATCTGAGTGATACTGCCGCCGCTTCTCGGTGGTACGTGAGTGAGAGATTCGCCATAGCTTCTCAGTGGTGAGTCGAAGGTAACGGAGGAGATTGGACGTGAGTCAGTGGTGGAAGCGAGTTCTCCGGTATGGAAGGAGGAAGAGAGTAGGGCTTCGACTAAATCTGTATTGATAAGGAAAGTGTTAACGGAGAATAACTTCGGTAATAGTACGGTCTTATCGGCAATGCAAAAGGCATGGAACATGGAGGAAGGATTGAGAGTGATAGGTGCAAACAGAAGTGGAATGGGATTTCTGAGATTTGATTTGCTTTAATAGGGCTCCTTTGGCAAAATCAGCATGGTCATTACTAATCCAAAATCCGCAGGATATGTGGTATAGGATTTTGGAGAGGGGAGGTCATTACTAACTAAGAAGCGATGTTGGAAAGTTGGTAGTGGCCAATCCATCAACGTATGGGAAGATAATTGGATACCAGATTGTTGGGTATCAATGTGGGTGAACAAAAGAAAAAGTTGAAGGTCTCGGACTTGATTCATGATGGAAGATGGGATCTTGAGTTTATTAAGGATTGCCTATCGGATTAGGAGAAGGAGTTATTAATCCTAAAAATTCCCATCCTTTCCCCTGATGTCAAGGATAAGTTGATTTGGCTGACCGGGGATAATAAATGGGATTTAGAATGTCAAATCAAGATGCTATGTAGCTAAGGAGGACAAGGCTCCGATCCAGTGGTGAAAAAAGATCCTAATTCTTCTTATCAATTGCCAAAAGAGTTATGGAAGTTAGTATGGAAATTGGGGGAGAGGATACTCTCAGAATCCTTAGAGAATAATACATGAAACAGTGAAATAGCATGCCTCGACTGTTTTGAAGCAACAAGAAAACAATCAAAGAAATGAAAGCATAAAATATAAATAGAGATTAAAGAATCCGGAACGAAAACCGAAACTCCAAAGAAAACCCTACAAAGATCGAGCTTGAAGACCCAAAGCTTCTGTAATATCCCGAATTTTGGACCTAAAGTCTTGAACATTAGTCTATTTTTGGAAGACTATTAGGCCTTGTTTTTTTTTTGGAAGTGACAAATTTAGGAACAGTAAGAGCCTAGAGTTGTATCTATGAATATTAAAAAAAAAAAACGGTGAAATTGTGGAATAAGGTTGAATTAGAACCTTGTGAATATTGATAAGATTTCCACTACACTATTTTAGCAAGATTTATTGACTCAATAAATAATGTGGAGGTACCATGAGGAATTGAGTATGGAAGCAATATGTGTGACATCCGTTGCTTAATATTGTGGGACAAGAAGGTTTTCTCTATATGATAAACTAATACCCACTTATTTCCATTTGTCTTCCACTTAGAATTATTATAATCATGCTAAAATCATCACCGCTTTAATTTATTGCACACTATCTCTCATTTGTCATCCGTGAATAAATGTGCAAGAAGACATTAAACATATCATTTCTTCTTTTCCCATTTTAATTTAGTGGGACCAAATGATTTCTCTTGTCTACCACTTCTATTTCCATCCGTGACACTCCACCTATAATTATTTGTTAATATGTGTTTCTTATACCATTAAAATATTCATACACACCACTTTATTAAATCATTCCTTCTCCTTTCATTCGGATATAATACTACCTTTCACTTCATTGGGATATTCCATGCCGACAACACTTTCCATTCTTTTATTTGTTTATTTGGCAATAAAGATGATTCACATATCACATGATATGCTCACACTAAGGACAGCCTATGTTCTGCAATCATCCGAAATAAATAGAAGAAAAGGAAGGATGACTCATACGCCACTTTATTTCATTTCATTCTTTGTCATGTTATCACATACGACATATCCATTAGGTAGGAAATTTCAATCATCCGGAACAAGCATGGATAAGGTGACTCACATCGCACAAATTAATGGGTATATGAGTGATTTCTTTGTTGCTCACGGGAGAATCATTACGCACACTAAATATATATTTAGTTATGCATTTCATTACCGGTCAGTCTTCATCTCACATCCTCGTGTATTTCTTAGTCATTTATATTGGCTAAGTATAGAAAGAACACAAAGAGACAGAGGGTGAGAGGAGCGAGTGAAATATTTTCATAGAATATTTTGGAAGTGTAGTTCAGGCGTCTTAAGAGGCAAAAAGGAAGAAGAGTGTTTGAAACTTACATGTAAGCTGATTTCTGAGAAGTTAGCCAATTTCATTTGAGGTTTTGATTAGGCAAATGATTTCCTTTGACCATGAAATTTGGTAAGTTGAAAGTACACTTCTTAATCTTTCAAATGAGTGCTAGAAAGTATTTTTCCGACGTCTAGAACTCTAGTTATGAATTTTCAAAGTTTGTTCAGAAAAACTGGAAATTCATGTTTTCATATTCAAATAACGTTGATTTTACGAATTTCTGGGAATTTTACAGTTATTAATTGGCTTGATGAATATTTTTCTCATAAACTAGACTTATAGAACTTCAAATAGAATTTGAATCACCTTAATCGGAGTTCTATAGAATTAGTTATGATTTTTCAAAGTTAGAAGTTGAACACTGAAAAACGCTGGTTTCCAGAAATGAACAGTGATTTTCGGATTCACTTTTAAAATAGTAAACATTTGAGTTTTTCTATGAAAATTTCCAGAATAAAAGTAGACTTATCAAGCTTTAATTTGATAGGTCACAAGCCTTAATTGGATTTATATTCAGGGAGTTATGAATTTTTGAAGTCAAGTATGAAATCTGGGACGTTTTCTGAAACATCTTCTGAACAGTGTTTACATTTTTGAAATCTGGGAATTATTGGCATATGATTAAATGTTGAAACCAATTTCCCTAGAAACTACACTTAACGAGGAGTTCATGGATTTTTGAACCAACTGATTTGGACACCTAGAACTCCAGATATGGATTTTTCAAGTTCAACGTTAAACCTGAACGTTTTTCTGAAACAGTAAGGATTTATTGATTAATCTGGAAAAGTGTCTGTCGATTTGGAAATGAAATGTATTTTCCTCTGAAAATAGACATAATAAGGAACACGTGATTTTTGGAAGCACATCAATTGGAGTTTTGTGTAATTAAATATGAATTTTCTAAGTTAATTGAAAATTCTACCGGATTATAGAATTTGTTCAGAAATAAGAAATAGAGAATTTGGACAAGTAATAACTTGCCATCCATAAATATTTAACTATAGGATTCGGTATTTATCTGAGATGACCAGAGGATAGAGAACCGGATCAGGAATTGGAAAGGCTATCAGGTAGTAACTCTAATCTTGCATTCTTTGTATGTCTTTATATGACTGTATGTACCATTCAATATGTATTATATGTACCGTATGAATTGTTTGTGCTGTATGTGTTGAATGTATAATCGATGGTTATCTGTCATATACTGTATTATACTTTGAATGTAAGTTTAACATGTTACTCTGGGAACCTTCGGGGTCCCAGTATTTGTTGCTACCTGTGGATTGTTCAGTTGGGGAACGTGGCTCACAAAGCAAGGTGGCACTCACTGATTAATAGTGATGCTGGGACAGATCGAGGAATACTATAGGTTATTTTATTAGCCTTGGGGGTTTAAAAAGTTATTTGTATAACCCTATATGGATTTCATTATGTAATCAGAATATAATATCAGTATTACTATGCTAGAACGGTTGTGTTCATTATGCTGTGCGCCACAACTCTGATAAAACTTGATATATCAAGGGGTGTTACAGCTTCAACAACCCAACACTTCATATTGCACAGTTTAGCCGCAATGAAGGACGATGAATGGCGAAAATGCCTTTGGTCTAGCGACGAAAGGCGACGAGAGGTGAAGATCAATCAGAAGCTCCAACCTTTAAATATAATCTCTCAAGCTTTCTCATCTCTTGCTCATACTCATCAACTTCAACAAGCTTCGGGTTATCAACCAGCTTTGAGGCTCTTTCGATCGCATCCTCAATCTTCTTCCTGTCTACAAGAGAAAGCCCTGATCCAATCTTCTCATTATTTATCTCAGTCCTGATTTTGTATATATGGTCCTCCAAGGCATTCTTTGCTTTAGCTTTCTTCCTGAACCTCACATCATCAGCCTTGAATATCTCAGCTTCTTGAACCATCATTTCAATCTCTTTTTTTGATAGTCTTCCTTTTCTATTGGTTATTGTTATGCCATTCTCATTCCCTGATTTAGCTTCCTTGGCAGAGACTTTTAAGATCCCATTTTCATCAATGGAAAAACAAACGTTGAAGTCAGGAACACCCTTTGGTTTTGGGGGAATGGTTACATTTAACGTATCCAAGCAGTTGTTATCATTAGCTCTTGTTCTCTCACCTTGAAAAATAGTAAACCAACACTCTGTTAGGTTGTCAAACGCAGTGGTTGCCCTTGACGACATTGATGTAGGAATGCTAGTATTCCTTGGAATTACTACTTTCATGAGATCACCACGTACCGCAAAGCCTAAGGACAACGGGGTGACATCTCTCAAGACAATGTCCTGTAAATTTTCATTTCCTTGCCCACTTAATATAGCAGCTTGAACAGCAGCACCATAAGCAACAGCCTCATCAGGGTTGATGCTCCTACATAGCTCCTTCCCATTAAATAAGTCCTGCAATAGCTGTTGGATTTTAGGAATTCTTGTAGACCCACCAACCAAGACAACCTCATCAATACTCCTCTTGTCCATCTTGGCATCCAAAAGACACTTCTCTGCAATTTCTAAACATTTTGTGAAGTAGTCCTTGTTCAATTCCTCAAACCTAACACGAGTGATTGTTGAATAAAAATCAATGCCTTCATATAAAGCATCAACCTCAATGATTGTCTCAACCATAGAAGAGGATGAGAGTGTTCTTTTTGCCCTCTCACAAGCAGTTCTCAACCTCCTGAGGGCCTTTGGATTCCCAGTGATATCCTTTTTTTGCTTCCTCTTCAACTCTTCCACAAAGTAGTTGACCATTCTGTTGTCGAAGTCCTCTCCTCCAAGGTGTGTGTCACCATCAACTGCTTTAACGTTGAAGTCACCCTCATTAATTGTGACAACAGACACATCAAAGGTACCACCGCCCAGATCAAATACAAAAATGTTTCTCTCGAGGTTATGGCTACCTTTTTTGTCAAGACCATATGCAATTGCTCCAGCAGTGGGCTCGTTAATTATCCGCAATACATTAAGCCCAGCAATTGTGGCTGCATCCTTGGTTGCTTGGCGTTGAGAGTCATTGAAATAAGCAGGCACAGTGACAACTGCATCCTTAACTGTTGAACCAAGATAAGTCTCTGCAATCTCATGTATCTTCCCTAATACCATGGATGAGATTTCCTCTGGTAGAAATTGCCTTTCCTCGGATTTAAATTTCACAACGATCTTGGGATTATTATCAACACCACCAATGACCTTAAATGGCCAAAGGTTTATATCACTTTGAACATGAGAATCACTAAACCTCCTACCAATTAACCTCTTCGCATCTGCAAAATGTTAATCATTGTAAGTGTAAATAAGAAAAAATAACCATACGTATAGTATAAGATCATACAAAAGAAAAAAGGTTAACAAAAGAACTAGTGATCAACTTGCATGAAAGGGTGCATAAATGAACTTAAAAAAATGAAAAAAGCTGTCAAAATTTTTTATTTTAAATTTATTTATTGTACATTCCCAAGATCATATCAGCAATGAAAGGAAATATGAAAATATATATCAAAGGGAATTACCAAACACAGTGTTAATAGGGTCAATTGCAGCATGGTTCTTGGCAGCATCACCAACCATCCTTTGAGTATCAGTGAAGGCAACATAAGACGGTGTTGTTCTATTTCCTTGGTCGTTCACGATAATATCTACTCGACCATGCTGCCATACTGCAACACACGAGTATGTGGTTCCAAGGTCGATTCCAATGGCCAATTTCTGCTGTGATCTATCACCCATCCTCTTTCTTTCAAAGTCAATGGAGTTTTGGGAGTCTTAGCCTGACAAGAAAGTGTTTCTAGAGATTGGTAAGCTAATCAGCATGGTCAGCAAGTTACAAACCAAAGCATTTTAGCATAAACTAGAGAACACAATGCCATCTATTACAGCTCCACATAGCACATACAACAAAACAAAACTAGAAAAAATAGATCAATCTATTGAACTAAATGGTATCCAAAATAAAAGCAAAATGAGGGCACTCTCACCTCTATTTTTCTGTAATTCCTCCCTATATTTTGAAGAGTTATGTTTCAAATTGCAGCCCAATTTATCAATCTACAACAAGATAATCAGATCCGAACAAACCCAAGTCAGCAAGCGATAAACAAACTATCATATATGCATCAGGTGTAATGCAACAAAGCTCATATCCATATGAAAGGTTTCTACAATTTTCAGAATGGTGAGACTTGGACCAATAACTTCTATGTTAAACCTCTTGGTATCATGGGAATTATTTGCAACCAAAAGAAGAAAACTTAGCAGTTCCAAGAACTTGAATATATTTTTTTTAATCCCTGTTGCACAGTCTACCAATATGCATGCATGCATTACATTTTGACAATCAGCCCCCAAAGATCACACACCAAAATGCACAATGTTCAGGTGGAGGGCAATGAGGTGATTGAACTACATGATTAATAATTACTAATAATATTATAATAAAGATTTGTTTTTCATAATGAAATCTCGAAAAAGATGAAAGACGACTAAAGATAATCTCAAGTGATGAAAACAACAATTCATATACATTGAACAAAACCCTCCAAATAACAAGATAACTTGAATTAATCATCCAAACAACAAGAACCAAAGTAGATTGCAATTACGTTCAGTCTAAACACCATCCAAGTTTTAAGGACCAGCAATTATTATCAGGTATGCCTCAACGAGAAGGGTAACTAAGTCACATTTGATGGTGATACTTCCTAGATATTTATATATCTTCGTTTTTCATAGTTCAATTTCTTTTTTACTTTTGAAAATAAATTTTTAAAATCTTATTATTTTTATATTCTTATTGAACGTAATCTTAACTATATAAATAATAATAATAATAATAATAATGAGAGGCCATTATGAAAGATAGATAATGAAGAATGCCACAATATTTTTTAAATTAATAGTGAGGGAGAAGGATACGAAATACTAAGTAAATATTTAATTTAATATTTTGATTATTCTCTGAGATCTTTAAAAGAAACAAATATAACATATAATTATAAATATAAACATGTACAAATGTTTAAATTTAGGTGAACTAATCAATAGAAAAAGTAGGGATTCTAATAAATTAAGTATGACTTCTTAAATTATAATAGAGAGGTAGATACAAAATATTAAATAAATATTTAATTTAATATTTTGGTTATTGCTTTTGAGATTTTTAAAAGTAACAAATATAATATTATAATTATAAATAAATATAAATAAGTGTAAATGTTTAAATTTAGGGAAACTAATTAAAAAAAAAAAGGATTCCAATAAACCAATATTTACCCCATCAGATTTGAACACACACATGCTCCAATGTTTTTTTTTTTTTTTGATAAACCAATATTTTTTTGAACACACACATATTCCAATGTTCAACATGAGTTGTTAAACCAATATTTACCCCATCAGATTTGACGGAATGGAAGTGGTGTAGAAGAAATTTATTAAAAAGAAAAAAAAAAGAAGTAAAAGGTGTGAGCAGTCAAGGAATTTGAGCAATAAGGGTCTTATTTGTTCTAGAAGTTTCTCAGAGCACTCAACACCCAAAACTTTTTTTTTTTTTGAGTAAAATTGTCTGGGAAGTTTTTTTTAAGGGTAATTTTACCCTAAAAGTTTACAAATTAGAACAACAATTTAACAGTTAAGATTAAGGAAAGGATAAGATAGCTACATTTTTAAACTTCCAAAGCAATTTTGCTCTAAAAAAACTTTCAGGTGCTGAGTACTCCTGAACAAAAACTTCCCAAACAAATAAGACTCTTATCCTCAGAATTTGATTTGAAATTCATAACTACAGTAATGATGTGAAAACCAAGGGTGAGGTAAATTGAAGATAAGACACATGCGTTGCAATTAATGAAGAAAAGGAAGAATGGACTACAAGAAAATTTAGAGGATCAGGGGAACATGGAAGCACGAATTGGAGCCAAAAGGGGGAGAAAGAATGCACCTGTACGTTGTCTGTGACGGTGAATAATGCGGTTTCAAGAGTATGAGAGGTGTGAGAAGTAAAAAGGGTTTTATAAAGGTGGAGGTAGGGTTTGACTCTCTTATTAAAATATTATTAGGCTAAAGTATATTTTTAGTCATTTAACTTTACATGAGGTATACTTTTGGTCCTTTAACTTTATAAAGTATACTTTTAGTCCTAAAATTCTAACACTGTTGATTTTGATAACGGAAAATACAAACTCAAATAATAACGATGTAAATTTAAATAATGATTTTGTAATTAAATGCTATTAGGCTTAAATTTAAAATATGGGTAAATTGAAAATATATAAAATTTGTGTAATTAAATGCTATTAGTCATTACTTGAGTTTGCTACATCAGCATTTTCCGTTAGCAACATTAACGGTGTTAGAATTTTAGGACCAAAAGTATACTTTATGAAGTTAATAGACTAAAAGTATACCTCATGTAAAACTTAAAGGACCAAAAGTGTATTTTAAAAGATATAATAGTATATAATTATTTCCTCTTTTATCTTTTTCTTTTTATTTAGATATAGGTTAGATTTTTATAATTATTGTTGCCTTATTCAACGAGAGAGTATAAAGGAATATAAGGTTAACAAACGGATATGCGCATTTAAATTAGGAAAAATCTCATATAAAGTTACTTAAAAAAGAAAAATTCTAAATCGGGTTGGTAAATTCAACAAATCATTAATTAAGTCATCAACTCAATTTAGGATTTCAAAATCTGTGTAAAATAACTTTAATGTCTCTCCTCTTTTTTCTACCCGCAGTATTATTGCTTTATGACTTTATATAAAATGATAATCAAGAATGATTCAAGTATGCATGCAAAAATAGTATCATTGATATCAATTAAATATATTTAATTGAAAGTCAATTAATTGTATTAATGATAAAAAAAATAAATGTGATTTTTTTTTTAAAAAAAGGTGTTATATTTATTGGGTAAGATTTTTGGGGGGAGGGGGAAGCATATCCCATGCCAACTTTACCCTTTGCAAAATTGAATTGAAATAAAAATCATTTTTACCAAAATTAACCTAAACCAAAATAATTTTCCTTAACACATAAATGTACGTTTTTAGATAGTAATTTAGTTAATATTTCAATTTCAATTTTTTTAATTATTTAATATAAATCAGTAATATTATTTATCTTTTTTAAAAAGCTACGTTTAAATTTCATATACTTCTTTGGATATTTCAGAAAAAAGATGTAAAATGCACTTAAAATTTCATAAAACGGTTTACATCAATATAAAAATTTAATAAAACTTATATATGTGATAAAAATTCATACTTCATTAATATATTTACTAAAATATGTTCTTTTTATAGTGACATATATTATAAGTTTTCTTTAAAAAAAATTGCTCATGTTAATAAAATGAACTCTTTGCTGAAAATTTTGTAGGTTTGTATTCTTATGGTGATATACTTAATATATTTGAACGAATCATATTTTGTTGTATTAAAATTAATTTTGATATATATATATGGGAAACATAAGTTAATGAGTAATAAAACTTATTGATAAAGAGAGATAAGAGGGTATTAAAGTTATTTTACTCATATTTTAAAATCTTGAATTGAGTTAATGACTCAATTAAAAATTTTAAAATTTAGCAACCTAATTTAGAATTTTTCTATTTTAAATAACTTTATGTGAGATTTTCCCTTTAAATTACCTTGGTGAGAACGTGAATACCAACTCCCATCCGTTGCCCGCTTGGCCCCCTCTACCTGAAACGCACCGTCTTTTGTGCAATGGACTTGTGGATTTTGATTTGTGAAAGAGAGATAGTGTAAGGTGTTGCTACACAGCCAAAGAGGGAAGATATTTCCGTCTTGAAATTTGTTTTTAGTATAATTTGAGATCTTGGAAAAAAAAAACTTAAGATCATGAGGTATTTTTTTTTAATACTAGTAAGTATTATGAAGTACTACCTCCGGTCCTAATTATAAGAGCTAGTTGACTTTCTTTGGAGAGATTAAGGAAGCTAAATAAGTTAATTAATCATTTCATATGTTGTATATGCTTGGATTATATATTAGTTTATTAGTTAAATTAATTAGCTTGAAGAAAAAAAATAAAAATAAAAATACTCTAAAGTAATTTAGTTAACTTCCTTAATCTCTCCAAAAAAGTCAACTAGCTCTTATAATTAGGACCGGAGGGAGTATTGTTTTTCATTATCCATCAATATCTTGAAATATTTTTTTTAGCACTAGTCAATATACTGAAATATTTTTTCCAAGACCTTATAATAATGTTTCAAGATAATGAAATATTTTTTCAGTACCAGTATCCTGAAGTATCTTTTTAGTACCAGTTTGAAATAATTTTTTGAGATCCTAAATTTGTTTTTTCAAGACCATCAATTATTTTTTTTAATATTTTGAAGTGTCTTTTTGATATTATTCAATACTGTGAAATATTTTTTTCAAAATCCTAAAATATTGTATTTAAAAAATACTTCAAAATACTGATTGATACTGAAAAGATACTTCAAGATACTTACTAGTACCGAAAAAATAATTCATTGTCTTCAAAAAATATTTTAGGATATCAAAAAATTATTTTAAGTTATTTAATGGTACCAAAAATATATCTCAGGATACTTACTAATACTAAAAAATACTTCATGATCTTGAAACATTATTATAGGGTCTAGAAAAACATATTTCAGGGTATTGACTAGTACTAAAAAAAAATGCTAAAAGCAACGACTGGTACTAAAAAAAGATATTTCATGATCTTAGAATTTTTTTTTAAGATCTTAAAAAAATAATTTTGATTCTGACTTATACTAAAAAAAAAATATGTCGGAAATGTCTTCGCGTTTTAGCCATGCGGCAGCACCTCACACTACCTCTCTTTTACAAATCAAAGTCCACAAGTCCATTGCACAAAAAAGGGTGCGTTTCAGGGTAGAGGAGGGCAGCAGATGAGAGTTGGTATTGGAGAGAATCCTGATCCATTGAGTAGGATCTGAGTAAGGGCAAAATGAATGAGAAAGAAAGACAGATAACGAGGGCACAAGTATACTTCAAAAGTCTCCCACCCACGTACAGAGGAACAAAGAAGGCTAAGTCGATAACAAAAAACCTGCAATCATCACCTCCACCAAACATTGAAATACCAAAAGGCACCAAGAAAACTTATCTTTCTAGCCTTCATCGACGAATCAGTGCTTTTATAGAACCCACAATCTAGGGTGCTTAAAATTATAAACTTGGTAATCTAGTTCAAGTTGGTCTGGTCCAATGGAACATAAACTAGTGTAGTACGAAGAAACTTGACCCAATTCAGTCTGGGAACATTGGTCTGATACAAAAAAAGACAAGACCAGACTGAACTAACTCTTTAGGCTCTACTAGACAAGGGGCTGAGCATTTACCAATTGGTCTGGTCTAGCCAAATGGGAAATATTATTCTTACCTAATATACTTTGGGATAGGATATTGTTACTACCAATATTATTACCACTTTTCCACCGTTAGATCAAAATCTAATCTACCTTTATAATTTCTCTCTCCTATTAAGATTCTGATCTAACGGTGGAAAAGTAGTAGTAACATTGGTAGTAACAAAAAGTAGTAGTAACAATATCCTATCCCATATACTTTTACATCATTGTACTCTCACACACACACTTAACCTAGTACCTTTCACCTGGTTGTCTCCTCATTTTGGGGAAAACACCAAAATAATAATCTTTTAAATTTTTTTTACCTAATTAGAGCAGTTTGGAAAGAATTTATTGAACTAATGCAGTCAAACATGTTGACTGACAGGGCGTCACTAGTCACGTCAGAAAGTCTAACGCCACTGGATAGTCACGTAAAGAGTCCCACGGCACTGGTGTCGTGGTACTTTATCACGCCACCAGTGGCGTGAATTACATTTACGCGCACTAGAGTGGCGTGAATCAATATCCAATATTGATTCATGCCACTCTAGTGGCGTGAGTGTAATTCACGCCATCGATGTTGTGACAAGCCCATACATGACTACCCAGTGATGTTAAGCTTTTTGACGTGATTAGTGGCGTCATGTCAGTCAACGTATTTGACTGCATTAGTTCGGTAAATTCTTTCCAAAAAAAAATTTAAAATATTATTATTTTGGTGCTTTTCCCCCTCATTTTGTCCCCCTCTCTTGGTTAGTCTATCACCCTTCATCCCTCTAGGGCTCTCCTTCCTGATTTGTTTTTATGGCCATGAAATTCACTCCTCAGGTTTGTCTTCATGTTGTGTCCTCGTGCTTGTGTGTGAAGGGAGCTGAGGGATTTGATATGATACTTGTTGCATAGTGCTTAAGAGAGCAATTTATGAGCAACTGAGAAGAATGTATTTTTCTTTTTTCTTTTTCTTTTCTTTGAAACAGCCTCTACTGAAGGAAAGGCTTTGTATGAAAAAAAGAAGAGATATATTTTGGAATATGGATCGTGGGGATCACTTTATTTTTACCATAACGAATTCTATCAGATAAATGGAACCCCATTGTGCATTCTCGCTCTCCTTCTTTTGCTTTCTTTTATCCACTGTCCACTCCATTTTTT
This sequence comes from Acacia crassicarpa, assembly GCA_034222035.1. Lineage (NCBI taxonomy): Eukaryota > Viridiplantae > Streptophyta > Magnoliopsida > Fabales > Fabaceae > Acacia > Acacia crassicarpa. The sequence continues at coordinate 37,110,498 of JAWXYG010000011.1, forward strand.
TATTTGGTCATTCACATTGAGTTTTGATGCCCATTTTGTGGTATAATTGTACTCTTTGGACATGACTAACAAACCCAGACATGGAAAAGGTGAAAAAGAAGCAGTTTTGTAACATTTGAACGAACATTCATGGGCATTCTTGTTCTATGGTAATAAAATAAGGATCTTCCCTATGGAATTAGTTTTTTCTTTTTTTTCTGCCTTTAATTCTTAGTTCTAATAGAAGGTGTTTGGTTGGTACTCAATAATATAATACAATCCATGTCTTCAGTTTTTTATGCTTTCGGCCTTCAACTCGTCTCCTTCCCCATTGAAATTGATGTTTGCACATGGACTGCTTACATACCAGTCCACTAAGGCCAGTTTAAGTTGGCGTTTAAAAGACATGTTTTTTTAAGCCGCGTAATTTTGTTATCAGAGGCTAATAAAAATGACACAAGGGATCAGAGTATCTTCTAAATGATTTCTATAATCAAAAATAAAATACACTTTAAACAAAATAAATAGCATTAAATTCTTCTTTTCCACTAGTGCCCCTATTAAGGATTTTTGAGAGAAATGAAAAAGTAATTAAAATACATTGATTCTATTGGAGTATAAGTAATACTACCTTTGGTCCTTAATATAAAATCAATTTAACTAATGTGAGGATATTAAGTAAACTAAATAAATTACTTTTAAAAAAATTATATTTATCATTTTTCTCAGTCCAAACTAATTTTCTTGACTTATTAATTTATATATAATCCAATGATACGAATACGTAGTTCAGAGATATCATGTGACATATGTTATAATTAATTAATTTTTTAATTTATGTGATCTCCCCAAATTAGTCCACTGGGTCTTATAAGGTCAAAGGTGGTAATATTTTTTTTTACTATTTAAATTATACAAACTACTCCTTGTTACTACTTTCCTTGATCCATATGAAATAGTTAGAACTTAGAAGTGTGTTATATCAAGGTCAAAGTAGTACATAAATAATTTACACATAAATCAATTCACACTATATATTCATAAGCTAACTAGCTAAGTATAGTGTGAGGTATACGCACCCTGCAACCTGGCCATTGGCAAGCCAAGGTCTCCAGTCTTCAACAATGGAGTAGTTTAAATCTCTAATCCATGCTTGAGTTGACATAAATGGAACTTTGGGTCATGATCTCCATGGCATCAACATAGTATTAAATATATTATATATTCTGTAATATGTCAACTAGGTATTAATTCACTATTTCAAAATCAAATCAATTTCATTTATTATAAATTCTGTAATATGTCAACCGGGTATTAATATCACTATTTCTAAATCAAACCAATGTCATTAATTATGTTATGAGGAAATTAGGAAACAACAATAAAGACATATCCCACTAGGTGGGGTATGAGAAAATTAAGAAATTTAAGAAATAACCAAATTATTAATGTCAGGAAATAATCATTAATAAATACGGAAATAATCAAATGCAAAAAAAGAAAAAGAAAATTAGGAAATATTAGAAAATACTCATTAATAACATGTATTTATTTATGTCTAACCGAGTCATTTTTCACTTAACCAGGTATTATAAGATTTTAATAGTAGAGCCTCCCAAATCATCAAATCTAAATGATCAAATCACAAAGAAATTGGGTATTTCTAATTTTTCCAACTTAATTTTTAATTTTTAATAATTTTTTGCGAATGATTAATTTTTAAGAATTTACTCCTTATATATCATGCTACCTATAATTAATTATTAATCATTAATGCTGTAAAGAAAATGTAAACACCAACACACACGTACACTCGTATTCATATCATATAACAAAAGAAAATCTACATCGCATATATTTAAAGAATATTGAAGAGTAATTTAATTTGTTTCTGAGAATTAACAGAAAATCTATTCTTATAATAAACACAAGATATAATTAAGTGTTAATAAATGTAATTGAAGAAATAATATGGAGAAGATAAAAAATCTTATTGTATTAACCACAAAGAGTAACATGCTCATTCAATGAGAAACCCATTTGGGTTAATTCTAAAACCTAGAGAGAGACTTAATTAATTCTCTCTTGAAGAGAGACCAAATTTGTAAAACCCCAAAATTAACAATTATGATAAATTCAATATTTTGCTTGATGGTACCTATTTAAAATAGGTGAATATGTGGTCTCAAATTTTGAGATATATTGTATTTATCTATTAGGTTATTTTCCCTTAGAATTTAAGGTAGCTAATATTTTATTTATCTAATAAATCTTGATTGGAATCATAAAATACCATAAAAATACTGACAACTCCCAAATTAAATTAGGGATTTTATAGGACCAAAAGAAAGCAAGGAAAAATTAGGAAAACACATTAAATAAATAGGGAAACATAATAGGAATTAGTAGACCCTTGAATTTTTACTAAACAAAATGATTATGTAAATTTCTATAATTAATCAAGGGATTAAATAAAGAAGACATAAATCTTAAAATTCATAATTAAATAAGAAACCATATTTTCTAAAGCCCTAGAATTAATACCTAGCCCATATTAATTCATAAAATGCCATAATAAATTCCCAAAACACTTGAACAAATAAAAGAACAATTACCAACATTGAATAAGTAATTAATTAACACTAATGGAAGGTTTAGTTAATTATTTGTAATTAGCACTAATAATTATTAACTAGAGATGGGTTAGGCCAATTAAAAGTAAAGAACCAACAAGGGATTAAGATTAGCACTAAAAGAATTGTTAAGCAATCATAAATCATCCCATGAACCAATAAACAACAATCAAGTGGTAATTAAGCTTAGGATTAAGGTGTTAATCAAATACTAATTAAGGGTTGAAAAGTCAACAATTGCAACTATGATTCAAAGGCTAAGAGTTCATCTTGCAAAGCTTATCCAAAGGCCCTAATTAATTCTAAAGCTTAATCCATGTGATAAGGCAACAACCAATGGAATATTTCTTTTTAAACACTATAAACAAAGCAAGAAACAAAAATATATATAATAAAGGGGGAGGGGTGCGTTTTTCTTGAAGGGAAAAAGAGAAGAGGAAGATTGGATCAAATAATTAAAACACACATGTGCATAAGATGAGTCATAAACCTATGGCATGAGTCATTAACCTAGCAAGAATGAATCACTAATCTAACAAGCATGAGTCACAAACCTAAGGGATGAATCACAACCTATCCAAAGACTTTCAAGGCTTTGGAGATAAGGTGATGTAAGGGATGATGTAGGGGAAGATGAGGTGTAAAAGATAGGTGGACCAATGAGGAAGAGGATAATTAAAATAACTAAATTAGTTTATAAAAATAATTCTAGATAAAAACTAATAAAACCTATACAAATTAAATCATATTTTGAAATCCATGAACTAAGTATGAAAACCAAGTTGAGATTCATAACAAGCATAAATCAAGCTTCAAGACAAGTATAACCAAAGTCATTTTCATAATTGTTTGAGAAATGGAATCAATAGGAAAGATAGGCAAAATTGGTCTCAAAAGGAAGCTAAAAATTTGTAGAGTTCAAAACCAATGAGCAATTGAGCAAACAACTTCATTAAGATTCTCAAATGAATTTTTCACCAAAAATGAACCAAGGATAATTAGCTTAGGCAAAAATTAAAACACTTTGGATAATATACATAAATGGTGGAAGAGGATAATGTACTAGGGAGATGACTCATGTAGGTGACTCAAAAGCAATTTGAAGGGTTAGGATTTGTGCTTCAAAATACCCTAGATCCAAGGGCCAAGAATTGCTAAGAAGAAGTTCCAATTAATTACCAATCTACCCAACCCTTCTACTATAAACAGGGGTCCTTGGCCCTTCACAAAACTCACACCAAAACCAAGCAATCTGAATATTAGAGAGAGTGGAAGGAGCTTGTAGGAGTTCAAGAAGAGGTAAGCAAGTTCTTTAGTTTCTAGCTTTTAATTCTTAGTTAGAAGTAGCTTATATCTTAAATAGTTTAGAATAATTTTAAATTCATGTTTTTATAGTTAAAATTGGTTTTATTTCGAAAAATAGTGAAGAAAGGGTTTTAGCAAAATTTCCGGAAGAAAAACACCGAAGTAACGAAGTTCTGGCGAAATTTCATCGGTTCTGGAATTTCTGAACCAGTCATGAAAATACTATTATTTTATGCTGAAATCATGGTTGAAAAATTCTGGAAAAATTCATGGTTAAATTAGACATATAGGTATTTTTAAATATGTAAAGAACATGTCCAAATGATTTCTGTACAGGGAGATAAAAATTCCCAAAGTTAGGGCTACGAATTTCTGGAAAATTCTGGACAGAGGTTCAAAACTAAAAACCTGGGAATGAACCGTGGAATCTGGGCAAAGTATGATATTTTTTCTTGAAACTAGACATCCTAAGGATTTTGAGGAATTTTATGGATCCTCATTTCGATTTTTCTAGAATTAGTTATGTTTTTTCAAAGTTAGGCGAAATTCTGCCCAGATTTAAGGACCAGCGTTTTTTCAAAAAAAAAAGGAAATAATAAATTCATAAATCCACCAGGGGTAAAATAGTCATTTGTGGCTAGGATATCTATTGGGATATTGGTTGTGAATTAATAAATGAAATATTACCTCATAGGAAATCTGTGATCGCTGCGCAACCGACGACGTACCGTGACCGCCGACGAAGGTACGGACGCGTACTGTAACACTAACTCTGATGCTTATTGTACACTTGTATGTGGTAGATATGCTCATAGACTGTGACTCTGCTTGAGAATTATTTGAATATATATGGGTTACAGTCTTGGTAATGCCGTTTTAATTTTCCTAGCGCGCTAAGGACACGATAGGCCATCGTGGCACTGGTGAAGAGTGCAGACTGGATTGATGTGAATATGTGATGATTGAATTGATATGTGGTTATGCTATACTGTTATGGAATACCTGTCATATATAACTGTTCATAAGCATGAGGTTAACCGTTACCTGAGGTTCAATGGTAATTGAACCTTAGCTCTTACTATAGCCTCAGGTTCTGGCAGAGGCGGAGTTGCTGACAAGGGTAAGCAGCCAGCTTGAGGATACGGGCGGGGGATTGTTCTGCTGATATTGTCTTTCTGTTTTGTTTTCGGCTTAGTTTTGAATACTCGAATTACTCGGATGACTGTACTAATATCAACAACAGATGATTATCAGTTACTCGTTTTGTTTTGAAGGGAAAATTTTTCTGATGCCACTCTGAGTATTTTCTCAAACGCCCTGATATTCCCTTTTGAAAACCACTTTTAAAAAAGACGGGATGTTACAAAATTAACTCTCTCTCTCTCTCTCTAAATATGGTGAGGACTCCACATTCAAACACATTAAACCACAATAACTAGATATTTTATATAGAATGGGCCTTAATCAACTATTCAACTAATTACCTTATATTTCTAACATGCCCCCTCAAGTTAAATACTATTTATCTCAAATGTGTTCAACTTACACAATACAAAAATAAGGAGTAAAGTGAATTAATTTGAATATTTTCCAATCACAAAAATAACAGAAAGATTTCTTCATTGTCAATCTTCTCCCATTCACTTCTGGCAACACCACCATGACGATTATTTGCCTTTCTCATATGCATTAGCATGCATCTAATTACTTGAAGCCTTCATTTTTGTCTTTATTATTGCCCATTGAATCCTTTTCTTGAAGCTCAATTATTACCTTCCGCTTGACAGCAAAATGCTTCATAAAACTAGTTTCTGCATTTTTTTTTTTTTTTTGGAAGTGTAACGACACCATTCCCAATCATATCCACTGCTTCATAATTTCAACGCATCCAACAGCTTTCAACACCAAATTTTGATATTTCTACACTTATTGTTATCTTCTCTTTGTCTGCAATCCCAGTCGAAGCTTCGCTTCATTACTCTGCAAATTCCCAATGAAGTGCCACTCTTCTTATCATTTGATTGAACAAATCCTGATTTGTGATAATTCCCATTAAGAGTTGTTAAGTGCCACTCTTCTTATTATTTGATTGAACAAATCTTGATTTTTTATTATTCCCATCAGGAATTGTTTCTTCCATCTACTTATGCTCACCTTATTCAATAGGATTTTCTTTTTTCGCTGAAGCTCAGAAATATTAACATCGCCATTAGTATCACGATGGCTTTCGATTGGAACATCCACTGCTGAAGTATCCATCTGACTGAAATAATCAGCAGCCCAGATATTCTCACCAGAAATAAACTCCCCATTCTCTTTACAAAACTCAATCCCTTCACCTGGAACTAGATGAAATTGATGAGTTTTTAACTGAAGATTGTTTGAATTCTTCTTTGATTCAAAGATAGGAGCCAACAATATATGTGAGTGAGCGTGAGGGTTTTGTTTGTATCTGATGATACTGCCACCGCTTCTTGGTGGCACGTGAGTGAGTGATTCGCCATAGCTTCTCGGTGGTGATTCGGACATGATGAAGGGGATTGGAGGTGAGTCGTTAGTGGTGGAAGCGAGTTCTCTGGTACGGAAGGAGGAAGAGAGTAGGGCTTCGACTAAATCTGTATTGATAGGGAAAGTGCTAACGAAGAATAACTTCGGTAACAGTACGGTCTTATCGGCAATGCAAAAGGCATGGAACATGGAGGAATGATTGAGAGTGATAGATGCAAACAGAAGTGGAATGGGATTTCGAGATTTGATGTGCTTTAATAGGGCTCCTTTGGCAAAATCAGCATGGGGACTAATCCAAAATCCACAGGATCTGTGGTATAGGAGTTTGAAGAGGGGAGGTCATTACTAACTAAGAAGCTATGTTGGAAAGTTGGTAGTGGCAGATCCATCAACAGATGGGAAGATAATTGGATACCAGAATTGAAGTATGGCAGATTGTTGGGTATCAATGTGGGTGAACAAAAGGTAAAGTTGAAGGTCTCGGACTTGATTCATGATGGAAGATGGGATCTTGAGTTTATTAAGGATTGCCTATCGGATTAGGAGGAGTTAATCCTGAAAATTCCCTCCCTTCCCCTGATGTCAAGGATAAGTTGATTTGGCTGGGGATAATAAATGGGATTTAGAATGTTAAATCAAGATGTTATATAGCTAAGGAGGAAAAGACTCCAGTGATGAAAAAAGATCCGAATTCTTCTTATCAATTGCCAAAAGAGTTATGGAAGTTAGTATGGAAATTGGGGGAGAGAGGATACTCTCAAAATCCTTAAAGAATAATACGTGAAACAGTGAAATAGCATGCCTCGACTGTTTTGAAGCAAGAAGAAAACAATCAAACAAACGAAAGCATAAAATACAAATAGAGATTAAAGAATCCGGAAAGAAAACCGAAAATCCAGAGAAAAACCCTACAAAGACCAAGCTTGACGACCCAAAGCTTCAACCACCCAACACCTCATGTTGCACAGCTTACCTGCGACGAAGGATGACGAACAGCGAAAATGCCTCTAGTCCAGTGACGAAAGGCAACGAGAGGTGAAGAACAATCAGAAGCTCCAACCTTTAAAGATAATCTCTCAAGCTTTCTCATCTCTTGCTCATACTCATCAACTTCAGCAAGCTTCTGGTTATCAACTAGCTCTGAGGCTCTTTCGATTGCATCCTCAATCTTCTTCCTGTTTGCAGGAGAAAGAACTGATCCAATCTTCCCATTATTTATACCAGTCCTGATTTTGTATATATGGTCCTCTAAGGCATTCTTTGCTTCAGCTTTCTTCTTGTACCTCATATCATCAGCCTTGTATATCTCAGCTTCTTGAACCATCATTTCAATCTCTTTTTTTGATAGTCTTCCTTTTCTATTGGTTATTGTTATTCCATTCTCATTCCCTGATTTAGTTTCCTTAGCAAAGACTTTTAAGATCCCATTCTCATCAATAGAAAAGCAAACGTTGAAATCAGGAACACACTTTGGTTTTGGGGGAATGGTTATATTAAACGCACCCAACCAGTTGTTATCAGTAGCTCTTGTTCTCTCACCCTGAAAAATAGTAACCTGCGACTTTGTTTGGTTGTCAAACTTAGTGGTTGCCCTTGACGACATTGATGTAGGAATGCTAGTGTTCCTTGGAATTACTACATGCATGAGATCACCATCTACCTTAAAGCCTAGGACAATGGGGTGACATCTCTCAAGACAATGTCTTGTAAATTTTCATTTCCTTGCCCACTTAATATAGCAGCTTGAACAGCAGCTCCATACGCAATAGCCCCATCAGGGTTGATGCTCCTGCATAGCTCCTTCCCATTAAATAAGTCCTGCAATAGCTGTTGGATTTTAGGAATTCTTGTAGACCCACCAACCAAGACAACCTCATCAATACTCCTCTTGTCCATCTTGGCATCTAAAAGACACTTCTCTGCAATTTCTATACATTTTGTGAAGTAGTCCTTGTTCAATTCCTCAAACCTAACACGAGTGATTGTTGAATAAAAACCAATGCCTTCATATAAAGCATCAACCTCAATGATTGTTGTAATACCCCAACAATTATAATTTCTCATAACTACAATATTTTGATAAATGACACCTATTTAAACTAGGTGAATATGTGGCCTCAAATTATGAGGTATGATTATTCTAATTTTTAGGAAATCCTTATATAGGATTAAGATTGAATTTTTCTAGGGATCATAAAATATCATAAAAATACAAACAATTACCAAATTAAATTAGGATTCTTGTATGATCAAGAAGAGCAAGAAAGAGTTATGAAAATACATAAATAAAATTGGAGAAATGGAATACCCTAAAATTCATATTCATTAAAAATAGTATATTTTGGCAAATGATACCTATTAAAAATAGGAGAATATATTGGGCAAATTTTCTATAGAATTTAAATACGGAAAAACTCAATTTTAAAAATTACATGAAGGATCATAAAACATTATAAAATGCCCTAAAGTCTCTAAAACTAAGAGTAATCCTGATTCAATCATAAGAGAAATTACTAACAACTAAGGGACAATTTAATTTGCAATAATTGGAATAATTGTATTAATTTTCATAATTAATCAAAGGGTTTTAAACACCAATTTTATAAATGTTTAAGAGACCAAATTTTCTAAAATCCTAGAACTAATACTTAGTTCATATTTAATTCATAAAATGCCATAAAGAATTATCAAAACACTTGAACGATTAAAGGGTAATTACCAACACTTAATGAACAATTAAAATTACACTAAGGGAATATTTAACTAATTATTTACAATTAACACTAATTGTCATCAATTAAGGATGTGTTAAGCTAATTAAGAATCAAAGACCAATAGGGGATGAGATTAGCATGCAATAGGTTGAGAATAATCTTGAATAATACAATAATCAAGGAACCCTTAAGCCTTGGATTAAGAAGTTAATTAAATTCTAATCAAGCTTTGAAAAGTCAATAAAATCAACTATGATCTAAGGGTCAAGATTTAACCACATAAAGCCAATTTAAGGGCTTAAATAAATTATAAAGCTAAATCCTTGTGAAATTGGATTAGCCAATGATAAATCAAGAAAATGTTCTTAATCCTCATAAAATTCATTGGACCAATAAGAGACTAATACAAATTAAAGGTTTGGATTAAGTCTAGTAAAGATAAATCCTAAGGCTTAAATTAACTCTCATAAAACACAATCCATGTGAACTTAAGACAACCAATGAGAGGGAGTTGTGCATGTGTGTGGGAAAGAGAGAGAGTGTTGTGAGTGCTATTGTTGTGAGCCTAGGGGGAGAAGTCAAAGCAACAACCAATGGGAATTTAGTATAAACCTTGTAACATCCCAATTTTCAAAAGCGGAATAATAAATTTTTTTTTTCATCAGAGTAGAGCATCGGAATAATTTCAAAAGAGTGAGTATCTGATAAAACCTTCACTGTTGTAGTATCTGGCTGTTTACACAACGGTACAGTAGTCTGAAAATAGTTCAATAAAATAACGTCGAAATAAAAATTTCTCCGTCTTCGTCCTCGCGCTGGCTCCTTATCCTTGTCCTTGGCCTTGGCTCCTCCGGACCCTGACGCTATGATAAGAGCTGAGGTTCAATTACCATTGAACCTCAAGTAACGGTTAACCTCATGCTTATGTATCAAATATGTATGACAGATATCCATGGCAAAACAGTAATAATCACATACAATATTCTCATATTCACATAATAACATAACACAGTCACTGCAATATGCATGTTATTATAGTCTGCACTATTCACCAGTGCCACGGTGTACATCCGTGTCCTCAGCGCTAGGAAAACATAACGGCGTTATCGAGACTATAACCCGTATCAAGCTGTATGTGTATGATCGATTTTCAAAAATAGAGTTTCAGACTATCTATCACATATAAGCATACCATAAACATCAGAGTTAGTGTTACAATACGCGTCCGTACCTGAGTCGGTGGTTTCGGTATGACGTCGATCAGAAAACAATTGCAGACTTCCTATAAGAGTAATATCGTGTCTATTAACTCACAAATAATATACTAAAAGATATCTTATCCACAATTGGCTATTCTAGCCCTGGTGTATTTATTTTTCCATTATTTCCTTTGAATTTTTGGATAAAAACGCTGATTATCAGCATTTAGGGCTGATTTTTACCTAACTTTGAAAAATCATAACTAATTCTAGAAAAATCGAAACGAAGATCCGTAAAATGTTCCGAACTCCTTAGGATGTCTATTTTGCAGGAAAAATATCAGACTTTTCTCAGAATTCAAAAATAACTCCCAGATTTCACGTGTTCATCCTCTGCCCAGAAATTCGCTCAGAAAATTAGCCTAATCTTCAAAAATTCATATCTCCTTGTCCAGAGATCAAAACGTTACATATTTTATATATTTGGAAAGCCCTACATGTCTACTTTATTTCTGGAAAATTTCGTGATTTTTAAACATCATTTGATACAGAAAATAATGCCCCCTAACCAGTTGATTCCCAAAATCCAGCAATTCTAGACTTCTTTCATCTTACTCTAACTTGTTCCCTTAATCCTAAAAGTCACTCCCCAACATGTTTCCACCTTGTCAGGCATCTTTTTGATGCAATAAGGCTTGAAAACAAATATGGGGAATCACTTTACCTATTTACTAGATTAAACTAACATCTATATTAAAAACTACTAAGAACAACTAAAAACTATAAAACTAAGAACAAGCTTACCTCTTGAAGACTCTTGCTTCTTCCTTCTAGCCCCAAGAGAACTCTCACTCTCACTCTCTTAATCAAAGGATTAGAGGTGTATGTGGTGATGGTGTGAAGAAATGAGGAGGGGAAGCCTCCTATTTATAGGAAAATTCCCAACTTCTTCAACAAGCCTCTTCTTAAATCCTAACTATTAGATCTAAACTTAATGAAGAAGTTTAAATCTATACCCTTCATGTGTTCTTGTGATGTCATCCTTATGATGTCATCTTGATGACATAAGCAAGGCTTAGGTGTTATTTGTGTTTAGAAAACCCTAACTTAATCAACAAGTTGTTGACTTCTTCTAGAGCATTCTAGCCAATTACTTGCTCTCCAAGTTTTCCCGACTTGCTCGACTTACTCTACAAGTCTTCCCGACTTGCTCTCCAAGTTTTCCGGACTTGTCCACCAAGTAACTTGTCCGCCAAGTAACTTGTCCGCCCAGTAACTTGTCCGCCCAGTAACTTGTCCGTCAAGTAACCTCGTCCTCCCAGTAACTTGCTCGCCAAGTAACCTCGTCCGCCCAGTAACTTGCTCGCCAAGTAACCTCGTTCGCTGAGTAACTTGCTCGCAAAGTTGGAAGGTTCCAACTTCATCCACAAGCCTTTGCATGTGTTTGAATTTGTGTTTCTTGCTCCACAAGCTAAAAACGTCCCCCTCTTCCTTCCTTTCTTTTTGTTCATTTTATGCTTTAATTTTAATAGTTGGATTTGCCTCTTTATTATTATTGAATTTTCGCCATATATATTGAATCTTTAGGGGATGATAATTTAATCTAAGTTATCATCTTAGTATGGTGTTTCAGATGTTACTAGACTAAACAGTGTGATCAAAATAATTATGATCTCTGTACTAATATTAAACCTTTATTGATCTTTAATTAAGCCAAAATATAACGTTTATAACGATTATGAACTTTAGGGTATTACAAACCTTATGTAAATTAAATTAAGTTAATCAATAGAAATAATTCAAGACATAAGCAAAGGGAAATCTATAAAAACTAAATTGTATCTTGAAATCCATTAATCATAGATCAAATATAAAAAGAGATTATGAACAAGCATAATTCAAGCTTGAAAATGAATATAACCAAGGTTATTTCCCCAAACCTTGCAAATTGATACCAAATCAGAGAGTAAGTGATATTGGTCTCTAAATGAAGCTAAGAACTTCAAGAATTCAAAACCAATGAGAAAATGTACATACAACTTCATTAGGATCCCCAAATGAATTTCTATCTAGTGGAACACAAAATGGAAGAAGTAGGAAATTATAATTTAAAGAAGCAATTATACACATGCACAATGAGTCATGAATCTAGCTAGGTGAGTCAAGAGTCTAAGCATGAGTGAATCACCAACCTAGTCATGAGTCACAAGCCTAAAGATGATGAGTCATGAAGCTTCATGAATGCATGAAGACTTCTTCAAACTTTTGGAAGAAGATAAGATGATGCATGTGATGATGTCATTGTTGTGTATGTGTGTGTATGCTATTGTTGTGCATATGTGTGTGTGTAGTATGAAGGGAGAGAGAGGAAGTCAAAGAAGGAACCAATAGGAATTTAGATAATTAGGATAATCCAAGAAAACTAATTTTAGACAAAAACAAATGAAACCTATACAAACTAAATCATATCTTGAAATCCATGAACTAAGTATGAAAACTAAGTTGAGATTCATAACAAGCATAAATCAAGCATGAAAACAAGTATAACCAAAGTCATTTTCATAATTGTTTAAGAATTGGAACTAATAGAAAAGGTAGGCAAGATTGGTCTCAAAATGAAGCCAAGAAATTCTAGATTACAAAACCAAAAAGAAAACTAGCATAACACTTCATTAAGATCACCAAATGAATTTTTATCTAGTGATATACAAACAAAAGTTAATTAGAATTATTGATGACACCTAAGTCTTGATAATGTCATCCAAATGACATCACAATAATGACATCATATTTTATAATGAAGGGATGAGATTAAAACTTCCATGCTAAGTTTAGATCCAAGGGATGAGAGAAAAGATGAAACTTTGGACAATGACCATTTGACCCTTGCTCCTTGCCTATAAATAGAGAGCTCCCCCTTCACCATTCTTCACACCAAAACCATTCTAAACAAGAGTGGAGTGAAGCAAGAAGGAGGAAGAGCAAGAGTCTTCAAGAGGTAAGCTAGTCTTTAGTTTTAGTTTTTAGTTTTATAGTTCTTTAGTTTTAGTTTTTAAATTCTTAGATAGAAGTAGGTTAGATCTTAAATAGTTTAGAATAATTTTAAATTCATGTTTTTGTGATTAAGATCAGTTTATTTCTAAAATATGATGAAGAAAGAGTTTTAGCAAAATTTCTAGAAGAGAAACACTGAAGTAACGAAGTTCTGGCGAAATTTCATCGGTTCTGAAATTTCTGAGTCAATCATAGAAAAGCTGTTATTTTATGCTGAAATCATGGTTAGAAAATTCTGAGAAAATTCATGGTTAAATTAGACATATATGGATTTTTTAATATGTAAAGAACATGTCCAAATGATTTCTGTACAGGGAGATAAAAATTCCCAAAGTTAGGGCTCGAATTTCTGGAAAATTCTGGACAGATGTTCAAAAATTAAAAACTGGGAATAAAACGTGGAATCTGGGCAAAGGCCATTATTTTTTCTTGAAACTAGACATCCTAAGGATTCCAAGGAATTTTACGAATCCTGGTTTTAATTTTTCTAGAATTAGTTATGATTTTATGAAGTTAGGCAAAAATCTGTCCAAAATTATGGACCAGCGTTTTTGAAGAATTAAATGTGATATGTTGAAAAGTAATCCTACCAAGGGTAAAAAGGGTCATTAGTGACTAGGATACCTTCTAGAATATGATTGGTGAATTAATAAATTCGATATTACCATTATAGGGTAAACGTGATCACGGTCCGAACGACAACGTACCAATAACGCCGACGCAGGTACGGATGCGTACTGTAACACTAACTCTGATGCTTATGGTACACTTGTATGTGGTAGATATGCTTATAAACTGTGACTCTGCTTTACAAATTATTATTTGAACATATATACATCTATATACGGGTTACAGTTTTGGTAATGCCGTTTGAGTTTTCCTAGCGCGCTGAGGACACGATAGGCCATCGTGGCACTGGTGAAGAGTGCAAACTGTTTTGATATGAATATGTGATATGAATATGGAATAATATGGATATATGATGGTTATGTTTTTATGAATATTGAATATGGATATTGTTGTTTTATCTTGAATATCTGTCATACATAACTATACATAAGCATGAGGTTAACTGTTACCTGGGGTTCAATGGGAATTGAATCCCAGCTCATAGTCTCAGATACTGGTGGAACCGGGACAAGAGCAATGATGAATAGCACACGAGAGGGTACGGGCAGAAAAGTACCTAGGGGTCATTGTAATTGAAAACATTCAGAGATTTGTACCACTGTAATAGCAACCAGACTCAACAACAGGGAATGTATATCAGTTACTTGCTCTTTTAAGGAAAAAATTTTATTCTGATGCTCTGATTGAGTTGTTGTTTTAAAAAAGAAAATCTTTTCCGATGCCACTCTGATTAATTTCTTCAAAGCTCTGATAATCCCATTTGAAAACCATATTTAAAAAGGTGGGGTGTTACAATTGTCTCAGCCATAGAAGAGGATGAGAGTGTTCTTTTCGCCCTCTCACAAGCAGTTCTCAACCTCCTAAGGGCCTTTGGATTCCCAGTGATATCCTTTTTTTGCTTCCTCTTCAACTCTTCCACAAAGTAGTTGACCATTCTGTTGTCGAAGTCCTCTCCTCCAAGGTGTGTGTCACCATTAACTGCTTTAATGTTGAAGTCACCCTTATTAATTGTGACAATAGACACATCAAAGGTACCACCGCCCAGATCAAATACAAAAATGTTTCTCTCTAGGTTATAGCTGCCTTTTTTGTCAAGACCATATGCAATTGCTCCAGCAGTGGGCTCGTTAATTATCCGCAGCACATTAAGCCCAGCAATTGTGGCTGCATCCTTGGTTGCTTGGCGTTGAGAGTCATTGAAATAAGCAGGCACAGTGACAACTGCATCCTTAACTATTGAACCAAGATAAGTCTCTGCCATCTCATGCATCTTCGCTAATACCATGGATGAGATTTTCTCTGGTAGAAATTGTCTTTCCTCAGATTTAAATTTCACAACAATCTTGGGCTTATCATCAACACCACCAATGACCTTAAATGGCCAAAGGTTTGTATCACTTTGAACATGAGAATCACTAAACCTCCTACCAATTAACCTCTTCGCATCTGCAAAATGTGAATCATTGTAAGTGTAAATAAGAAAAATAACCATACATACAGTATAAGATCCTACAAAAGAAAAAAAGTTTAACAGTAGAAGTGATCAACTTGCATGAAAGGGAGCATAAATGAACTTAAAAAAATGAAAAACATTTTCAAAAAAGATTTATTTTCAATTTATTCATTTTACATTCCCAAGATCACATCAGTAATAAAAGGAAAGATCAAAATATATATCAAAGGAGAATTACCAAACACAGTGTTAATAGGGTCAAGTGCAGCATGGTTCTTGGCAGCATCACCAACCATCCTTTGAGTATCAGTGAAGGCAACATAAGATGGCGTTGTTCTATTTCCTTGGTCGTTCACGATAATATCTACTCGACCATGCTGCCATACTGCAACACACGAGTATGTGGTTCCAAGATCGATTCCAATGGCCAGTTTCTGCTGTGATCTATCACCCATCCTCTTTCTTTCAAAGTCAATGGAGTTTTGGGAGTCTTAGCCTGACAAGAAAGTGTTTCCAGAGATTGGTAAGCTACTCAGCATAGTTAGCAAGTTACAAACCAAAGCATTTTAGCATAAACTACAGAGAACACAATGGCCATCAATTACAGCTCCACATAGCACATATAACAAAACAAAGCCAGAAAAAGTAGCTCAATCTATTGAACTAAATGGTATCCAAAATAAAAGCAAAATGAGGGCACTCTCACCTCTATTTTTTTGTAATTCCTCCCATTATTTCGAAGAGTTATGTTTCAAATTGCAGCCCAATTTATCAATCTACAACGACATAATCAAATCCGAACAAACTCATGTCAGCAAGCAATAAAGAAACTATCATATATGCATCAGGTGAAATGCAACAAATCTCATATCCATACGAAAGGTAACTACAATTTTTCAAAATGGTGAGACTTGGACAAATAACTTCTATGTTAAACCTCTTGGTATCAAGATTATTATTTGCAACCAAAAATAAGAAAACTTGGCAGTTCCATCAGGTGAAAACTTCTACCAATATGCATGCATTACTTTTTGACAATCAGCCCCCAAAGATCACACACCAAAATGCACAATGTTGGTGGAGGGCAATGAGGTGAGTGAACTATATGATTAATAATTACTAATAATGAATAATATTATAATAAAGATTTGTTTTTCATAATGAAATCTCGAAAAAGATGAAAGACGACTAAAGATAATCTCAAGTGATGAAAACAACGATTCATATATATTGAACAAAACCCTCCAAATAACAGGATAACTTGAATTAATCATCCAAACAACAAGAACCGAAGTAGATTGCAACTGCCAGCGCCTTAGTAATGCACTGGCATGGGAGTTTGGCTCCCCTCCCCCATGTCTAGGGTTTGAACCCTGCCCCCTCCCCTACTATGTGTATAAAATAAAAAATAAAAAATAAAAAAATAAAAAAGAGTAGATTGCAACTACGTTCAGTCTAAACACCATCCATGTTTAAAGGACCAACAATTATTATCAGGTATGCCTCAACGAGAAGGGTAATTAAGTCACATTTGATGGTGATACTTCCTAGATATTTATATATCCTCGTTGTTCATAGTTCAATTTCTTTTCTACTTATGAAAATAAAATTTTAAAATCTTATTATATTTATATTCTTATTAAAAGTAATCTTAACTATATAAAAGTATAGCAGTAAGCATCTTTCTAGACTTTCTAGATGACATTTCAGCAAAAGTGCAGGCTCAAAACATTAAAATAAATAATAATAATAATGCAAGGCGGTTATGAAGAATAGAAAATTGGGAAGGTAGTAACACAATCAATAGAAAAAATAGGGATTCCACTAAATCAATTACGACTTTTTCTAATTACTAAAATAATAATAATAATAATGAGAAGCTAGATAGATAATGAGAAAAGTACTTATACAATATTTTGTAAATTAATAATAGGGGAGAAAGATATAAAATACTAAGTAAATATTTAATTTAATATTTTGATTATTCACTTTGAGATCCTTAAGGCGAGCAAAAATAATACTATAATTAAAATTAAAAAAAGTGCAAATGTTTAAATTTAGGGGAACTAATCAATATAAAAAATAGGGATTCCAATGAATTAATTTATGAATTTTTAAATTAATAATGGGGAACTAAATACAAAATATTTAATAAATATTTAATTTAATATTTTGATTATTTCCATTGAGATCTTTAAAAGGAAGAGATATAATACTATAATTATAAATATAAATAGGGATATAAATATGTGCAAATATTTAAATTTAAGGTAACTAATTAAAGAAAAAGCGAATTCCAATAAATTAATTATGACTTTTTGAATTAATAATGGGGAGGTAGATAGAAAATATTAAGTAAATATTTAATTTAATATTTTAACTATTCCCTTTGAGATATTTAAAAGGAATGAATATAATACTACCATTATATATATAAATATATGAAAATGTTCAAATTTAGGGCCTATCTTAACTATATGAAAGTAAAGCAATAAACATCTCCTTAGCTGACACGTTAGCAAAATTGTAGGCTCAAAACACTAAAATAAAAAATAAAAGTAATGAGAGGCGAGTTTGAAAAATAGATAATGTGGAATGTGGTTACAAAATCAATAGAAAATATAGGGATTCCAATAAATTAGTTACAACTTTTCAAATTACTAAAATAAAAAATAATAATAATGAGAGGCCATTATGAAGATAGATAATACAATCAATAGAAAAAAAAAATAGGGATTCCAATAAATATAATTATGACTTTTTGAATTACTAAAATAAAAAATAATAATGAGATGCCTTTTTGAATTACTAAAATAAAAAATAATAATATTGAGATGCAGTTATGGAGTATAGATAATGGGGAATGTAGTTACACAATCCATATGACTTTTTGAATTATTAAAATAAATAATAATAATAATAATAAGAGGCATCTATGAAAGATAGATAATGAAGAAGGTAGTTACATAATATTTTATAAATTAATAATGGGGGAGGAAGATACAAAATACTAATTAAATATTTAATTAAATATTTTGATTATTCACTTTGAGATTCTTAAATGGAGAGAAAATAGTACTATAATTACAAATATAAATATGTGCAAATGTTTAAATTTTATGGAACAAATCAATAGAAAAAATTGGGATCCCAATAAATTAATTATGACTTTTAAAATTAATAATGGGGAGGTAAGTATAAAATATTAAATAAATATTTAATTTAATATTTTGATTATTCTCTTTCAGATCTTTAAAAGGAAAGATATAATACTATAACTATAAATATAAATATGTACAAATGTTCTAATTTAAGGGAACTAATCAATAGAAAAAATAGGGCTTCCAATAAATTAATTATGTTTTATAAATTGAAGCAATAATTTAACGGTTAAAATTAATAGAAGGATAAGATTGTTAGGTTTTTAAACTTTCGAAGCAATTTTACCATAAGAAAAACTTTTAGAATTGCTTTTCAGTGAAAATTTCTAGAATAAATAAGATCTTTATCTTATCTTGAGAATTTGATATGAAATTCGTACCTACAGTAATGATGTGAAAGCCTAGGGTGAGATAAATTGAAGATAAGAAAGAATGCACCTGTACGTTGTCTGCGACGGTGACTGATGATGCGGCTTCAATAGTATGTGAGGTGTGACCGTGTGACAAGTAAAAAAGGGCTTTATACAGGTAGAGGTAGGTTTGACTCTCTTATTAAAATATTATTATTTTAAAAAATATAATAATATATAATTATTTTCTCTCTTAACTTTTTTTTAAAAATTTAGATTAGATTATTTGTTATAAAAATAATGATATAGAAGAAGTAGAAAATAGAAGACAAGAGCAAGAGAGATTCTCATTCAGTTTGTTCGATGTACATTTGTGAGGGGGTAGGGGGCTATTTATAATGGTTGGAGAGTGGGGAAGTTTTGTGTAACTTCTACCCACTTACCACCATGAATGTAGTGAGTGACTACCCACTCCCCACCATAACAGTAGTGGGAACATTAATGCCCATAATGGGTCATCCACTAATATATTCATAATACTCCCCCTTGGATGTCCATTATGAATGTGCCTCATTAAAAATTTTAACTAGGAAAAACCCAGTAGGATAAAAATCTAGCAAAAGAAAAGAGTACATCATCCACTAATACACTTTCTAATGCTGCCTCATTAAAAACCTTTCCAGGAAAACCCAGTGAGACAAAACCTAGATAAGGAAAAAAGAGTACAGCGTGTATTGACTCCCCCTCTTGACAACATCAGTTGAAATCTTTAAGTCTTCGAAGTCCGATTCCTTTGACAAGCTTTTCAAAGGTTGTTTTTGGAAGTGATTTGGTAAATAAATCTGCTAGATTTTCACTTGAACTGATTTGCTGAATATTTATTTCACCATCCTTTAGAAGATCACGAGTGAAGAAGAATTTTGGTGAAATATGCTTCGTTCTATCACCTTTGATATAACCTTCTTTAAGTTGAGTAATACATGCAGTATTATCTTCATGTAGAACTGTTGGGACCAATTTACCTGAAGATAAATTACAAGTTGTTCGTATGTGATGTATTACTGATCTCAACCATACACATTCTCGACTTGCTTCATGCATTGCTAGAATTTCTGCATGGTTAGATGATGTGGCTATTATAGTCTGTTTCATAGATCGCCATGAAATAGTTGTACCTCCACATGTAAACAGATAGCCTGTTTGTGATTTACCATCGTGAGGATCAGACAAAAATCCAGCATCTGCATAACCAACCAGTTCATGCTTCGATACATTTGAGTAATATAACCCCATGTCCATAGTTCCTCTAAGGTAACGAAGAATGTGTTTTATTCCATTCCAATGCCTTCGCGTTGGGGAAGAACTGTATCTTGCTAATAAATTAACAGCAAATGATATATTAGGCCGTGTGTGATTGGCAAGATACATATATGCTCCAATAGCACTGGGGTATGGTACTTCTGGACCAAGTAGTTCTTCTTTACCTTTGTCATTAATTACTCTAGGTCGAAATGGATCTTTATCCACTTGCAAAGACCTTACAATCATTGGAGTACATAATGTATGTGACTTATCCATATAAAATCGCTCCAGTACCTTCTTTGTGTAAGTTTCTTGATATACAAAAATCCCATCTTTTAGGTACTCGATCTGTAGCCCAAGACAAAATTTCGTTCTACCCAAGTCTTTCATTTCAAATTCCTTCTTCAAACAATTAATTGCCTTTTGAAGCTCTTCAGGGGTTCCAATGATGTTAATATCATCCACATAAATAGCAATTATAGCAAATTCGTTTCTAGATCTTTTAATAAAAATGCATGGGCATATTGGGTCATTTTTGTACCCTTCTTTCAATAAATATTCTTTAAGACAATTATACCACATGCGCCCTGATTGCTTCAAGCCATACAGAGACTTATTTAACTTAATTGAGTATTGTTCTCGAGAATTTGAATTAGATGCTTCTGGCACCTTGAGTCCTTCAGGGACTTTCATATAAATATCGTTGTCAAGTGAGCCATACAAATAGGCAGTCACAACGTCCATTAAACGCAAATCAAGTCCTTCATTTACTGTCAAGCTAATCAAATAACGAAAAGTAGTTGCATCCACTACTGGTGAATACGTTTCTTCAAAATCAATGCCAGGTCTTTGTGTAAAGTCTTGGGCTACAAGACGTGCCTTATATCTTGTAATTTCACCCTTTTCATTTCTTTTTCTTACAAAGACCTATTTGTATCCAACTGGCTTTACATCTTCAGGTGTATGGACTACAGGTCCAAATACTTTTCGTTTTTCTAGTGATTTCAATTCTGCATTAATGGCATCTTTCCATAAAGGCCAATCCTTTCGTTGTTGGCACTCGCTAATGGATTTTGGATCTTGATCCTCATTATCATTCATTACATCATATGCTATATGATAAGCAAAGATGTCGTCAACGTTGACTTTATTTCGATCCCATCGGATACCATTCATAACATAGTTTATTGAGATTTCATTGTTTTCACAAATTTCAGGTACCTGTGTCTCTTCTGAGACTATAACATTCTCTTCTGGAGACATCTCTACTAGAGATAGTAACTCTTCAGGAGATGGCTCTTCTAGAGCTACTAACTTTTCCCGATTACCCTCGACTTGACCATCTATATTTTTAGCTCCTTTACTCATTCGAGGATTTTTATCTTTAGAACCGATGGGCCTGCCACGCTTCAGGCGTGCTTTAGATTCATTTATAATATGTTGTCCTTCAGGGATATCAATTCGAATAGGAGCATTGGCAGCTGGGACATGTGACTTTGTCACTTTCTTTGGGTCAATGATAAAAAAAATAAATGTGAGTTTTTTTTTTTTTTTAAAAAGAAAGTTGTTATATTTATCGGGTGATTTTTTTTTTTTTTTTGGGTGGGGGGGAGCATATCCCATGCCAACTTCACCCTTTGCAAAATTGAATTGAAATAAAGGTTATTTTTATAAAAATTTTCCTTAACATATAAATGTAAGTTTTTAGATAGTAATTTAGTTAATATTTCAATTTTAGTTTTTTAATTATTTAATATAAATCAGTAATATAATTTATCTTTTTTAAAAAGTGACGTTTAAATTTCATATACTTCTATGGGTATTTAAAAAAAAAAAGATGTAAAATACACTTAAAATTTCATAAAACGGTTTACATCAATATTAAAAAAAAAAAAAACTATATATATATATGTGTGTGTGTGTGTGTGAAAAATATAGAAAAACTCATACTTCATTAATATATTTACCAAAATATGTCCTTTTTATAATGACATATTTTATAAGCATATCATTAACATAATATGTATCCTAATTTTTTTTTTTCCCAAAACTTAGAACCACTCTTAACTAATAAACTATACCATTTAAGTTACCAAATGAAATACCCTGTGCGTCGCACGATTACGCGGAATTAAAGTTATCAATATATAGATTATTTCTCTTAAAAGAAATATGCTTAAAAACCTAAAGGAAAACATTAGGGTAGAGTAATGGGCGGGTTGGGTAGCCCATGCCCTAATCCATAGCCCGCTCAATTAACTTTACATGGGTATGGGCTAGCCCATACCTATACCTCAACCCATTTAAACCCGTGTAAATAGGCTAGCATTTAAATGAGCGGGCTAACCGGATTATGGGTTCTATGCTCACCCCTAGAAAACATCACTTTTTTTTTTCTTCTAGGATATCTATCAACAAGAAAAATAAATACTCTAATTATAATTAAACAATCACCATTCTCTCTAAAAGAAAAACAAAAAAGAGATAATTGTAAAATTTTTAGAGAATATTTATCAGGCGAGTAAGATGGGCTTACTAACATTCCTTTTATTCTAATTCAACTTGCAGGGAAAAACTATGACTTATCGTATGTAATATTGAAGTCAAATATCAACATAGGAACATCACAAATGTTATAACTCACTAGGTTGTCCACAAAAGAGCACCGTAATTTCTTTAGGTTCAGTGCCATAAACCTACAAAAAGGAGGAAAGAAAGCATTAAGAACTGAAACCCATTGCATAGTCACAAAAATGACATGTTACCATCCATATTTTCTAAGAAATGGATGTGCTTACATTCTATTAAGAACATCAAACAAATAAACTAACCTCAATGTTGGAATTGTCCTTTAAGAAATTTTCAAGAACCTGTACTTGTGTTGGGAAAAAGAGAGAAAACACAACTTCAAAGAAAAGGAGGAAAAAACAGTGAAGAGAACGTTAAAATCTGAGGAAGGAAAGAGAAATAACCATACATGTTCCGTCACTATCATCTCCATATCTTATCCATATAAAAAAAAAAAAAAGACAGGAAGGGGAAGAAGATGAAGCAGAAGCAAAAGGTTGAGATGGGACAGAGAGAGAGAGAGAGGAAATTCAGTGAGGAAGAGATGAAGACGGGGTTTGTTGCATACAGAGGAAGACGGCGAAGGAAAGACTAGAGAGTTGGAGAAGAGCACGGAATGGCTAAAACAAAGAGGCACTGAATAAAGAAGATACTAAAATTAATTTCTGTCGAAGGTGACCAGTGGGGCTAAGAGGAGCTTAGGTGAGGTAGAGATTCGAGAGGAAAATAATGGTGGGATCTGTATTCTGATGGTGACTGAAGAAGCAATTGGTGATGATGGGTTAGGGTGAGATGGTGTTGGTTAGTGTTAAGGGCAATGTTTTGTGATTTTAAAAGGGGGAAAGGATTTTGCTATATTAAAATAATATTGGAGTGATTTAAATTTAAAATTTGAAATTTAGAGAATGAGCGGAGGAAAGGTATGAAAATCAAAGACTCATTATTGTGCTTTGAAAAGTGAAATGGATTATTAATAAATATATTTCTTCAATCGATTATGTTTCAAAACAGAATTTTTATTTGATGAATATTTGAAAATTAAAAAATGAAATTATTTTAGGGTTTACTTCAGACTTCGAAAAGAGAATGGGTTGAAGGTCAATGACCAATGGAAATTGGCAGCGTTTTCATATGTCTGATTTTTTTTTTTTTTGGGGTTAAATGGTTTTGATGAAACTTAATGGGGAAAGGAAGGAGCGATGGGAAATTTTCTAAAGCAATAAATTGTAGGGTATAAACAGCAATGGGAACTAAATGACGTGTAGTAAAAAGACAGCTGTCTTCTATCTTTTTTTGGGTCGGTTTGGAATAGCGGTAGTAAAAGTCGTTTTTGTTTTTTATGGACCTTTTTTTTTGGGACTTTTTCTGATGTGATTTATATGACTGAAAAGGGCATGAATTTATATATATATATATATATATATATATATATATATATATATATAATGTGATTATTTGGGATAAAAAATTAAAAATAAAAGGTCTAACCTACTGTAATGGGATCTGAAGCTTGGATCAGTTGCTTCTGCTTAGAAGTGGCTTCAGCGCATCACATAGTGACGCTTTCCCAAACACCCAAAAAAACAAATTTTCACTTTTGATAGGCTTTTTTTTTACTTATGATGCTTTTCCAAGCAAGCTCTTTATTGCTTTTGAAACTGACGTAGACAGGTAGAGCATCGCCTCAATTAGTAGCCAATTCTATTAATTAATTTTATAGCAGAAAACAGATAGAAGCAACCATAATGACAATGACCACTTGTATGAGTTAATTGAAAACAACCGAATGTACCAACCAATAGGGTTTAGTTTTTTAAAACTTTTTCTTACTTGAATGATAGACGAAGCATTGGGAAAGAGATAAGGAAGCATGAATTAGTGGCTAGTAAATGTAGCCTAGTGAAATGGAATTTGTAGACCAATGAGATCCCATATACTGAAGACATGTACTTCCTTTAGTTTATACTATAAACTTTATCCTATATTTAGGATCAGAGGTAGTACTTCATTGGAATATATATATATATATATATATATATATATATATATATATATATATAAATGCATGATGTGTCTTCAACAAACACTATCCACGTATGAACCAATTAGTGTTAATTGATTACGCCATGTTGGATGCTTAGCAGGACCAATCACTATTTAGTTACAAGGTTTAGAAGGATATATTTGATTCATGAAGCCACAACTATAAATTTCATTACGAAACAATACAAAATATAAAAGGGGTCACATCATGATTGAAGATAGCCGCCAACCAAATCGTAAAAATATTATTCATCATGAACATCATACAAATAAGTAGAAACAACAAATCTATAAACTTTATTGAGGCAATTCAACATTATATAATCAAAGAAAGATTAATAAAGTTTTGGAGGCCACCGTGACTTGAAGACAATAGAATGATGAGGTGGACAATTATTGATGTAAGCAGAGAATGGCGAATGACTGAGAAGAGGTGAAGACTAGTAGACATATGGAGGAGGTGGTGCCTCATGAAGATAAGGGGGCGATGGAGGTTGTGAAGGGGCATGGGAATAAGATGGTGGAGGGGCAGATTCATGGACTATAGAAGGTGGTGGAGGGGGAGACTTGTGGACATAAGGGGGTGGTGGAGAATAGGAAGGGGGACGAGAATGAGATGGTGGTGGGGGAGACTTGTGAACTACTGGAGGTGGTGAGGGATATGAAGGGGGAGGTGAATAAGCTAGTGGAGGGGGAGACTTGTAGACATAAGGGGGTGGTGGGATATTTGATGAGGGAGGAGAATGAGCTGGGGGAGGGGGTGACCTATAGACATAAGGGGGTGGTAGGGGATGTGAAGGGGGAGGAGAATGATCTGGCGGAGGGGGTGACTTCTGATCATAAGGGGGTGGTGGGGGAGACTTCTGAACTACTGGAGTAGGTGAGGGATACAAAGGGGGAGGTGAATGAGCTGGTG
This sequence comes from Acacia crassicarpa, assembly GCA_034222035.1. Classification (NCBI taxonomy): domain Eukaryota; kingdom Viridiplantae; phylum Streptophyta; class Magnoliopsida; order Fabales; family Fabaceae; genus Acacia; species Acacia crassicarpa. The sequence continues at coordinate 37,136,313 of JAWXYG010000011.1, forward strand.
GAGGTGGAGACTTATGGACATATGGGGGTGGTGGGGGATAGGAAGGGGGAGGAGAATGAGCTGGAGGAGGGGGAGACTTCTAGACATAAGGGGGTGGTGGGGGAGACTTATGGACTATTGGAGGTGGTGGGGGATAGGAAGGGGGAGGTGAATGAGTTGATGGAGGTGGAGACTTGTGGACATAAGGCAATGGTGGGGGATGTGATGGGGGAGGAGCATGAGCCGGAGGAGGTGGAGGTGGAGGCTTATAAACATATGGGGGTGGTGGGGGATGTGAAGGGGGAGGAGAATGAGATGGTGGTGGGGGAGACTTGTGGATTACCAGAGGCGGTGGGGGATAGGAAGGGGGAGGTGGAGACTTATGGATTGTTCGCCTCGCAAGTGTATGAGTTTCGCAAGTAATAAAGTGATTAGTAAAGTATCGTTCCCACGAGGATTTGTTTAACAAATTGGTCAAGCAAGAGGCTTAGTGAATTCAATCAAGTTGAGCTAGAACAAAGTTTTCATATGGAATGAGAATTTTTAAGGACTTTTTCTAAAACTAAAAATTGTTAAAGGTAAATGACTTTTGACTTCAAGAAAAATGGAGCCTAGGATTCTTCTTCCCCTTTTGCATTTCATAAAACTTGGTTAACTTCCTCTCTAATAGCATTTCAATACATATATGTGTTAAACTGTTAGTCTAGGTTCAAAAACACTTGAAACGCTCTCTCAAGTCAAAATCAAGTTTCTCTTCTCATTAAAATGCACAATCTCTTGCTACAATTAGTGAGAATCAATATTTAAGCAACAACCCTAATGTGACAATGCAAGGTTAGTAAATATATCTCTATTTTACCAACAAGCTATCAATTTATCAAGTAAACTTCAAGACAAGCATGATTTCAATCAAGTTCTACACCTAGATTAGCTCTCTCAAGTCAAAACCTATGTAACACCCCCAAATTTCTAACAATTATAATAATATAAAATTGCAATAATTTTTATGAATAAATACTGAAATTCAAAATAACCAAAACTTGGGAAGTGTTACCGCCGCACTTATACTGAAACAAGTGCAAGGCTACTTTATTACATTAACTTAAATCCAAACTTAAATAAAAATGTCTTATTCAAAGCGTAAAATAAAATAAAATAAACTAGCTAGAATTGCTCATTGTTCTTTCTCACTTCTCACTGCTAGCCCCAACAGCCCAACTTTGAAACATGTTTCACTAAAAATCTGCTCCCCTGAAGGATCATCAAGCCCAGAACACAAACATCAGCAAAAGCTGGTAATCCTAATAAATATAGAAAATAATAATAATAATAATAATAATAATAATAATAATAATAATAAATATTCACATGATAATAAGAAAGAAAATACCATATACATATATATAATTTAAAATATCAATTTCAATACTCATCATATCTATATATTCTCATCAAATCAAATATCATTCATTATTTTTATTAATTTCATTTGGACCCGGAAACCTGCCAGTCTACCCTGTGACCCGAAAACCTGCCAGTCACAAATCATCAATTTGGCCATATCACAATAACATTTCGTCCTAATGTGTACACCTCTTCCCAAAGCTGCTACTAGTGTCCCGGAAACCTGCCAGACACCACTTTGGGAAGAATGGATATAATCAAGTTCACATCAAATAATATATCGAGGCATAAAGCCTAAGAGTTATGTTCATCACTTTAGGAGGTACCATCCCAAAGCTATCCTCCTACGATTTAAAGTATTTTAAATACACTCACATAATAAATGAATTTCTCAATAAAATATATAAATATATATATATATATATATATATATATATATGACAGCATTTATAAATTTCAATCACACAAAATAGATTTCTCAAATTTACGAAAACCAAACCGAGTATATATACTGCTATTTGTTAATTATGAAAACCCAATGTAAAATCATTTAAAAAGAGAACATGTATATATTTTAACATAGGTGTAGATTGAACAAATAAAAAAAATGATACATACATACATACATACAAAAGTTGAAGCACGCAAGGCAAAAGATGTATAGATATTATATATTTTAATGAAGGATAAATATAAGTTTCAATCATAAAAACCGAGGCACCCAAAGTATACATGTATATTCAATGATAAAAGGTTTTTAAAAAAGTTAAATACAAATCAAGAAAGAGAAATATATGTATACAAAGAGGTGAGGAGTTTTGCTTTCATAAAGTGATTCACACTAACCGAAAAGGAAGATATATACATATACATATGCAAACGCTGCAACACATTTACAAAGATCAAGATTGATATGCAACAATTGACTCCTATTGTTCTGGGGATTAGGATTACCTGGTCTCCGTTTTTGCTAACCTCTTAGAAAAATAATTGACTCAGAGTAAGAATAGAAGAAGTAGTGGAAGAGAGTAGTAGAAGAGAAGATGAATATTTAGGGTTAGGCTAGACCTCTATTTATAACTTAGAATTAGGATTTAGCTTTGGGCTCTTTTACTCTTGTCAACTCATTAATAGGGCATATTAAATTCAATCAATCAATCATTGTGTGAATTCAATGTGATAGGGTATATCACATTAATTCAATCAATCATGATATGAATTAATGTAATTTGGTTGGCAGTAATGGATTTATTACTTAAAAACAATCATGCTCATCAATCAATCATGGTGTGAATTTAATGTGATAGGGTATATCACATTAATTCAATTAATTATGATTTGAATTAATGAGACTTGGTTTTTTTTTTTCCTTAGTGCATAAGCAGAAAATTCCTAAGGTAATTAAGACTAGGAATATTTGGCCCACCAAGGCTATAAAAATAAAATAAAATAAATGGGTTATTACTATTAATAAAAATCTGGGGTATTACAACCTATGTGAATAAATCATCTAAATGGAGGCCAATCACTTAAAAGCATTAAGCCAAGGTTGAAATCAACACATATGTATATTTATCTACCAAAAGAGAGGAAACTCCAAGTATTAATCCATACAAAGGGTCAAAAGAACCCTAGAATGAAAGGTTTAACTACTCATGTTCAAATACAAAGAGAGTCTAAGCAAAGAAACTGAATACATGAAGAAACTAGGAAGAAAAGAGGAAGAACCAAGGTTGAAATCATCTAAATGGAGGCCAATCACTTAAAAGCATTAAGCCAAGGTTGAAATCAACACATATGTATATTTATCTACCAAAAGAGAGGAAACTCCAAGTATTAATCCATACAAAGGGTCAAAAGAACCCTAGAATGAAAGGTTTAACTACTCATGTTCAAATACAAAGAGAGTCTAAGCAAAGAAACTGAATACATGAAGAAACTAGGAAGAAAAGAGGAAGAACCAAGGTGAAATCCCCAAAATTTCTCTTAGGTTGAGCACCCAAGCCTCCAAGATTGTCCAAATCTCTCTCCCAAGCTCTTCCCTTGTGTGCCCATTTGTTTCCCTAAGTCAAGAGTGTGTTTTTCGGCCCTTCCCTTTAGGTTAAATAGGGTTTTTCTGTTTCTGAAATGAAAAAACGCGTAGCTGTACTTTCAGCACTTTTTTACGACTGGCTGTGGCCAGTCGTGACTTTCCGTGGAAACTAAGTCACGACTGGCTGTGGCCAGTTGTGACTTTCCGCGGCCAGTTGTACAGGTTCTTCTAACTTGAACTGCTTCACCTCTTTTATCTCTTTTCTTGTTTCTTGGTTCTTATAGAGCTTCAAAACTTATCCTCATCTTCCTACAAAAGAGGAAGCAATTATCAATTCTCAATTGAATCATAAACTCTATAATAACAAGGATTTCTTTGATTTTTGCCTTATACTTTGATATGCACATTTTCCTCTATAACTTCATTTCTATGCACATTTTGAACAAAAAATAGGTAAAAAGAGAGAGAAAATGTGCAGGAATGCTGTCAATTTCTAAGAGTTAATACACCCCCAAACTTAAATATTTGTTTGCCTTCAAGCAAAAACATGTATCTTCACTAAATTTCTTCAATATTTATCATTGATGCCTGAATAAATTTATCCTCATCTACTATTCAAAGAGTTATGTAATACAGGAAATCAACTAAATATGCACAAATAAACACTTCATAGATTTAAAACATGCTTTTCAAGAATTTCCAAATGTGAGTGTGTGAATGGAGTTGACATGTATTCCTTTTGCTCTTGCCAAAGTTAAAAACAACAATTCAAATATAACTATATTCAAACAATCAATTCCATCATTCTCTAATTTCTTCCTCTTTTCTTCTAATTCACTTCACTTGACTTAAAGATCAAAGGGACTTTTTAGCTTGTAATGGGGCTAGGGGTTAAGAATCTCAAAAGAAAAGGTAAAATGAGCTGGGAGGTGAATGATCTGGTGGAGGTGGAGACTTATGGACATATGGGGGTGGTGGGGGATGGGAAGGGGGAGGAGAATGAGCTGGAGGAGGGGGAGACTTATAGACATAAGGGGGTGGTGGGGGAGACTTATGGACTACCGGAGGCGGTGGGGGATAGGAAGGGGGAGGTGAATGAGTTGATGGAGGTGGAGACTTGTGGACATAAGGCGGTGGTGGGGGATGTGATGGGGGAGGAGCATGAGCCGAAGGAGGCGGAGACTTATAAACATATGGGGGTGGTGGGGGATGTGAAGGGGAAGGAGAATGCGATGGTGGTGGGGGAGACTTGTGGACTACTAGAGGTGGTGGGGGATGGGAAGGGGGAGGTGAACAAGCTGGTGGAGGTGGAAACTTGTGAACATAAGGGGGTGGTGGGGGATGCGATGGGGGAGGAGAATGGGGTGGAGGAGGGGGTGACTTGTGGACATAAGGGCGTGGTGGGGGATGCGAAGGGGGAGGAGAATGAGATGGTGGTGGGGGAGATTTGTGGACTACTGGAGGCGGTGGGGGATGGGAAGGGGGAGGTGAATAAGCTGGTGGAGGAGGAGACTTGTAGACATATGGGGGTGGTGGAGGATGTGAAGGTGGGGGTGAAAGATATGGTGGAGGGGGAGACTTGTGGATATAAGGAGGTGGTGGGGGATATGAAGGAGGGTGATGGTGATGGTGATGGTGATGGTGATGGTGAGGGTGGGGGTGGGGCTTCGGCGGGTGTTGTTTGTGATGAGAGGGTTGATGTTGGTCATGCTTTGGGGGAGGAGTGCTATGGTAGTAGGGTGGTGGTGGATATGAATTATAGGATTTGTCTTCAGCATTAACACTGATTGCAGCTAAGTAAATGGAGGCTGCCAATACAAGTAGAGGCCACTGCCTCGGCCCCTTCCAGGTTCCCATCATCTTTTTGTCTATTTCCAATATTCGCTACTTGCTTCTCACAATGTTGGTTCGAACCCTTTATATAGCTGAAGTCCTCCACCATGTCAGATTAGATTTCTCAATTTAATGCATTGACAGCTTGGAATCTTCATCAATTAAAGCTATAATTTATTTATGTTTCTTTTTTTTTTCCTTGGATGCAGAGACATAGCATACTTGAACTATTGAGATCCAAGTCTCGCATTCATTTGATAATTCCCACAATATGTGCTCAGATCTAAGTCAAAGGGGAGAGTTGCCATGGAATGGCTGGATGAGAACCTGATGGACATGTTAAATTATTGCAGAAGCGTGTCTGAGAAGTTAGATTTCATTTCTTCCTTTGCGTTAGAGACACTCCAGGCGACTATGAGAAACTCTTTTAGAAGGGTGATGTACAGATGCACAACGCAAGTTTTTCTTTGTTTTTTAATGGCAAATAGTTTTTGAATAGCAACACTAAATATCAAACGAATGAACTACTTCTTCAGCTTACCAGACGTCTCTGTCAATACAAATGATTGAGAAAACTACAAAAGGCCTACATATACGAACATGCACCTTTATTGAGGTATACATATTACCCATTAAAAGACCATTGCACTACATTCAGATAAACCCCTAAGATTAAACCCCACTAGTCTTAAACTTCCTGCTCAAAATTGTCTCTTGCATTGTAATTCACTGTTCTTATGATAGCAGCGTCAATTCATCCATTGTAATATCTTTCCAAATGCAGATATAATATAGTATCATGCATATATAATATAGTATATGATCAGGGACGGATCTTTAATTTTAAGGGACAACCCCCCCCCCCCCCCCCAAAAAAAATTCAGAATTTTTTTAATATAATATCATATAAAAAAGGTATGTTATCTTATATATTAGACTTGTTAAAATACTTTTATTATATATTTGGCCCCCTAATATTTTTTTTAAAATTAGTTAATGAGTATTCATTTGACTCCTCAAATATTTGTCCTAAGATCCGCCACTTACATGCTACTGATGTCTTTAATAAGACTCAATTTAATAAGACTCCGTTGACTTTTCTTAAAAGATTAAGGAAACTAAATAAGTTATTTAATAATATATTATATTACTCGTATATATCAGTTTATAACTCAAGCAAATTAATTTGAATAAAAAAGATGAGTATACACATTTTAAAATAACTTATTTAGTTTCCTTAATTTTTTTTTCAAAAAAATCAATTATGTCTTATATTTAGGATTAGAGGTAGTACTGAACTAATTGTTTAATTACTGTAGGTGGGTTTGTGTCCCATGCATTCTTGAAGCTTGGAGTTCAGTTTCTCTTCTCAACCCTCATCTACACCGTTAATTTCACTAACTGTTAATCTTGGCTATCAATTTCATCTTTACCACATGCGGTAAAATTGAATGGCCAAGATTAATAATTAAACGAAATCAACTAAGTAAATGAAAGATGATAAAGGGATAAGAAGAGAAGCGGCTTCCTGAAGCTCGGGGAGGTTACCGTTATAATGTTCTAACATGTTACCCACGCCGACCTCCCTTCAATTAGATCCCGGCCCCCAAAAAACAAAAGAGAAAAAATGAAGTCTTGCTTCCACATGTACGTGGTCTACTTTCTCGGCTACATCTGGGCTCGCTTTATAAGATAATTGACGAGGAGTATACCATTGGTGCAGACAACAGATCGCAGTAATTGATACCAGATCAAGGCAAGAGATCTACAGATTAATATCCTACGTAAAACAAAAATATTTAGTGCTTTTGTTATAGCAGCTCCTTTATTATATTGCAGAAACATCTGCCTTCCTATTATTCAGTCAAAAAACAAGTGTTACTAGGTTACAATATATGATAAGAAAATCAAAATAGATTTTGTGATGTTTATTGCATTAGAAGCATCCCTACAGTGTTAAAATTCCACGTCAGAACCCCCATCAATGTGTTGATATTTGTTTCTTACAAAGAAAGCCTGCAATCGCTCATAGATATATGATCTTACATGTGCAAGGGTAAGTGTTGTCTATGAAAGTCTTCGTATTATCACACACATATATAAATTGAAACATATTTCAGGTGGGTGATCTTTCACACTATATATATAATGCTCCTTGATATTTTTTTGTCTATGGGGCGTCTTTAAGGGTCAGGTGGCTTTCGAGCAAAAAAAGGGTCAGGTGGCTGACTTTTATCTAATAATATTACCTCCAATCCTTAACACTTAACAATGTTATTAAACTTAGATCGGACACTGAACTAGTCAAAGTACTGGGTTAAGAATTAGTAGGTCGTCAAATTAGATTGAAACCATCCAAAGCTAACCTTAGATATGGTTATGTGAGTTTTAACTATGGCTTGAATCCGCCCAACCCGAAAAAATGACCAATGTGAGTTGTGCAAAAGTGGGATCCTTTTGATGTGATTCCCTTCAGCCTAAATCCAGTGGGTCCAACTTGTGGCGGGTTGGACTGCTTTTCTTACTAAAAAAATATGTGACTTCTCTGAGTGTATTGTGTAACCTAACACCAACAATATTACCTAACTATTTATTTTATTGAATGTTTATGATGGCTTTTAGATTTATGTTTATTTTGTAATGTGTGGACTTGTGATGAATGATTTGTAGTGCTTAAAACTTTGAATTTGTTGTTTTATTGTCACTTTATGATTTTTTAATGTATTTTTAATTTTTTTATGGTTTAGGTTTATAGAAAAGAATCCGTATACTATTTAAAAAGTTTGAAAAACGTAGTATAAAAAAATTTTAACAAAAGGAAAATAATATAGGTTGGGTGGGCTAACCTACCAACCTAGAGGTTACAATTTGGATTGGCTAAATATAATGTCGACTTATATTTATGCGATTCTTTTAGCCCGAACCCCTATGGTCCCAACCACTACGAGTATAAAAGGCATTTTTAATGTCCGTTTTTAGGATCATAAGAGAATTGTTTTAAGGGGGTAGTATATATGAGCATCCTTGAAAAGTTTTGAAACAGACGATATTTTTAAACAATCTTTTTTTTTGTTACCCACCCGGTTTACCAAATTAAATTCTTCGGTTCTGATTAATCTGGATTCACCCTGAGTTAGAGCCACGGTCGTGGGGGAAAAGTTATCAACACCATTTTTTTCCATTCCCACATCTTGAACCGAAGATGTGGTTAAAAGAGCGAAAGTTCTTTCCCACTTGCTTCCAACAAATGTTGGTTTTTTAAACAATTGTTGTAAGTCTACTTACAACGAGTGTTTTCTGATTAAAAATAGTCTTTTTTTTGGGTAAAAAAAACTAAATTTTTATTTTTTGTTGACGTCCTTTTTTTAATAAACAATCAGAACAGGGATATAAAAAATGAGTTATATAAATAGCCAATTCCTAAAATAGAGAATAAAAAAATTGCATATATTCAAAAGTTCTTTAAACATGGATAATACAAGAATGGGTACAAGTTCACAATTTAATATAATCAAGTATCATATCTTCTACACTATGTAAAAAAAAAAAAACATTTTATTGATTCTTCTACACATCTTCTATCTCTTGTAGAAGATTTCCTGCTAAAAGGTCTCATATCACATTAATGTCTTCCATTGTGTAAAGTTCCTCATGACCAAAAATCTGCAAGAAAATTGTAATACCCCAAAATTCATATTCATCATAAATATTATATTTTGATAAATAATACCTATTCAAAATCGGTGAATATATGGTCTCAAAATTGAGTAACATATTTATGTTAATTTGGGGAATTTTCTCTAACAATTAAGGTAATCAAAAACCAAATTCTCGAATTTTATTTTGGGATCATAAAATACCCAAAAATTACCATATTAAAGCATAAAATGAACAAAAAGCAAGGAAGAAGGTAGGGGGCGATTTTTGGTTGACTTGGAGAACAAGTTAGGAAACTTGGAAAGCAAGTCGGGGAAACTTGGTGCGCAAGTTACTTGACGAGCAAGTTACTTGGTGGAGAGGTTACTTGGCGGACAAGTTACTGGGCGGATGAGGTTACTTGGCGGACAAGTTTCTGGGCGGACAAGGTTACTTGGCGGACAAGTTACTGGGCGGACGAGGTTACTTGGCGGACAAGTTACTGGGCGGACGAGGTTACTTGGCGGACAAGTTACTGGGCGGACGAGGTTACTTGGCGGACAAGTTACTGGGCGGACGAGGTTACTTGGCGGACGAGGTTACTTGGCGGACAAGTTACTGGGCGGACGAGGTTACTTGGCGGACAAGTTACTGGGCGGACGAGGTTACTTGGCGGACAAGTTACTGGACGGACGAGGTTACTTGGCGGACAAGTTACTCGGAGATCGAGTTGTGAAGCTTGGTGAACAAGTTAATTGGAGACCGAGTTGTGAAACTTGGTGAACAAGTTACTTGGAGACCGGATGGTGAAACTTGGTGAACAAGTTAATTGGAGACCGAGTTGTGAAACTTGGTGAACAAGTTGGAAGACTCAGGAAGCAACTTGTTGAGCAAGGTGCAGAAGAGAGAAAACCGAAAAATGAGTGTGAAAAGGGTTGTGGGTTTTTCAAAAATAATATCATGATATTTTAAACAAAGGGCAGATAAGAAAAGTGAGAACCAATAGAAAATAAATCATAACTTGAAATCCTTGAACTAAGTAGAAAACAACTGGACATATTATGAATCAGTGGATTTTTGTCCCGAAGTTGGTGTCACCCGAAGTAATTTCCGTAACCGACAGCGTCCGGCTTAGAATCTTCGGCAGGTTACGAAATACCCTTAATGGGATCAAAAATTTAGTTAACTTAGATATTTCCAAAGAGGAAGAATAGAACTTCAAGGCTGTGTTCCCGGATTTTTGAGATTTTGCAAAATTACGCGACCAGAACGCCGAATAGGGAACTTTATCGGTAAAAACTCATAAAGTGAATGAGTGACATCACCTGGATGACATCATCTTGATGACATAAGGGGACACTTGTGTGGTAGAGAGAAGGGGACACTTGTGTGGTAGAGAGAAGGCCACATCTTCATCATCTTAGCCCTTGATACAAAAGTTGATCCAAGGGTTGAGATCCCTCCAAATTCCCTATAAATAGGCAACCCCTCTTCACTTCATTCTTCACAATTCCTAGAGCCACTTAGAGAGAGGTTTTAGAGAGAAGGAGGAGTCTGGAGAAAATAGCAAGTTCCGGGTAAGTTCTTCGGTCTCTAGTCTTTAGTTTTCGTAGTTGTTTCGATAGTTATAGTAGAAATGCTAGATTAATCTTTAATCTTCCAAGTAAGTTTAGAAATCATGTTTTAGGGATAAATATGATATTTATTTCAAAAATATATTGGAGATGGAGATATGTCAAAATTTTGGAAGATTAGAGTCAAAATAGCGAAGCTCTGGCGAAATTTCACCGGTTAGTCAAACTAGGGGCAAAATGGTAATTTGTACCTGAAATGCTTGTTATGATGTTGATCACTGATAAATGCAATATTATCCCAATAGGATATCTGTAATCACGTACCGCTGTCGTACCGCTGTCAAAAGTACCATTTTCCGTCGACGAAGGTACGTTCGCGTACTGTAACACTAACTCTGATGCTTATTGTACACTTGTATGTGGTAGATATGCTCATAGACTGTGACTCTGCTTGAGAATTATGTGAATATATACGGGTTACAGTCTTGGTAATGCCGTTTGAGTTTTCCTAGCGCGCTGAGGACACGATAGGCCATCGTGGCACTGGTGAAGAGTGCAGACTGGATTGATGTGAATATGTGATGATTGAATTGATATGTGATTATGCTGTACTGTCTTGAAATATCTGTCATACATAACTGTTCATAAGCATGAGGTTAACCGTTACCTGAGGCTCAATGGCCATTGAACCTCAGCTCTTAACATAGCGTCAGGCTCAGGAGCACCGAGGACCAAGGAGAAGGGCAGGCAGGCCGCATAGAGACTCAACTGAAGCCCTTTTCTGTTTATACAGTCACACTGACGTTAGACGTCTGAAATCAATGCATTCTTACTGTAATCAGCCAGACTTACGGCATTTTGAATGTAAATATCAGTTACTCAATCGCTCCGAAGCTCTACTCTGATATATACTGTTTTTGAAAATTCGGATGTTACATTTTGGTATCAGAGTAGTTGTCCTGGCATAGATCTGACTAAGTTATTCCCAACCTTTTGGTGCCGAAGGCAGGGCTAGTCTATGTGGATCAGCCAATCAGTCACCCTAGCACGGTGAGGCTCCCATGATAGACACCTACCTGGCCATTTGGTTCGAGTAACGGAGTTAGGCTCTACGCCTTTTTAAAGAGCATGTTTTGAAAATGAGTACTGATATAAGCCTAGGTCGGACTACCATCCTGAACCAGTGTACCACCCTCTGTTGGTGCACCATTCAAAAATAGGCTCCGATAATTTTGATAATCCTGATAATTCTGATAATTCTGATAATCCTGATAATTCTGATAATCCTAATAACTCTGATAATCCTAATAATTCTGATAATCTCCAGTTTGTACTAGGCATTAATTCCATTCTAACCCAGAGCTTATATGTGAAGCTGGGCTACGCCGGATGAAACTCCGGGATCAATAAAGATAAGTTTGCTTAGACGAGGGAAATCTCACAAGAATGACCCCTGTGAGATAGGTGGAGGATTTGATATCCTTTGAGCTAAAGCCTGAATACCTAGAGGTACGAAACATAGCAATCCTTTGGAATACCATAAGAACAGATAGAGTAATGCTGAATCTAATCAAAGCATTGACGATGCTTAGGTCAATGTATGACTGAGCATTGCCTAAGTTCGAGTGCCTAAGAATAAGAACCCTGAGGAAGTATGAGTGAGGTTGCCTTAGTTGAGAGATAATTCCTTAACGGAACCATATGAAAGATAGAACCTCAGTAGCTACGGGTTATGGTTTCTAGGTGGGACCAATAACCGTAGTGGCTAATCGATTCCCTAAGAAGTAGGTGGTTACCCAATAGGGAAAGTTGAGTTAAGGGTAATGCCTGGAGCTAAATAGATAGTGAAAGTCCATAAATAGAATGACCCTAGATAAGATGGCAGACATAGAGACAACGATTTGTGAAACCACTAAAGGGTAGGAACCTGATAAGATCTGAGTTCTCTTTATAATGATTCAGAGACGATCACTGATGTTACTTATGGAAAGTTTTGATCGGAAAGGGCTACCTACGAGGAGTTCTGATCAAGGAGGTTTACCTACAGAGGATGCTAAGCGGAGAGGCTGACTAGTCTGAGAAGACTAAGTGAAGCGCCGAGTAAGGTGCCGTAGAGCAGAGCCACCGTGACGACAAACCGTAGAGTGGAGCCGCCGTAACAACGAACCAAGGAGTAGGGCTACCAGTGCATCGGATCTCAAGGTAAGTACTTTATAATGAGTCTCATATCGAATAGGTTCCCTAGAGCGAGGGTTTAAGTAATCTAGTATATCGCCATGAGTCGTTTCAGTGCTGTATAACATATATTGTGTCTATAGGCTAGCAGAAGCCCACAATTGTTAGACAATGAATACGAGAAGTGTCCGAAAAAGTTTGTGAAACCCAAGGATAGCGGGCGATGTTCAGAATAGCCGGATGGTTTAAGTATAACAGACTAAGCATTCTACGGATAGCTTAAGTAGTCAAGGACAAAGGTCCGAATGCATGTAGTTAGTGATGACCTTCTAATGTTAGTTGTCTGATTCCTAAGTAAGGTTTTAAAATTGAATTTTGAACTTGCCAATACACCTGCTATATTTGAAATTTCGGAATTGATTTTTCGAACTTATGAATTTTTGAAACAGAGTTTTCGAATGAAATTTTTGCAACAAAATTTGAGACCACAGTGATGGTTATTTTGAAATAATGTTGTCTTGAAAAAAAAAAGAGGGTATTGTTAGAACCCAGAGTTTGAAACTGAGTTTTCAACTATGTTGTGGTAAAGTCAGTACAAAACTGGAAGGACAGAAGCTGTTGTAGATGTACACAGTTTGCTGGGTCTTGCCAGATGTTTTAAAATGTTTGAAATCACTGGCCTTTGTTAAATGTTCTCTTTGAACAAAAAGTTTTTGGAGGGATTTTGTTTGAGAAAATGGAAATCGCACCAGCAGTGAATGCACCCAATCCATAACATTTCGCCAAGGGCGTATGTTTTGTTTAGTGAAACCTGACTGTCTATGGCTGGACTGAGTTCCGCTAGATAAGGTTGCTACTTTATGTGCCAGTGTGAACACTGGGTCTCCTGTGAAAGGGGTGGAGGTTCTCCCACATTGTTGATAATACTGTTGAGGATGGATTTGGGGATTGGGAGAGGGCGCTCACTGTACCAAATGGTTAAAATGATGGTGTGTACTCTCAATTGTAAAATTTTGTAAAATGAAGTAACTCCCTCAAAAATATGTGCCGGTAGTAAAAGTTTTTGGAAATGATCCGGCAATGGATATGTTTTCCACGAATTTGTGATAGCAGCAAGTAAGTTTAAAAATGTTATAACACTATTACTTTTTGGTATAGTGCAGATTGTGAAATTTACTGCGACCACGAAAATTTTTAGTGTTTGAAAATTTGAAAATGAGACAACAGAATGGTTTTGGGTAGCGATGACATGTTTGTCGATGCTATCGTGTTGAAAAGAAAAGCGGTGTAGGTGGAAATTTCGACATAGGAACAGGAACCATTAGAAAGGTCTAGAATACTGAACTAGTTAAGCCAGATGGTAGTTGTTAGCTGTGGTGCTAAGCAAGCGAAAGTAGTCTAAAAGCTTGAATGGGAGAGACTTAGATGAAATAGACGGGCAAAGGCCCGAGGCAATGAGACCGAGTGTGCAAGTGTGCATGGGGCGGTGCCCCCAGAACATAAGACCGATGATACTTAGCACCGTGATTGTCATAATACCTATGTCTAGAATACATCGTAAGACTAGCAAAACATTCGCAGTACCAGGTAGTAGTTAAGATGCTTAAGGCCTAAGGATTAATTCCTAGGTCGTAAGGCTAGAATCTCCAGTGTTGTGATAATAAATTGAGCCGGAAGACCAATATGTGTTAAAACCGAGAGGCTTTTAAGTCGGGCATTGAGGCCTGTGTAACCGAGTACTGTGAGAATAGACCAGCAAGTCCTATAATTGAGTACTATACCTGGGTACAATATAAATGAGACTTTTGAATAGTAGGATGCGTGCTAAGTAAGCATGCATAGGGAAAGAATAGACTAAAAGTCTAGATAACCTTTCAAGGTTATATGTTCAAATTTCGAGGGCGAAATTTTATTTAACAGGGGGAGAAATGTAATACCCCAAAATTCATATTCATCATAAATATTATATTTTGATAAATAATACCTATTCAAAATCGGTGACTATATGGTCTCAAAATTGAGTAACATATTTATGTTAATTTGGGGAATTTTCTCTAAGAATTAAGGTAATCAAAAACCAAATTCTCGAATTTTATTTTGGGATCATAAAATACCCAAAAATTACCATATTAAAGCATAAAATGAACAAAAAGCAAGGAAGAAGGTAGGGGGCGATTTTTGGTTGACTTGGAGAACAAGTTAGGAAACTTGGAAAGCAAGTCGGGGAAACTTGGTGCGCAAGTTACTTGACGAGCAAGTTACTTGGCAGAGAGGTTACTTGGCAGAGAGGTTACTTGGTGGAGAGGTTACTTGGCGGACAAGTTACTGGGCGGATGAGGTTACTTGGCGGACAAGTTTCTAGGCGGACAAGGTTACTTGGCGGACAAGTTACTGGGCGGACGAGGTTACTTGGCGGACAAGTTACTGGGCGGACGAGGTTACTTGGCGGACAAGTTACTGGGCGGACGAGGTTACTTGGCGGACAAGTTACTGGGCGGACGAGGTTACTTGGCGGACAAGTTACTGGGCGGACGAGGTTACTTGGCGGACAAGTTACTGGGCGGACGAGGTTACTTGGCGGACAAGTTACTCGGAGACCGAGTTGTGAAGCTTGGTGAACAAGTTAATTGGAGACCGAGTTGTGAAACTTGGTGAACAAGTTACTTGGAGACCGGATGGTGAAACTTGGTGAACAAGTTAATTGGAGACCGAGTTGTGAAACTTGGTGAACAAGTTGGAAGACTCAGGAAGCAACTTGTTGAGCAAGGTGCAGAAGAGAGAAAACCGAAAAATGAGTGTGAAAAGGGTTTTGGGTTTTTCAAAAATAATATCATGATATTTTAAACAAAGGGCAGATAAGAAAAGTGAGAACCAATAGAAAATAAATCATAACTTGAAATCCTTGAACTAAGTAGAAAACAACTGGACATATTATGAATCAGTGGATTTTTGTCCCGAAGTTGGTGTCACCCGAAGTAATTTCCGTAACCGACAGCGTCCGGCTTAGAATCTTCGGCAGGTTACGAAATACTCTTAATGGGATCAAAAATTTAGTTAACTTAGATATTTCCAAAGAGGAAGAATAGAACTTCAAGGCTGTGTTCCCGGATTTTTGAGATTTTGCAAAATTACGCGACCAGAACACCGAATAGGGAACTTTATCGGTAAAAACTCATAAAGTGAATGAGTGACATCACCTGGATGACATCATCTTGATGACATAAGGGGACACTTGTGTGGTAGAGAGAAGGGGACACTTGTGTGGTAGAGAGAAGGCCACATCTTCATCATCTTAGCCCTTGATACAAAAGTTGATCCAAGGGTTGAGATCCCTCCAAATTCCCTATAAATAGGCAACCCCTCTTCACTTCATTCTTCACAATTCCTAGAGCCACTTAGAGAGAGGTTTTAGAGAGAAGGAGGAGTCTGGAGAAAATAGCAAGTTCCGGGTAAGTTCTTCGGTCTCTAGTCTTTAGTTTTCGTAGTTGTTTCGATAGTTATAGTAGAAATGCTAGATTAATCTTTAATCTTCCAAGTAAGTTTAGAAATCATGTTTTAGGGATAAATATGATATTTATTTCAAAAATATATTGGAGATGGAGATATGTCAAAATTTTGGAAGATTAGAGTCAAAATAGCGAAGCTCTGGCGAAATTTCACCGGTTAGTCAAACTAGGGGCAAAATGGTAATTTTTACCTGAAATGCTTGTTATGATGTTGATCACTGATAAATGCAATATTATCCCAATAGGATATCTGTAATCACGTACCGCTGTCGTACCGCTGTCAAAAGTACCATTTTCCGTCGACGAAGGTACGTTCGCGTACTGTAACACTAACTCTGATGCTTATTGTACACTTGTATGTGGTAGATATGCTCATAGACTGTGACTCTGCTTGAGAATTATGTGAATATATATGGGTTACAGTCTTGGTAATGCCGTTTGAGTTTTCCTAGCGCGCTGAGGACACGATAGGCCATCGTGGCACTGGTGAAGAGTGCAGACTGGATTGATGTGAATATGTGATGATTGAATTGATATGTGATTATGCTGTACTGTCTTGAAATATCTGTCATACATAACTGTTCATAAGCATGAGGTTAACCGTTACTTGAGGTTCAATGGCCATTGAACCTCAGCTCTTAACATAGCGTCAGGCTCAGGAGCACCGAGGACCAAGGAGAAGGGCAGGCAGGCCGCATAGAGACTCAACTGAAGCCCTTTTCTGTTTATACAGTCACACTGACGTTAGACGTCTGAAATCAATGCATTCTTACTGTAATCAGCCAGACTTACGGCATTTTGAATGTAAATATCAGTTACTCAATCGCTCCGAAGCTCTACTCTGATATATACTGTTTTTGAAAATTGGGATGTTACAAAAATTGAAAAACAAGTCAACATAAATCAATCAATTTAATGCAATAATTAACGATTCACATACCAAAAAAAAAATGGAAATCATTTGAGAATAAAGAAATGATCACCTATTCAAAATCTGAAATAACTCCACTAATAACGATGTCATACAAAACCCTCTAGCCAACTGCACCATGATCACCACTGTTACAAGATTCAACGACTGTTTTGGACTATCGAAATTTGTCTGGGCCAAGCAAAAGAGGTTGAGCCCAGTAGCCAAACTCTACTTTGGTTAGGGCCTTCCATTCGTCTCTTTTCTTTCGACCCAATACAGTGATTACCCGTAATGCTGGGTTTTAATTCCAAGAGATTGCTACAATTGATGTCCGTCATTGCTTCATGATCACTTATACTTTAATGATCGCTTATACTTTCTACTATTCCTTCTAGTCTTAATTTTAATATCGGGTTAATTTTTAAAAAAAGATTAAATAAGTTAAATAAGTTATTTAATTATATCATATGTTATATATATCTTTAAATTATATGTTAGTTATTACTAGTCAAACTAATTAGTTTTGAGACAAAAAAAAAATACTTTTAAGTAATTTAATTAACTTCTTTAATTTCTCCAAAAAAAATTAACTTGATCTTATAATTAGGACTGGAGGGAGTATTTAATAAGAGAATATCTGGGATTTGAATTCTCCCATAATCTTCTTTCTTCTCTTCCTCTAGAATCTCTTATACTCCGGACACCATTGGATCAAGAATAATAGATGATCCAGAGGCAATGCTTTATAATACAAGTGTAAACAATCCGGAATAAATTATGATAATTTAAATTTATTTATTTATATCTTAGTAATATTTTATAAGATATACATCTAAATCATTATTTTTTGATCTAACTCATCTAAGGGTGGAGAAGGGATTTTGAGAGAAAAATATGGGATAAAATGATTTTGAGATGAATCGGATGAAAAAAAGAAAAAAAGAAAAGCAATGAGCAACATTCTTTGTTTCACCACTAGCGCATCTTCTATTTCCACGGTCTTTGGTGTATCTTGAAGTGCCAAAATATTATTATAGAATCCCATGAAAATGCTCATTATTTATAATTTTTAAACAAGAAGCTAATGGGTACTCCGTGAATAATATAGGTTGTTCCCCTCCAATCTATAAGAGTCCCTAGCATTTAAAAGAAGAAAAATTAATGCACTTTACTGTGGCCACGAGTTGCAGCCCACCTGCAATGCATGGATAGAGATATAGAATAGAGGCATTTACTTATATTGGCACGTTATGTCCTTCCCATGCATCATCAGCTGCCCCTGATAATTCATTGCAATCATATTAAAATTAAGATAAAAAATTAAAAACAATTATAGAGAAGAAATTCAATATTGGTATGTTGATTTAAACACCAATAACATTCTGTGAAGTATATGCTAGTTCTTAAAGTAAGACTTATTTAACTAATTTAATTAGATTAAGAAGGTTAGTTAACGTTTTTTTTTCCCCAAAAACATTCTAATAATATTTCTTAGTTCCCTCCTTTTCTCTTATTTGTATTGTGGTGATAAATATAATGCAATTCCGTTGAGCCCACAAATTCTACATGTACTTAGATATCATAAACATACATTGTATTTTATCATTTTAAAGTCAATTCACTAAAATATTATCCAAGCACGTTTCGAGGATTATATTTAATTACAAAAGATGAGCATCCTACCTTTATATTCATGTGATACATGGCGAGTGAGAAAATATACCCCATGCATTGCACGATAAATGGTAAGGGTATACATAATTGATGTTAGAAGAAATTTAGTTAAACACCTCAAATTAGACATAATAGATGTCCTAATTTTTTCAAAACTTAGAACCTCTTTTAACTAATAAACTAAACCATTTGAGCTATCAAACCTGTGCGTTGCACGATTATGTGGAATTAAAATTATCAATACGTAGATTACTACTCTTAAAAGAACCATGCTTAAACACCTAAAGGAAAACACATTATATTAAAGGAAAACATCACATTTTTTTTTCTTGGATCCATATCTATCAGCAAGACAATTAACATTTTCTCAAAAAGAAAAGATAATTGTAAAAATTTTGGAGAATATTTATCAGGCATACTAACATTCCTTTTATTCCAAGTCAACTTGCAAGGAAAAACTATGATTTATGTGATATTAAAGTCAAATTTCAACATAGGAACATCACAAATGTTATAACTCACTAGCTAGATTGTCCACCAAAGAGGACGGTAATTTCTTTAGGTTCAATACCATAAACCTACAAAAAGGAGGAAAGAAAGCAATAAGAATTGAAACCCATTGCATAGTCACAAAAATGACATGTTACCATCCATTTTCTAAGAAATGGATGTGCTTACATTCTAATAAGAATGTCAAACAAATAAACTAACCTTAATGTTGGAATTTTCCTTTCAGAAATTTTCAAGAACCTGTATTTGTGTTGGGAAAAAGAGAGAAAACACAAACCTTAATGTTGGAATTTTCCTTTCAGAAATTTTCAAGAACCTGTATTTGTGTTGGGAAAAAGAGAGAAAACACAACTTTAAAGAAGAGGAGGATAAAATAGTGAAGAGAACGTAAAAATCTGAGGAAGCTAAGGAAAGAGAAATAAATGTTCCCTGCCATCATCTCCATATCTTCTCCATATAAAAATGACAGGAAAGGGAAGAAGATATTGAAGCAGAAGCAAAAGGTTGAGATGGGACAGAGAGAGATAGAGAGAGGGCGCATGATCCAGTGAGGAAGAGATGAAGGTAGGGGTTTGTTGCAGACAGAAGAAGACGGTGAAGAAAAGACTAGAGATTTGGAGAAGGCAACGAGCACGAAATGGCTAAAACAAAGAAGCAATGAATAAAGAAGATACTAAAATTAATTTCTGTTGAAGGTGACCTGTGAGCTTGGCTGAGAGGACCTGAAGTGAGGTAGAGATTCGAGAGGGAAATAATGGTGCGATCTGGATTCTAACCGTGAATGAAGAAGCAATCGTGATGATGGGTTATGTGAGATGGTGTTGGTTAGGGTTAAGGGCAATGTTTTGTGATTTTAAAAGGGGAAAGTATTTTGTTATATAAAAATAATATTGGAATGATTCAAATTTGAAATCTAGAGTAGAGGGAAGGAAAGGCATGGTTATTAGACCCGAACCGGACTGGTCGGTTACAACCGGAAACCGGCAAACTAGCCATGCAACTGGTTCGGTCTACCATAGAAAGCCCAGTTAGCTTCTTCTTCTTCTTCGTTTTTTTTAAAGCTCCCTGGACAGTTCCAACATGGAAAGAGAAAGGTGGAAAGAGAGAGAGAGATGAACAGAGAGAGACACTAAAGAAAGGCTACCAGCAAACCACCGGTGAGATTGATGAGGAGGGAGACCAGAGTGACCGCTACCTCTTTCCCCTCAGGAACCACCGGAGATCGATGAGGGGGGTGGCCACCAGATATCGAGCGAGACCAACAGAGGCTGTGGGTGGATGGCTCAATAATTTCTGAAGCTTTGGGTGGAAAATGGAAGAGAACAAGGTATGAAGAGGCTCCAACTAGATATGTAGTTGTGCAAAGTTGTGATGTATAGGAAAATGGAAAATGAACAGCTACCGACAGGGTCAGCTACTTTTCTTTGCGAAGGGAAATGGAAAATGGTACACATACCTAGGTGGCTAGCTGTGAGCTCTGATAGACACGACATACTACTCATATCACTTCCCTTTCACGGTTCCCAAATATTATTTAAATACAAAATAGATTTTATTTCTTTTATAATTTCATATCTATAACTGAAATATTTATTTTGTTACTGGTTTGGTCCTAGTTTAGCTCCAATTTGACTCCGATCTGACCCACTAACCCTTGACCCAGTATCCTGACCGGTTCACTGATCGATTTGATTTTAATAACCTTGAGGAAAGGTATGAGATCTGAGAGAATCTTGAGAATCAAAGACTCATTATTGTACTTTGAAAAGTGAAATGGATTATTAATAATCAATAAATTAATAAATATATTTGCTTCAATCGATTATGCTTCAAATCAGAATCTTTATTTGATGAATATTTGAAAATTTAAATTTTAAAAATGAAATTACTTTTAGGTTTACTTCAAGCTTCAGAAAGAGAATAATGGGTTGAAGGTCAATGACCAATGGAAATTGGCAGCTCCGTTTTCATAAGTCTGATTTTCTTTTTCTTTTTTTGTCAAAATGTTTTGATAAAACTGCATAGGGAAAGGAAGGAGGACGTGGGAAATTTTCTAAGGCAATAAACTGTAGGATATAAAAAAGCAATGGGAACTAATAGACATGTAGTAAAATGACGGTTGTCTTCTACCTTTTTTTATTGCTTTTTGAAACTGATGTAGACAGGGAGAACATCGCCACGATTAGTAGCCAATTCTAAATTAATTATATAGCAGAAAATAGATAGAAGCAGACTATAATGACAATGACCACTAGTATGAGTTAATAAAAAACAACTGAATGCACCAACCATTGGGAGTTAGTTTTTAAAATTTCTTCTTACTTGAATGGTAGACAAAGCATTGGGAAAGAGATAAGTGATGAGTATATATATTTTATCATTAAATAGGTGTATATTTTATGAGAATTAATTGGAATTATTGATATTATATACCTATTTAATTATCTATTATGAACTTTTCCATAATTGAATGAAACTTGAGATCAAAGAATAAATCGACATAAAATCTACTCATATCCTATTTTATTGTGCAGGAAATATTAGCCGATTTGGAAAGAAGTAGAAAAAACAATTAAGAGGATATACAATCAGCCAAACTCAATTATCTCACACAAGAAAAATAGAAACAAAGTCAATTGCGTGATTTGATGGAGTTAATTACAAGATATGAGATATCTTTTTAATAAGAAAAAGAGAATCAGTGACCCAAGACCTAAATTATAAATAAGGAGGCAAAGACAAGCAAAAAGGGGACAGAGGAAAAAGATAGGAGAGACGCAGAACAAGAAGGAACGAAGAAGCAGAGGAGCAGAGGCTGAGTGTTTCAATTCTCTTCATCATCTCCACGGAAAGACGGAAGGACTGTGGAGGCGACAGAGAAATTTTCTTTCCTCTCTCTCCTTCTTCTTTGAACCTGAAGTCTTATCTTTTTGTTATGAATTTAAATAAAACCATGTGTGGCTAGTTCGTTTTGCAACCTATAGAATCTATGAACTTGTTTGGGTTTTAAAGATTATTCTCACTTATTAGTTTTGCTTAATTTTATTTCAGTTTATTTAATCCTGTGTTCATTGCTATTGCTTATTGATTGATCACCATTAAGCATGTTTTTGGGATTTAGGGTTGAACTTGAAAGAGGGAATCCTAAATTGACCTTAGGATTAAATAATGTGGAATTAGGTTTAAATTTAACGTGAAGTTAGGTTTTAATTTAATTTGCGTCTAGGATAGGAATATACCTAGAAGCTCCGCATAATCAAATTAGAGTGATCCCGATTTAAAACGTATCTTATTTAATTATGTGAGGCATCACATAATTAATTAAAGTAGGTATATAAGTGGACCAAAAGGTATTTATAGACATTAATACTCTAGATTAGCTGATTAGATTAAATCAAAGTTAATTTAGTGGGATAAAATCTAGGAAACAAATAAGGGATTAGTGACTCTAGGTTGCTCATTTGATTATTTTTGTAGTTAGTTTATTTTAATTTTAGATTTTATTTTCTTTTCTCTTAATTAAATTCAATCTGATTTGCTCAACTTAAACGAAATTGTAAAATCAATACTCAACTAAAGTTTGTTATACTAAGTCCTCGTGAGAACGATACTTTTCTTATCACTTTATTACTTGATACGGCCCGTACACTTGCGGAGTCTAAAGGATATAAGGTTTTTCCCTATCAATAAGGAAGCATGAATTAGTAGCTAGTAAATGCAGCCTGGTGAAATGGAATTTGTAGATCAATGAGATTCCTATACTGAAGACATTTACTTCATTGGAATATATATAAGGATATATATAAATGCATGATGTGTCTTCAACAAACACTATCCATGTATGAACCAATTACTGTTAGTTGATTATGCCATGTTGGATGCTTAGTAGGACCAATCACTGTTTAGTTATAAGGTTTACAAGGACATGGTTTACAAGGACATGAAGCCATAGCTGTAAATTTCATTACGAAACATTGCAAAATATAAAAAGGGTCACATCATGATTGAAGATAGCCGCCAACCAAACCGTAAATAATATTATTCATCACGAACATCATACAAATAAGTAGAAACAACAAATCGAATAACTTTGTTAATACAATTCAAACTGATATAATAAAGAGAGATTAATAGAGTTTTAGAGGCCACCACGACTTGAAAACAATAGAATGAGGTGGACAATTATTAATTAAGCAGAGAATGGCAAATGCCTAAAAGGAGGTGAAGACTAGTAGACATATGGAGGAGGTGGTGCCTCATGAAGATAAGGGGGCAGTGGAGGATGTGAAGGGGCAGTGGAATGAGATGGTGGAGGGGGAGACTTGTAGACGTAAGCAGGTGGTGGGGGATGGGAAGGGGGAGGAGAATGAGATGGCGGTGGGGGAGACTTGTGGACATAAGGGGGCGGTGGGGGATGTGATGGTGGAGGAGAATGAGCTGGAGGAGGGGGTGACTTGTAGGCATATGGGGGTGGTGGGGGATGGGAAGGGGGAGGTGAATGAGCTGGAGGAGGGGGAGACTTATGAACATAAGGGGGTGGTGGGGGATGTGATGGAGGAGGAGAATGAGATGGTGAAGGGGGAGACTTATGGATATAAGGAGGTGGTGGGGGATGTGAAGGGGGAGGAGAATGAGATGGCGGTGGGGGAGACTTATGGAGATAAGGGGGCGGTGGGGGATGTGATGGTGGAGGAGAATGAACTAGAGGAGGGGGTGACTTGTAGACGTATGGGGGTGGTGGGGGATGGGAAGGGGGAGGTGAATGAGCTGAAGGAGGGGGAGACTTGTGAACATAAGGGGGTGGTGGGGGATGTGATGGGGGAGGAGAATGAGATGGTGGAGGGGGAGACTTATGGATATAAGGAGGTAGTGGGGGATGTGAAGGGGGAGGAGAATGAGATGGTGGTGGGGGAGACTTATGGACTACCGGAGGCGGTGGGGGATAGGAAGGGGGAGGTGAATGAGCTGGGGGAGGTGGAGACTTGGAGACATAAGGGGGTGGTGGTGGATGTGATGGTGGAGGAGAATGAGCTGGAGGAGGGGGTGACTTGTGGACATATGGGGGCGGTGGGGGATGTGATGGGGGAGGTGAATGAGCTGGAGGAGGGGGAGACCTGTGAACATAAGGGGGTGGTGGGGGATGTGAAGGGGGAGGAGAATGAGATGGTGGTGGTGGGGACTTATAGACTACCGGAGGCGGTGGGGGATGGGAAGGGGGAGGTGAATGAGCTGGTGGAGGTGGAGACTTGTGGGTATAAGGAGGCGGTGGGGGAGGAGAATGAGCTGGAGGAGGGGGTGACTTGTGGACATATGGGGGCGGTGGGGGATGTGATGGGGGAGGTGAATGAGCTGGAGGAGGGGGAGACTTGTGAACATAAGGGGGTGGTGGGGGATGTGAAGGGGGAGGAGAGTGAGATGGTGGTGGTGGGGACTTATAGACTACCGGAGGCAGTGGGGGATGGGAAGGGGGAGGTGAATGAGATGGTGGAGGGGGAGACTTGTGGATATATGGAGGTGGTGGCAAATGATATGGTGGAGGGGGGGACTTATGGAATACTGGAGGTGGTGGCGAATATGAAGGAGGGTGAGGGTGAGGGTGAGGGTGTGGGTGTGGGTGTGGGTGCGGGTGCGGGTGTGGTTTGTGATGAGAGGGTCGATGTTGGTCATGCTTTGGGGGAGGAGAGTTGTGGTAGTAGGGTGGCGGTGGATATAAATTATAGGATTTGTCTTCAGCACTAACACTGATAGCAGCTAAGCAAATGAAGGCTGCCAATATGAGTACAGACCACTGCCTCAGTCCCTTCCAGGTTCCCATCATCTTTTTGTCTATTTCCGATTTTCTCTACTTGCTTCTCACAATGTGGATTCCAACCCTTTATATAGCTGAAGGCCTCCACCATGTCTGATTAGATTTCTTAATTTAATGCATTGATAGCCTGGAATCTTCATCAATTAGTGTAATAATTCATTTATGGTTCCCTTTTTTTTTTTCCTCTGAGATGCAGAAACATAGCATACTTGAACTCTTGAGATCCAAGTCTTGCATATTCATTTGATAATTCCCACAACATGTGCAAAGATCTAAGTCAAAGGGGAGAGTTGCAAAGGAATGGCTGGATGAGAACCTGATGGACATGTTAAATTATTGCAGAAGCGTGTCTGAGAAGTTAGATTTCATTTTTCCCTTTGCGTCAGAGACACCCCAGGTGACGCCACATTTTTGCTTTCAATCTATCGGTGAGTGTTGCAGTCGACAACTTATAATGATTTGTGATTAACCTTTCTTCGGGGATCTCTTCATACACACATTTCCAGAATGAGTCGCCTTCTCCACCAATACAAAACAATAATGCATTATTTAATTAAACTTCCCAAAAATTGACCTCAACGTCAGCTGCATTGAGGGAGAGAGTACTTTTTATTTTCCTTAAGCAATACAATTTTATCGTTAATTTATTGTTGTACAATGATTGTTGCTTGAACTTATCATTAAAATATATTGTACTACCTCTCATTTTAAATATAGGATAAAGTTTGTAATATAATTTACAATATAAATTTTGTTCTATATTTAGGACTCGATTGAGTGTTAAATAAGAATAAAGTTAAATGATTCAATTTCAAACAAAATTAATGATATTTAAGATTTTTTTTTTATTTCAATGAAATATATTGTAAATGTCTTATTAACATAATTAGAGTATTTTTTTTTCCCCCTTATTTATAACGCCAACAAAAACTAGATAAACTAATTCGTATGTTCTTATATAATACAAAAATAATAATAAATTGTAATTTTTATAAACACTAAATAATGCATTTAGTTTTTTTTTTTAATATGAGGGGGTTTTTTTTCCTAGGTTGAAAACTCAAAAGGTTTACATCTTTCTCAACAAGTGCGCTTCCTAGGATTTAAACTTATGTTCTTTTCCTTATAGGATAAAGCCGCCTACCATCTCAACAGCTTGTTGGTCCCAATTAAATTAAACTCTATAATACGTGACTCCCTTCGGTCTCTTTATGAAATTATGCGATCCCAATGCTCCATATAAATTGATATCTTTGCAGTATGGCAAAGTTACAATCATTTCATTAAAATAATTAAGTGCCCGATACATAATTGGATTTTGGATTCTATTAATACTTATAATAATTATTGTCAAATTCACGAGTTGACTTTTAGAATTTACCCTTTTTACGTTACATAATTGTGTCAAGGCACTGATAAATTTGTGTTAGTTATAAACTTTGTTAAAGTCACGAGTTTACACACTAAATTTTCCATTTTATATTTCTAGTTTACAAAATTATATCGACTTACTCTGAATTATTTATAGATAAATCATCAACTTTAATTATACTAGAAATCTTGTAATACGCAATTACTGACACGTCCACCTCAAAAACAGGTCGGATAACCACCCCACCAAAATTGTCCATGCGTTAATATAAGTGTTTGAATATAAGGAACAAGACAAATTGAATTTGAAATTTAACATTAAATCATTAATCATAATTATATTAATATGGTCCAACCATACCCAAAAGCAAAGTCTTCCATGTTTATAGCTAGCGATCTCCATAACTAAGTTATTGGTGCAATAAATTAAAAATTATATTATTGTGATCACATTTAAGTTAAGCAATTTACTCCATAGTTGCTTGATATGGCTGAAAAGGACACCATAAAAATTGTTCATCCATAGGAAAGAAGTAGATTGATTTTGAAATTAGACGTTAAATCAGTAATCCAAATTATATTAAAAATAAGGTACATATTTACATCAAGTTTTTCAATCACACATTATCATGCATGTGTCCTATTTCTTTCATTTGAGTTTATAGTAAAATGATAATAATTTAAAAATTGGATACATAGCCACATGTAATTGGAACACTTGACAAAATGGATATAAAGAATTTGACATAAGCATTTTCCTAAAAATTATATGATAGTGATCCTAGCTAGGGATCTCAATAAATTATATTAATAATTAAGTCATTAGTCCAAGCATAACCAAGAGCTTCATCTTCCTTCATTATAGGGATCTCCATAACTAGATTATTGGTGCAACAAAGTATATTAAAAATTTACATTTGAAATCTTATATTAGCTTATTAATATCTCGTCCATAAACTAAAAATAAACCGTCTGCAAGACTTTCACATAGATTTCGATTTTTAAGATGGGTATTAAAATAAATTCAAAATGAAATTACACATTAATTCATGAACCATTAGTCATTATCATGTAATTGTGAATTTGGAGGCAATAAAAACAATGTATATTCACATATGGAATATTATATTCTTGCAGAACCCAGTAGCATCAACAAAGGCAATTGCAAACATTGCTTATGAATTGCTCAAAGACGTCGATGATAGAGACTTCTATTATTCATCAGAAGGGACAAGATCAAACGATATATTAATGATTTAGAAGAAGGTGAGGTACCAGTTAGAGAACTTGATCGAAGCCTTGGACAACAAAGACGGTTACAAATTAAAACATGTGCACATGGTTGGAAGATCATGTTTCTTTCGAATACACCTTTTCAGAAACGTGACTTCCCGATCTGTCTACATGCATTCAACCTGGTCACAATCAATGACATCGCCAGTGGAGAAGCCAAAAACGAAGAGCTGAATGGTTAGTATACCATCCTAACATGGTTCGTATTCAAACCGTTTTATTCTAACCGGGACATCAATTTCATCCAAATGTGATAGGCTTTACAAGTATTTGGGAGCTTGGTTGATCTAAGAAGAGACTCTGGCACAAATAAGAAATTAGTTTTAACAATTTACCGATCATAAGTAACATACTTTTTACATTTAACATTAACCCATTAAATGACTAACATCAATTGCCAACTCAGCTCATTGTCATCATCATGTTATCATTCATGAGTAGTGAAGCTCCAAAATCCAAAAGAAGAATTTTTAGGGGTGGGGGAGAAATGAAATTTCCTAGAATAAATGGGCAAAAAATAAAACAAAACATTTATTAAAACAACACCTTACAATGAACCTTATATCCCTGGAGTAATGTCATTTGCATTTTAATACTTAGAATATCTCACACACACATACGAACGTCCCACGCATCATATGGGGAGAGAAGGATCAATTAATTGTATCAATGATTAAAAAATAAATGTGATTTTTTTAAAAAAAAAAAAAAAAGAAGAAAGAAAGTTGTTATATTTATTGGGTGACTTTTTTTTTGGGGGGGGGGGGAGCATATCCCATACCAACTTCACCCTTTACAAAATTGAATTGAAATAAAGGTCATTTTTATATTAACCTAAACCAGAATAATTTTCCTTAATATATAAATATGAGTTTTTAGATAAATATAGAAAAATTCATACTTCATAAATATATTTACCAAAATATGTCCTTTTTATATTGACATATTTTATAAGTTTTCTTTAAAAAAAAAATTGTTCATGTTAATAAAATGAACTCTTTGTTAAAAATATTGTAGGTTTGTATTCTTATGGTGATATATTTAATATATTTGAACGAATCATATTTTATTGTATTAAAATTGATTTTGATATATACATAGCAAACATAAGTTAAGAAGTAATAAAACTTTTTAATGAGAAGAGAGGAGAGGGCATTAAAGTTATTTTACCCATATTTTAAAATCTTAAATTGAGTTAATAACTCAATTAAAAATTTATTAAATTTACCCACCAGATTTAGAATCTTTCTAATTTAAAATAACTTTATATGAGATTTTCACTTTAAATTACCTTGGTTAGAACATGAATACCAACTCCCATCCGTTGCCCCCTGCCCCCCTCTACCTGAAACACATCGTCTTTTGTGCAATAGATTTGTGGACTTTGATTTGTGAAAGAGATATAGTGTAAGGTGCTGCTACATGACTAAAGAGTGAAGATATTTCCGTCTTGAGATTTTTTTTAGTATAATTTGAGATCTAGAAAAAATTTTTAAGATCATGAGGTATTTTTTTAGTACAAGTTAGTATTATTATAAAGTAATTTTTTTAGTATTTTGATGTATTTTTTTAGCACTAGTCATTATAGTGAAATATTTTTTTGAAGACCCTATAATAATGTTTCAAGATCATAAAGTATTTTTCAGTACCAGTAAATAAGATCCTGAAGTATCTTTTCAGTACCAGTTTGAAATAAATTTTTAAGATCCTAAATTTGTTTTTTCAAGACCATGAATTATTTTTTTTTTAATATTCTGAAGTGTCTTTTTGGTACTATTCTTGAAATATTTTTTTAATACTAGTAAGTATTATGAAATATTTTTTTCAGTATCAATCAGTATCTTAAAATATTTTTTTTAGCACTAGTCAGTATACTGAAATATTTTTTCCAAGACCCTATAATAATGTTTCAAGATCATGAAATATTTTTTCAATACCAGTATCCTGAAATAACTTTTCAATACCAGTTTGAAATAATTTTTTGAGATCCTAAATTTGTTTTTTCAAGACCATCAATTATTTTTTTAATATTTTGAAGTGTCTTTTTAATATTATTCAATACTGTGAAATATTTTTTTCAAAATCCTAAAATATTGTGTTTAAAAAATACTTCAAGATGCTGATTGATATTGAAAAAATACTTCAAGATACTGACTAGTATCGAAAAAATAATTCATTGTCTTCAAAAAATATTTTAGGATCTCAAAAATTATTTCAAGTTATTTAATGGTACTAAAAATATACCTTAGGATACTTACTAATACTGAAAAATACTTTATGATCTTGAAACATTATTATAGGGTCTTGAAAAACATATTTCAGGGTATTGAAAAGTACTAAAAAAATGCTTCAAGACACTGACTGGTACTAAAAAAATATTTCATGATACTAACTGGTACTAAAAAAAATATCTCATGATCTTGGATATATTTTTTTTCTAAGATCTTAAAAAAATATTTCTGATACTGACTTATACTAAAAAAAAATATCTCGGAAATGTCTTCGCGTTTTAGCCATGCGGCAGCACCTCACACTACCTCTCTTTTACAAATCAAAGTCCACAAGTCCATTGCACAAAAAAGGGTGCGTTTCAAGGTAGAGGAGGGCAGCAGATGAGAGTTGGTATTCGAGAGAATCCTGATCCATTGAGTAGGATTTGAGTAAGGGCACAATGAAGGAGAAAGAAAGACAAGGATAACGAGGGCACAAGTATTCCTACCCACGCACAGAGCAACAAAGAAGGCTAAGTCGATAACAAAAAAGCTGCAATCATCACCTCCTCACCAAACATTGAAATACCCAAAAGGCACCAAGAAAACTTATCTTTCTAGCCTTCATCGACGGATCAGA
Organism: Acacia crassicarpa; assembly: GCA_034222035.1. Lineage (NCBI taxonomy): Eukaryota > Viridiplantae > Streptophyta > Magnoliopsida > Fabales > Fabaceae > Acacia > Acacia crassicarpa. Next base: position 37,166,872 of record JAWXYG010000011.1, read on the forward strand.
GCTTTTATAGAAACCACAATCCCAATCTAGGGTGGTTATGATTATAAACTTGGTAATCCAGTTCAAGTTGGTCCGTCTGGTTCAATGAAACATAAACTAGTGTGGTGCGAAGAAACTTGAGCCAATTCAGTCTGGGAACATTGGTCTGATACAAAAGGAGACTAGACCAGACTGAACTAACTCTTTAGTCTCGACTAGACAAGGGGCTGAGCATTTACCAATTGGTCTAGTCTAGCCCAATGGGAAATATTATTCTTATCTAATATACTTTCACATCATTGTACTCTCACACACAAACGCTTAACCTAGTACTCTTCACCTGGTTGTCTCCTCATTTTTTCCCCCTCTCTTGGTTAGTCTGTCACCCTTCATCCCTCTAGTGCTCGTCTTCCTGATTTGTTTTTGTGGCCATGAACTTCACTCCTCAGGTTTGTCTTCATGTTGTGTCCTCGTGCTGGTGTGTGAAGGGATCTGCGGGATTCGATATGATACTTGTTGCATAGTGCTTAAGACAACAATTTATTGTGAGCAACTGAGAAGGATGTGTCTTTCTTTTTTCTGTTTCTTTTCTTTGAAACAACCTCTTGTGAAGGAAAGGCTTTGTATGTAAAAAAGAAGAGAGATAAGCGGAGTGAGTGAGAAGGGCAAGAGTCAGAGGGTGATCGAGACGATATGTTTTGGAATATGGATCGTGGGGATCACTTTATCTTTACCATAACGAATTCTATCAGATAAATGGAACCCCATTGTGCATTCTGTCACTCTCCTTTTGCTTTCTTTTATCCACACCATTTTTTTTTTATTTGGTCATTCACATTGAGTTTTGATGCCCATTTTGTGGTATAATTGTACTCTTTGGACATGACTAACAAACCCAGATATGGAAAAGGTAAAAAAGAAGCAATTTTGTAACATTTGAACGAACATTCAGGGCATTCTTGTTCTATGGTAATATTATAAGGATCTTCCCTATGGAATTAGTTTTTTTTTTCCTGCCTTTAATTCTGAGTTATAATAGAATCCATGTCTTCAGTTTTTTATGCTTTCGGCCTTCAACTCGTCTCCTTCCCCATTGAAATTGATGTTTTCCGAGATGAAGAAAAGGGGAAGAAATATGCACATGGACTGCTTACACACGAGTCCACTCCATTGAGGCTGGTTTGAATTAGCGTTTAAAAAACATGTTAAGTAGATATAAAACTCATTTTACATATTTACTTTATATATCATAAATCACATTAGAAAAACAACTTCCACCAAATTATTTCACCAACTTCCACCGTTAATCCAATCTGGCACTTAGGGTGGACCAATTCTTATCCAACCTAACCCTACCATGAACCACCTAACCAAGCTGGTCCATAAAACACAGCAGACTTCAAGTTAACAAGCAAATTTGCTGCCATTATCATTTAGTATATATTATTCCTGCCAAATAAATAGTACACATTTTAAAGGAAACTGATGGTTGCTTCATAGTATATCATTCAGTTTTATGGCACTTATGGTTGCTTTAAAGCATCTGCAACTTTAAAGGAAACTTTCTATAAAAAATATGAAGAAAAAAAAGGAGCTACAATAATATATTCTAAAAAGAAAATATTTAAAAACCTTGGTTTCTTTAATTTCTTTTATATCAATTCTAAGCAGCTGGTAGCAAGCAAGCATGAATATGAATTAAAAGACAAAATCCAAAAAAATAAAATAAAAATTGTCAGTTAATCCTAAAAATTCCCATCCCTTCTCCTGATGTCAAGGATAAGTTGATTTGGCTGGGGATAATAAATGGGATTTAGAATGTTAAATCAAGATATTATGTAGCTAAGGAGGAAAAGGCTCCAATGGTGAAAAAAGATCCTAATTCTTCTTATAAATTGCCAAAACTGTTATGAAAGTTAGTGTGGAAATTGGGGGAGAGGATACTCTTAGAATCCTTAAAGAATAATACGTGAAATGGAGGAATAGCAAGCCTCGACCATTTCGAAGCAAGAAGAAAACAGTCAAACAAATGAAAGCATAAAATACAAATAGAGATTAAGGAATCCGAAAGAAAACTGAAAAATCAAAGAAAAACCCTACAAAGATGGAGCTTGAAGACCCAAAGCTTCAACCACCCAACACTTCATCTTGCACAGTTTACCAGCTACGAAGGACGACAAACGACAAAAATGTCTTTGGACCAGCGACGAGAGGTGAAGAACAATCAGAAGCTCCAACCTTTAAAGATAATCTCTCAAGCTTTCTCATCTCTTGCTCATACTCATCAACTTCGACAAGCTTCTGGTTATCAACCAGCTTTGAGGCTCTTTCGATCACATCCTCAATCTTCTTCCTGTTTGCAGCAGAAAGCCCTGATCCAATCTTCCCATTATTTGTATCAGTCCTGATTTTGTATATATGGTCCTCCAAGGCATTCTTTGCTTCAGCTTTCTTCTTGTATCTCACATCATCAGCCTTGTATATCTTAGCTTCTTGAACCATCCTTTCAATCTCTTCTTTTGATAGTCTTCCTTTTCTATTGGTTATTGTTATCCCATTCTCGTTCCCTGTTCTAGCTTCCTTGACGAAGACTTGTAAGATCCCATTATCATCAATGGAAAAGCAAACTTTGAAATGAGGAACACCCTTTGGTTTTGGGGGAATGGTTACATTAAACGTACCCAACCAGTTGTTATCAGTAGCTCTTGTTCTCTCACCTTGAAAAATAGTAAACCGGGTCTCTGTTTGGTTGTCAAACGTAGCGGTTACACTTGACGACATTGATGTAGGAATGCTAGTGTTCCTTGGAATTACTACTTGCATGAGACCACCATGTATCTCAATGCCTAAGGACAATGGGGTGACATCTCTCAAGACAATGTCTTGTAATTTTCATTTCCTTGCCTACTTAATATAGCAGCTTGAATAGCAGCACCATAAGCAACAGCCTCATCAGGGTTGATGCTCTTGCATAGCTCCTTCCCATTAAATAAGTCCCGCAATAGCTGTTGGATTTTAGGAATTCTTGTAGACCCACCAACCGAGACAACCTCATCAATACTCCTCTTGTCCATCTTGGCATCCAAAAGACACTTCTCTGCAATTTCTATACATTTTGTGAAGTAGTCCTTGTTCAATTCCTCAAACCTAACACGAGTGATTGTTGAATAAAAATCAATGCCTTCATATAAAGCATCAACCTCAATGACTGTCTCAACCATAGAAGAGGATGAGAGTGTTCTTTTTGCCCTCTCACAAGCAGTTCTCAACCTCCTCAAGGCCTTTGGATTCCCACTGATATCCTTTTTTTGCTTCCTCTTCAACTCTTCCACAAAGTAGTTGACCATTCTATTGTCGAAGTCCTCTCCTCCAAGGTGTGTGTCACCATCAACTGCTTTAACTTTGAAGTCACCCTCATTAATTGTGACAAGAGACACATCAAAGGTACCACCGCCCAGATCAAATACAAAAATGTTTCTCTCTAGGTTATAGCTGCCTTTTTTGTTAAGACCATATGCAATTGCTCTAGCAGTGGGCTCGTTAATTATCCGCAATACATTAAGCCCAACAATTGCGGCTGCATCCTTGGTTGCTTGGCGTTGAGAGTCATTGAAATAAGCAGGCACAGTGACAACTGCATCCTTAACTGTTGAACCAAGATAAGTCTCTGCAATCTCATGCATCTTCGCTAATACCATGAATGATATTTCCTCTGGTAGAAATTGTCTTTCCTCAGATTTAAATTTCACAACAATCTTGGGCTTATCATCAACACCACCAATGACCTTAAATGGCCAAAGGTTTGTATCACTTTGAACATGAGAATCACTAAACCTCCTACCAATTAACCTCTTCGCATCTGCAAAATGTTAATCATTGTAAGTGTAAATAAGAAAAAATAACCATATGTACAGTATAAGATCGTACAAAAGAAAAAAGGTTAACAGTAGAAGTGATCAACTTGCATGAAAGGGAGCATAAATAAACTTAAAAAATGAAAAAACGTTATCAAAAAAGATTTATTTTTAATTTATTTATTTTACATTCCCAAGATCACATCAGCAATGAAAGGAAAGATGAAAATATATATCAAAGGAGAATTGCCAAACACGTGTTAATAGGGTCAAGTGCTGCATGGTTCTTAGCGGCATCACCAACCATCCTTTGAGTATCAGTGAAGGCAACATAAGATGGCGTTGTTCTATTTCCTTGGTCATTCCCGATAATATCTACTCGACCATGCTGCCACACTGCAACAAACGAGTATGTGGTTCCAAGATCGATTCCAATGGCCAGTTTCTGCTGTGATCTATCACCCATCCTCTTTCTTTTAAAGTCAATGGAGTTTTGGAAGTCTTAGCCTGACAAGAAAGTGTTTCTAGAGATTGGTAAGCTAATCAGCTTGGTCAGCAAGTTACAAACCAAAGCATTTTAGCATAAACTACAGAGAACACAATGGCCATCAATTACAGCTCCACATAGCACATAAAACAAAACCAGAAAAAATAGCTCAATCTATTGAACTAAATGGTATCCAAAATAAAAGCTAAATGAGTTAACTATCATCTCTATTTTGCTATAATTCCTCCCTATATTTCGCAGGGTTATGTTTCAAATTGCAGCTCAATGTATCAATCTACAACGACATAATCAGATCCGAACAAACTCAAGTCAGCAAGCAATAAAGAAACTATCATATATGCATCACGTGTAATGCAACAAAGCTCATATCCATATGAAGGGTAACTACAATTTTCAGAATGGTGAGACTTGGACCAATAACTTCTATGTTAAACATCTTGGTATCATGCGTATTATTTGCAACCAGAAGAAGAAAACTTAGCAATTCCAAGAACTTGAATTGTTGTTTTAATCCATGTCGCACAATCTACCAATATTCATGCATTACTTTTTTACAGTCAGCCCCAAAAGATCACACACCAAAACACACAATGTTCAGGTGGTAAGCAATGAGGTGATTGAACTACATGATTAATAATTACTAATAATGAATAATATTATAATAAAGATTTGTTTTTCCATAATGCAATCTAGAAAAAGATGAAAGACGACTAAAGATAATCTCAAGTATGAAAACAACGATTCATATACATTGAACAAAACCCTCTGGTATGGACATCGGAGATTGGGCCACGAAGCCTAGTCCACCCGCGGTTATGCCAGCATATCAAATAACCGCCAAGTCGAGACGGTTACCTTCCCCTATAAATAGGAGATCTCTCCACTGGTGAAAAAGGGATATATGCGATTCCATACTATCATTCTCACATAGCACACACCACATTCCTCTGTGGCTAAACACCGGAAGTATAATCGAACTACGTGGGCTTTGATCCCTATTCAAGGGTACGTAGGCCCTAGGCTGTGTTCCTAGTTCAAGCCCGAGCAATTTTGTTTACACTCGAACATTTGGCGCCGTCCGTGGGGACCGAAAAGGTTCGACCTCAAGGTTATCAGGCTACGAACTGCGATGGCAAAGACAAAAGGACGAATTTTAGCAACTCGGCATACTCAAATGCCAGAAGAGCAACCAGGACAACAAATAGAACAAACGACACACCAGGACCCTTCCAACGTTGATACGGATCAAGTTATCATTGAAACCGAGAATGAAACGTCGGATACGGCAAACTCCCCTCTTCCGGAGGACACTGTGTTACAACAAGTGGGTTCATTAATTCTCTCGACTAGTCCACAAGCAGAATTTCAAGTGACTGATCCTGACATCCATCTACTACAAAACACGGTCAGGTCCGTGTTAAACAGAATAGACGGCATAGAGAATCGTCATGCCCTTCAAATGGAAGAGTACGCCCGATTACTAAAGGAGGAGATGGATCGACGTGATGCAGACTGGAGGAAGTTATTCGAACAATATGCAAGACGGACCGATAACCAGGAAACTCGGCCTGACAGCGATGCCAATGGACGAAGCCAGTATGATACTCCCCGTCCTCAAAATGCAGAACTGTTGCAAACAAGTGATGAGGAAATAAGGTAGGACAAAGGACCCGGACAACCCTGAGAAGACACCCTAGATCGAGGAAACCCAAGCGAACGAGATCTGACCGTGGTAGCTCGGGAAAGAACAAGTGGTACAAGGCGGGACAAAGCATCAGCAAAAACTCGGAAGAAAAACAAGGAACCTACTAGGGGTCAGAGTTTGTCAAGAGAAGATTTTGAATCCTCAGACTCAAGTTCAGATGAAAGGGAGAGAGTTGATACACCCTTCACGGAAAAAATCATGACAGCACCTTACCCAAAAGGTTTGGACACAAAGGACTTCCCAAAGTATGATAGGAGCCAGGATCCACAAATTCATGTTGGGAATTTTAAAATGGAGATCATGGTAAAGGGATATACGGGTCCCGTGATCCCACGCCTGTTCGCAGGAACACTGCGGGGACCTGTACAAATTTGGTTCAATAGCTTATCGGCCAACTCGATTCCAGATTTGAAGGATTTGATAAACAAATTCTTACTCCACTTTGCGACAAGTCGGAAACAGCCAAAAACGGAATTTCAACTCGATCAGGTGAGGCAGACGCCTGGGGAGACCTTGCAGAAATATTTAACGCGATTCAACAGCACAGCCTTACAAGTTCCTGGGCTAAAAGAAGAAGTGCACCTCCATTGTGCAATTGCAGGATTGGACAAGTCTTCACGCTTGAAGAAGTCGGTAATGAAGCGCCGGCTTAAGACTTTGGCCGAGTTCCGAGACCGCACGAAACAATACATTGAGTTGGAGCAGATGGAAGCTATAAATCAGCCGTCTAGGGAATCAACCAAGGGCTCCCCTTCCCGAGGTAAAGATCGGTACAACTCAAGTAGGTGCGACGCCCGTGGTCGGGACAGGAGTAATCGGCCACGAGGAAGTAGAGCAGAAGGAAAATACGACAGGTATGCACCGTTAAGATTGCCTCAAGCTCAGATATGGAAAGAGGTTTCACTGACGAAAATGAAAAACGTTGAACGGCCGCGACCAATGCGGACCAATCAACCGTTAGATCGGTCCAGATATTGCGAGATTCATGACCAACACGGACACACCACAGAAGCTTGCTGGGATTTAAGGGACGCTATTGAAAAATTCGTTTGTGAGGGAAAGCTACGCCGGTACGTCATTCAGACTCAAGGCAGGCAGAACAAGCGACAGAACAAGAGCAAAAGTCCACCTAGTGAACAAAAGAGACGAGATTGTAACAAAACTGGACGAGACAGTAGTGATGAATTCCCCAAGTCAAAGTATATATGCAATGGAATCGTTGGAGGCTTTGGGGGAGGAGGAGATTCTTTAAATCAATGGAAGAAATATCTGAAGGAGGTCATGTCTGTTACTGACCACCCCAAATTCAAAAAAGAGAAGCCAAATGAGCCGTGGTTGGGATTTTCACAAAACGATCTAAATGACGTGGTGCCGGGACACTATGATGGTTTGGTTATCATAGGAACAGTAGAATGTTGCCAAGTTAAGAAGATATTTGTAGACAACGGGAGTGCGGTAGATATAATCCTATGGGACGCGTTCAAACGGATGAGATTAGATTCAAGAGACTTGAAACCCTGCAAGACCACATTGACTGGTTTCAATGGAGAGGATACCCATCGAAAAGGATTCACCAACCTCAGGCTAACTTTAGGAACGGAGGAAGCTTTCAAGACCGAAGTGGTTCGGTTCGTAGTGGCTGATTTCCCTTCACCTTACAACATAATACTGGGACGACTGACTATTCATAATTGGAACATGTTAGTATCATCCTACCATCAGAAGTTAAAGTTCATTAACAAGAAGAATCAGGTAGTTACCGTTAGAGGAGATCAAAAAGACTCGCGGAAATGTTACTTCGAAGTAGTGCAAGAAGGCAAGTTAGCCAACAAAGGAAAGGCTAGTAGCAGCTCGGTACATGTAGTCGAGTTGGATCTAAGAGAGGAGGACAAGGCAAAAAGAGCTAAGCCGAGCGAGGAGGTAGAGGATTTTGTCCTGGGAGAAAGTCCAGAACAAGTCACAAAAATTGGAAAGATGCTGAAACCTGAGGTTCGTACAGAGCTAGAGAAGTTTCTAAGAGATAATAGGGACGTGTTTGCATGGAAACCATCTGAGATTCCCGGAATTGATCCTGAGTTTTGCTGTCACAAGTTGGCAATTCTGCCGGGATCAGTGCCAGTCGTGCAAAAGAAAAGGAAGATTGGCTCAGATCGAGGACAAGCTCTAGACGCGCATGTTAAGGAGTTACTAGATGCCGGGTTTATAAGGGAGGTGTAGTATACCACATGGCTATCCAATGTTGTCATGGTAAAAAAGCCCAATGGTAAGTGGCGCGTTTATGTCGATTACAAAGATTTGAACAAAGTATGGCCAAAGGATGCATTTCCCATGCCCAACATTGACCAATTAGTGGATCAGTCATCCGGCTTCCAATTACTATCCTTCATGGCGCATACTCGGGATACAATCAAATTGCAATGCATCCCGATGATCAAGACAAAATAGCTTTCATCACTAATAATGCAAATTACTGTTACAATGTGATGCCTTTTGGTCTGAAAAATGCAGGAGCGACTTATCAGAGGATGATGACAAAAGTTTTCAGCGAACAATTGGGGAAGAATGTAGAGGTATACATTGATGATATGATTGTCAAATCCAAGGAATTAAGCAGCCATGTCCGAGATCTGAATCAGACATTCGAGAAGTTGAGAAAGCACCGGATTCGTCTAAACCCAGCAAAATGCACCTTTAGGGTACCCTCTGGGAAGTTTTTGGGTTTCCTACTAACTAGCCAAGGCATAGAAGCCAACCCGGAGAAATGCAAAGTGATTTTGGAAATGAAGGCTCCAACAAGTAAGAAAGAAGTTCAGCAGTTGACTGGAAGGTTGGCGGCCTTGACAAGATTTTTGCCAAAGTCAGCTGAAAAATCACTCCCATTCTTCAAACTCCTGAAGAAGGAAGCTCAGGGGGGCTGCAACTCGGATTGTGAAGATGCGTTCACCAGGATCAAACAATGCTTATCTTCCCCACCAGTATTATCAAGACCTAAACCTAAGGAGAAATTAATTCTTTATTTATCTGTGAATGAAGAAGCAGTGAGCGTGGTTCTAGCAAGAGAAACTAGTGAAGGACATAGACCAGTATATTTTGAAAGTCGGGCTTTACAAGGACCCAAGGTAAGATACCAGAAGCTTGAAAAGATGGCTTTCGCATTGCTAACAGCGACACAATGTAATATCCTGAATTTTGGACCCGTAAAATTGAGAATAAGCCTAAATTAGGCAGACTACTAAGCCCGGTTTGGGAAGAATCCCTTGAATGACAAGAGATAGGAAGTCTCTGGTGGGCCCAGGTTTGAAAAAGATGCGGGCCCAGGGCAAGATACCGGTGAGGTATAAAGCTGGTGTGATGAAGCGGGACCCGGGAAATATGACAAAACACATATTCCTGACCCCTGGAAGTGTGTATGCGCCGTACAGGGACAAGAAAGAGAAAGAGACACTAAAATAGGCATGTTCCAAAAAGCAAGAGATAGGATGATCATTGCACATGGACACGTGTCACCACGAGATTAAAGGAAGATAAGGCAAGGGCAAAATGGTCAATTCCTTATCCATTGGGCATTGAATTTCGTCCAACATGAGAGAAGAAAGAAAATTAGATGATTTTATCCATACCCTGGTCCAGACATAAGACACAGGACCCGCAGACGATTAACCGATAGAAAAGGGGACCGATAAGGACCAAATAGGGGATTATTTTGGACGAAATGAGACAAATGTGGGGCCACATTGGAAAGAGGGAAGGTGCCACATGAGTATGCCTAGGCAGAGGAAAATATTTGGAAAAGACAGAGAAAAATACAAAAAGACGCATTTCCGGACCTGGTGGGACCCGATAGGGGTCGGTAGACCCCGAAATTGACCGATAAAGTGGGAAATTGGAATTAATTATTGGGGATCATTTTGGTGGGACCCCTTGGACGTGTAACACTCTTTTTGGGCAGCAAAATCTGAATTGAAGACCAAAAGCAAGCTTGATTAGTCCATTAAGTTAACCGTGGGGCCCGCCGGTAAGTCAAATGGAATCTTAAGTCTAAATGGATAATTCTTATCAAAATGCAAGTTGAAATCTGAATAAGTGGGCTGTAAAAACGCCACATATACTCCCTAGAAGGCTCTCAAATTGTCACATGGGATAAATCCAAAGTAATGTCAATTGGAAGCCAACCAAACTAGGAATTTATTTAGTTACGTTGGAACTCAATGGCCACTTGTGAAGTATTATTAAAAGGAGCTCAAATTGAAATTTCTCTCTCCAAAATGGCGTGCTCCAGCTGAAGAAGAGAGAGGAGACCAGCAAGCTTCCATAGCCAAGGTGAAGCTCTCAACCATCTCATCCACGAAGCCAAAGCACCGAAATAGGTAACAACCGACAACTTGAACCTTTAGAGCTTTAACTTTGGAATTTCGTGCTGCTGGTTGGGGCTTGGTTTTGGGGTCTGATTTTGGAGTTTTTGATGGTCCCAAAGTGTTTAAAATGTGATTTTGTGTGGGGTTAAGTCATGGTTTAAGTTTCCTAACTCAAAAACCCCAAAAACTCAAAGAAAAAGCTTGCTGCCAGTGTTTTGGATTCTGGGCAGCGAACCTTCAAAAATGTTTTTAAAATAGTACAGACTTCGGTTTGATCTGAAATTTTACAGGTGAAAATTAGACATCTGGGGAATCATTTTGATATGTAATTTGGTATATTTTTGATGCACCGATTGAGAGATACAAATTTTCTAAGTTGGCTCTGTCTGCAACAGGACGAAATCTGACCCAGGTGTGGAAAGTGAGTAACACGCCAAAATATAAGTGTTTTCTGGGTCTGGGAATATTTTTAATGAAAACTAGACATGTCAATGGTTCAAATGGCGCTGGTTTCATGTAAAAATGATTTTTTTTAGAATTTATTAAAATTCCTACAAGTTGGGTCAGAAACACTGGATTTCTGGAAAAACTAGTTTGGGCTCAGTTTTGAAGAGAAAAATGTGATGCCAATTTTGTAAATATTGAATAAGTGTGTTTTGGTGATTTATAGGTCAAAGGAACCTTTGGGAAGTCAACGGGCCACTAAAATATTAAGGACAATAAATATCACACCAGGTAGTAACCGTTTTACTCAGATATCTCTATGTGTTTTGCTGTATGTTTGTGTTTGCCATGTGTGTTTTTCCTTGTATATGTTGTGCCAAATATGCATACAGTATTATGTGATTCCTAGCGCTGAGGTTATTCAGTCCGAGGCCGGCCTTGGTTGGCAGCTGTACGGGTTGAGTTATCAGTCCGAGGCTAGCCTAGAAAGGGCGGCTCTACGGGTTGTGAGTCCAGTGAGTCCGAGGCTTGCCTTGGTTAGCAGCTGTACGGGTTCTTGGATTGTGATATGTGCTTTGCTGTGGTATGATCTGGATGCATATATGGTATGTATTTGGCATGTTTATATATTTCTGATTAGCATGGTAGCTTACATACTCCTTACACATTTAGTATTTGAGTACTGACGGTTACTCTGGGAGCCGTTATCGGACCCCAGCCTCTTCTGTTGTCACAAGGAGATATGCTCGATGTGAAGAGCCCTCCTCGGAATGATAAGTGCTTATCAGTATAAACTGAAGAATAGGGGATGCCCTATCATGTCTGTACATATTTTTGAGATGACGGTATGTTTTGTTTTGGTATTTATTATGGATGACTGTACCTTAACCCTTCGGGGACTTTTATTTTTTTCTGTTTATTTTACCTTTACCAGTACAGTAGATAGTCTAAACCGGTTAAATTCTCTGTTGCGCTAACTCTGATATAAGTTCAATGGACCAAATAACGAAGGAAAGGTAACTAAGTAAGTGAATCCCTCTAACCCGCCACCCGAGAGGGCGAGGCCGGTAGGGGTGTAACACACGACGACTTCGGCACTATTTTCACAGCCATTCTATCGTAGTTCGAACAAATCAACCACTTCGACAAATCCTACACAAGCCGGACTTAGCAGGAAGAATGACGAATTGGGCAATAGAGTTGTCCAAGTTTGATATCGCTTATGAGGCTCGCCAAGCGATCAAATCACAAGCTTTAGCCGATTTCCTGGTGGAATCGACTTTCATTCAAGAAGAAGATGTTAGTTCTCTGATGGTTTTGATGATTGCCAACAATTACAAACAAGTACAGAGGCTTTGCTCTTAAGTGTCAAAAACTCTGTTTAAGAGCAAACCTCAAGGTTGGTATTGTAACCTCAAGGTTTGGCCTTACAGAAGCTTTAAAAAGACAAGTGTTTCATGTTACAAAACTTGGTTTCACAAAGACTATGTGAAACCTCGAGGTTGGGAAGTTAACCTCGAGGTTCTGGACTTCTTGAAAGACCCAAGTTTTGCTCCAAACTTCAAACCTCAAGTATTAAAAGCAAACCTCGAGTTTTTAACTCATCCAGAGAGGTCATGGTTTTCAACAAGCTTGAAAACCTCGAGGTTCATATTTCAACCTCGAGGTTGGGCACTTTGTTTTGAAACTCAAGTTTTGAAGAAAACTCATAAACCTCGAGTTTTATTTTGCAACCTTGAGTATTATGGCTTACAGAGAGCAAACAGGTTTTCAAAGAAATGAAAACCTCGAGGTTCAGATTGAAACCTCGAGGTTTTGGTTTTAGTTCAAAGTATTGTTTTTGAAAAATTCAAGCCCAACCTCGAGTATGGCTTTAAAACCTCGAGGTTATCGGGCTTCAGAGGAAAAATGCCTTTTCAACCAAATTTCAAACCTCAAGGTTTCTTTTGAAACCTCCAGGTTTGTGATCTTCCACGTTTTTCTCAAAAGGTTTCTGAACAAGAGAAACCTCGAGGTTCACAAGGAAACCTCGAGGTTACATGTTTTTAAACTGAGTTTGCTTGAGTTATTCAAGCAAACCTCGAGGTTTGAGAAGCAAACCTCAAGGTTACTAGCCGTTATTGTAGATTCGAATTTAAGAAATCTGTAATACCTTCTTGTTTGATCTCAATGCTTTACATGATTATTCTATATTGATTCTAGATATGTTTAACTATCTTTCTAGTGAGTTTCAGACAGATTAACGAAGGTTTATTGAAGGATTAGAGCAAAAGCAAAAGTGTGTCAGAACATTTAATGCTCAGCCCAGAAACTTACTTCCTTTTGGTTAATCCACTGGTACACGGCTACAAAAGATCAAAAGGAAGATTACTACAACAAGAAACATTCTCTCTAACGGATTTATTGCCAGTAAGTCAACTCAGACTTAATTAACAGCTGGATTATGCAGAAAAGAGAGAGAGAAGATGACTAAGTTTGAACCAACACTCAGCAAATGATTTCCAACGGTTCAATCCTCTTTACAACGGTCATTTAATGTTCTCTACCTATAAATAGAGTTCATTAACTCCTTCACAAGCTGATACAACAACTCAGATCGAAAACTTACTAAGTTCATTTATTGTGTATTAGCTTTCACTTATAAAGTATCATACTTGATACAAGCACTTCAGTGTTTATCATATCTACTCTGTAAGAGAGTCAAACACTTGTAAATCATTTATTGATTGAGATAACTACAAGTCAGGGGACTTGGTAGTTAGGGTGTATTGATTACAACTTGTAAGGGGGAGTGTGTTCTAGTGAGAGAATAACTCTTAGTACAGAGTGTGTAATCATTATTGTTGAGTTAGTGGATTGAAAATCCCAAGTGAGGCTTGGGGACTGGATGTAGGTCAGAGAAAGGACCGAACCAGTATAAATTGCCTGTGTCAAGCTTTTCTTCTTACCTCCTCTGTTCTGCTCTGTTTTGAGTGTTTAAATACAGAGCAAGTTTTGAAAATTTTAAAGATACCCAATTCACCCCCCTCTTGGGTATCAAGCTCCAACTTTCAAAAGAAGCAAGATCGGAACCTTGGAGAGTGTTTGTAGATGGCTCATCCAATTTACGAGGAGGAAGCGCAGGGGTTATTGTGGAAAACCCGGATGGTGTCGCCATAGAGCTATCTCTCAAACTTGATTTCCCGACATTTAATAACCAGGCCGAATATGAAGCTTTGTTGGCAAGGTTGTCGCAGGCAAAGGAAAACGGGGCCCGAAAGGTGCATATTTCGACAAATTCTCAACTGGTGGCATCCCAAATTCAAGGAATTTATCAAGTTAAAGGGCCGTTGTTGGCTAAATATCTAGCCAAAGTTAAAGAAATCATGACACTATTTGATGAGGTAACAGTAACACACATACCACGGGCAGAAAACACCAGAGCCGATATTCTATCAAAGTTGGCGAGTACCAAATGCCCAGGGAACTTGAGAACAGTGGTCCAACAAAACTTACCGGAACCCAGTTGCGTCATGGTGATATTGAATGTGGAAGATTGGAGAAAGCCTATTGCTGATTATCTAGAGCAAGGGATCATCCCCAAAGACGAAGTGCAGGCTAAAGATTTGGTCAGATCGGCAGCCGCCTATACGATGGTCGATGACCAGCTCTATCGGAAGGGAATGCATACGCCTCTGGCAAAATGCCTCGGGAAGGATCAAGTTCAGTATGTCTTGGCCGAAATTCACGAGGGCATTAATGGACAGCATATGGGTGCCAAGGCGCTAGCGCGCAAAGCTATTCGGGCAGGCTATTATTGGCCTACAATGGCTCAGGATGCCAAAGACCACGTCCAAAGATGTGAGAGTTGTCAAAAACACGAAAGAATTATTAGGATCCCACCATCTGATTTGCAGGCAATCACGGCTCCATGGCCGTTCTTCAAATGGGGTATGGACTTGTTGGGGCCATTCAGACCAGCACCCGGTCAATTGAAGTGGCTGATTGTAGCGGTTGATTATTTTACTAAATGGATCGAGGCCGAACCACTAGCAACAATAACCTTGGCCAGAGCACAGAAGTTCTTCCAGAGGAATATCATCTCACGGTTCGGGATTCCAGCAGAGATAGTCACAGACAACGGAACACAGTTCACAGACCAAGGGTTTCAAAAGATGATGTCCGACTTCCAGATAAAACATCATTTCGCTTCTGTGGAACATCCACAGTCTAATGGACAGGCAGAAGCAGCAAATAAAGTAATCGTGAATGGATTAAGGAAGCGAATGGAAGAAGCCCAAGACAGTTGGATTGAGCACCTGTATCTAGTATTATGGGCATGTCGGACAACAGTACAATCATCCAGGGGAGAGACTCCTTTCAGACTTACTTACAGATGCGAGGCCATGATTCCCGTTGAAGTCGGTGAACCCTCCTTAAGGAAACTGCAAGTTACACAGGAGTGAACTAATAATGAGGCTATGGCGGCCGAGTTGGAACTGATCGATGAAGTCCCCGCTACAGCTCACCTTAGGGATATGGCCACGAAGCGGCTTATCATGGCTCGTTACAACAGGAAGGTTAACCTGCGTTCGTTTCAAGAAAACGACTTAGTGCTCCGAAGAGTTAACATCGGCAACAAAAATGTTTGAGAATGGGAGCTGGCAGCCAACTGGGAAGGCCCCTACAGAATCAAAGAACACCTTGGGAAAGGCGCTTATACTTTGGAATCCCTAAACGGGAAAGCACTTAAAAGAACCTGGAATGCCGACAAGCTTAAGGCTTACTATAGCTGAATTTTCTAGAAGTTTCAATGTTGGTCTGTTATGTTTATCTATGTTACATGTTAAGTTTGTTTTCAGGAAGTTAATTGCGGGATCTTAATCTCGCCTAGTATTGTGTAAAGACTTGATGAATGAAATCAAAGGCTACAAAGCCGAATTTTGTCACTTTAAAGCTACCAAGACATGTATGAATTCCGAGTTAATTCATAAATCATGTAGCGATTAAAACGCCAGCAGGATAATCCGCCAAATTTGAGTCTAAAAATGACCGTATAGCGGCAAAGCCGCCGAAAAACAGCGAACGGAACTCGGGTTGGATGATTCGTGCTTACCGTATCGCACTAATGGCCATATTAAAAAACATGCACGAAGAAATGGAAAACGCTTTTTTTTCGTGAATCATGTAAAGTCGACAACGTAATTGCTGAAAATGAATAGTTATAGGCATATTAATCGACCTTGATCACGTTGGTTATTTGCTCAATCAAAAAGCAATAAGTAACTAGGTAATTTTTGATTAATCAACTGTTATCCTGGCTACAAAATCCAAGTAAAAAGCCCAACACGGGCACTCCAATTCACAAATCAACATAAAAGAAAAAGAGAAAGAGCAAGTCGGATTAAGCACGAGTTTGTTGATCCCCGCCAGTCACCTCGGGACCCATGCTAGTTGAAGGAGCATCCGAAGGAGCAGGATGAAACACCCCATCTTCAACATAAGCATTGACATGTGCCTTTTGCAGATCTAAGGAGACCTCAGGATTCAGAAATTGGGCTTGCTCCAAAGCATTCTCAAAGGCATCCACCACGCCTGTCTTTAGTTTCGCCACGTCGTCATTGGCAAGCTCGAGAGCTACCTGGCTAGACTCCAACGACGACGTTAACCTGGTGACTTCGTCCTTGTACTTCGCAAGCGAGGACACATCTTGTTCATGGACCTGAAGATGACGGCTGATCTCGGATTCAGCTTTATGGAGCTTGTCGTGCAATGTAATGATCTCGTCCGACAAGCTCTCCTTCTCGGCCAGGGCTACCTGCAAATCCTCCTGGAACTGAGTTGCCCGATCATCTGCCGTTTTCTTGTCGGCCTTTAAAGCAGCTATCTCCGACGCTTGATCTCCAACTAGATCCTTAAGATGTGCAGCAAGAAAACAAACACTTCTTCATGTTCAAATGCTCCATCTCCCTAAGCTCCTTCACTTCCAGTTTTGACAATTTTTTCATGTCGTAATAATGAACGGGAGCTTGGAGACCCGAACGAAGGCCCGAAGGAATTTTGTTTTCCCAGAGATATGACGTCGGGAGTTGAACAATAGGCCCTAAAGAAGATGCCGGGATCTCGGGAGCCGCTTTCTCAGACTCAAGAATTGGAAAGTTAAAGGAATGTCGGCTTCAACCTCATCCGGGCCAACATCAATAATTTTCTTCTTCCTCGATGTCTTAGCCTTCTTGGCCGGTGGAGGATTAGATGGCTCGGGTACTGAGACAGCCCTTTTCACGGCAGGAGTCAAAGGACGAGGTGATGGTGGCGCTACATCTAAATGACGTGTAACGTCTATATAGTCGGGTCTTTTTCCCATTTGATCACCTAAAAAAAAAAAGAGAGAGAGAAATGAATTAAATAAAATTCAAGAAGAGTATGCTTCAAAACATTTGAATCAAATAGATTATCATACCCGTAGCGGGTTGTTTCCAAACAAAAGAAGCTATATAATCGGTCGAGTCTGCTAAGGGGTCTTTATTAACTGAGGTAGAAATGAAAGCAATAGCGTCGTTCTCCTGGGCAGTCATCTGAGAGAGAGGGGTCAGAAAATCCTTGGGCTCAAATTTATGATGCTCCTCAGACTAGTATAAAGGGAAACGTCCTTCAACTTCCCCAGAAGCCAAAGTTTGAAGAAACCAGGGGACTCACCCGGGTTTGGCGGAGATTTTAACAAAGGCATTCTTAAAGCCTTTCCACGAATCGGTAAAAGGCTTAAGGAACTTACGACCCAGCGAAGCCCGAAGTGAAGTCCATCCAAATTCTAGCAAATCTCTGTTCGAAGAAAGGTTGGTCTCTAAAGGAACGAAAAAATGACAAAACACGGGCACAAAACATACTAAATCAAATTTGTCGCAGAAGCTTTCGAAAGCCATGGCAAACGCCCAGCCATTAGGATGAAGTTGGGAAGGAGCAAGGTGAAAATGGTGGAGAAGCTGCATTTGGAAGTCAGAAAAAGGGAATCCCATCCCAAGTCGGGTTATGAGGTTTTTATAAAAGAAGAAGAAATTACACTCCTCCTTAGAGCGCCTGGAAGCTACCGACTCATTAGCCGAAGGCTGGCACACAGCATACCCGTCCCCACCTCGGATTACACGAGCGATCGCCTGAACAGACAACTTATTTTTCGTATCAATGACGACTTTGCTCGCGGCATATCTTTTAATCGTAGTCATTCATGAAAATCCAGAAGGAGCAGACTCACCGGTCTCAGATTGGGTTGTTTGATGGGAGAGAGAAGACATTAAATACCTATACAGGACACAAAAAGAGACTAAGTCAGAACTCGAGAATACCTGAAGTCACAGGATTCACAAAGGAAGTTTGAAATGCTGAAGGCAGTAAAGAGGCGTTAATGGCTGCGGATCTCCAAGGCTTTTCATGACAACGGCAGCGGTCCAAAATTTGCTCGGCATCTCGGTCCAAACCCAGACGTGTAAATGCAATAGCTTTATGCATACAATCTTCGCAAGGAGTAATAATCTGGGCTGGGTAAGTCGAGACGGAAGCCTCGGAAACTATGCTCAAGGCTACTAAGGGGCGCACCGGGGTGACAGACGGAGAAGGTTGAACGCGACCTTGATGGGATCCTCCACCTCCACCAACTCGGGAGGAACTTGCACCTCGGGAGGAGCTACCACCTCGGGAGGAACCACCACCTCGGGAGGAGCCACTACCATGGGAATAACGAAGCATATCCTTCATCTTTTCTTTCTCGGTGGGAAGAATGGACCAGAGCCAGAGCTTAGTTCGACCAGAAACTTGTTGAAGCAATTCTCTATCCTCTTCTGGGATGGACCGACCATACATATCTACTAATGGAGGTCTGGGGCCCATCTTTTTGAAAAAAGAACTAACGCGCTCAAATACAAGCAATTTGTGATTATTAAACAAGTTTACAGAAAATTGAGGAGGACAGGAATAGCAAAAACATGTGAAATCACCAAAACGACGAAGATATGAATAATGTGATTCCAGAATCTCCTAGATTCCCCAGTGCTAAAACGACTCAGGCAAAGTTACTTCACAATGGCTCTCAACTTTTTCTTTCAGAGAGGAATTCAAAAATCATCATCGTCGTTCAAAACAACCAACAAGAACAAAATTGCAACAAACCCAAAAAAAACAAAGAGCGACGGAAGCGAAGAACAACAACAGATGAACATGAAAGTTGAAAAAATCATTTAAAGAAAAGGGACTGCAACAAATGAACAAAACAGAATCTGAACAAAAGCTTTACCTGAAGAATCTGGAAGACACGAAGTGCTGGAAAACGCTTTGCCGATAACTCTCTAGTACAGGGAGGAGATAAAAGAAGCAAAATGGAAATAGTGAAGTTGACAGTGTGTTCAGAGGGGTATTTATAAATAAATCAAGGTGTGCGACGTTCCATCGTCCAAACGTTTCATCGGTTGCAAAGGGCCAAAAAAGATAATGGTTGGGAATTTAAACGATTAACCAATACAAAAGTGACGAAATCAAAGCTAAAACCCTACCGGAACCCTAGAAGTAATCATAGCAAACGTATAGTTTGGAAACCGAAGGCGGCTTTCTTGAAAAACGTGTCGCTTCAAATACGGAAGAAGTGGTTACACGATACGGCACCATAAACCAAGGAGACGCGATGACAGAACGGTCGCATCAATTGGTCAGGCACTAAACACTTCGGCAAAAGTCTCGGGGAATTTCAAATTTGAGATCTTGGACCAGGATAAACTTGGCAATCTGCAGTCTGGAAATACCAACTTCAGAGACACGTGACTCTAGGAAAACAAGTAATCAATGCCCATGGATGACTTAAACAAGGCGAATGTATCTCGGACAATTCCACATCGGGTACAGCAGACGTATAGTCGGTACATCCCGACAACCCAGAAACCCGAGCTGTCGGGCTGGGGGGCAACTGTTATGGACATCGGAGATTGGGCCGCGAAGCCCAGTCCGCCTTTTAAACTGTCCACCCGCGGTTATGCCAGCACATCAGATAACTGCCAAGTCGGGACAGTTACCTTCCCCTATAAATAGGAGATCTCTCCACTGGTGAAAGAGGGATATATGCCATTCCATACTATCATTCTCACATAGCACGCACCACATTCCTCTGTGGCTAAACACCGGAAGTATAATCGAACTACGTGGGCTTTGATCCCTATTCAAGGGTACGTAGGCCCTAGGTTGTGTTCCTAGTTCAAGCCCGAGCAATTTTGTTCACACTCGAACACCCTCCAAATAACAGGATAACATGAATTAATCATCCAAATAACAAGAACCCAAGTAGATTGCAATTACGTTTAGTCTAAACACTATCCAAGCAGTGCCGAAGCCAGTAATTTTAATGATAGGGGCGAGAATTAAACCCTAACTTTATTTTCCTCAAACTCCATATCATAAATCACAATTTTTCTAACTAAACCCTAACTTTATTTTCCTCAAAATCAATACATAAAACAAATCAGAGAGAAGACAAAACTCTCCTCAAAGATGCATATTAAAACATAAGAGTCAATTAGTTGCTTACTTGTGTTGAAGGACGAACGCGAGCTTCAAAGAGTCAAAACCTTTAGGTGAAATAAGTGAATGAGGATTTGTACTGATACTAGAGACAAATAGGGCGTATGATAACTTCCTAATTTTTAATAAATTTGAGATATATTTAGGAAGTCATCAATACTAAATTGAAAAGATTTTCTTAAGATTTTAAAAGATATCAATCTAGATGTATCATTTGTGGAATTATAACTTAAAATATAAGTTTTTGATTAATTTTAAGAAATAAAAAAATAATGAATAAATAGGAATTGGAGGTTTTCAAAAGAAAAAAAAATAAAGTTGTTATTATTATCAGATATTATTATTATTATGCAATACTTTTACAATGGATCATTTGGCAGCAGCTAAAATGATCAATTGTAAAGTATGATACTTTTACAAGGATTCATGATGACGCTCTTGGATTAAATAAAAATGGGGTCCATGTGAAGGCTATCCGTCTCATGTTGCAATACTTCTTTTTTTCACTACAAAAAAATTTTGTAGGGGTTCGGCATCAGTCGCCCACCAAGGTCAGGGCACGGCCTCAGGCTCTATGAGCACTTACTGGGGACTTACGAGATCGCCTATCAAAGGAGTCCCAGCGACAGCAGAGGGGATTGAACCCACGACTCAAGGGCCTAGTCCTGGATCCCTTACCATCTATGCCAACTCTCATTGGCTCACGTTGCAATACTTAAACACGAAAGATGTACCTCTTTTTTTTTTCTTTTTTTCTTTTTTACTTTAGTGGGAGTGGGGGCCCATCCTTCCCCCCCCCCTTTTTTTTTCCCGCCCCTGCATCCAAGTTTTAAGAACTAACAATTATTATGAGGTATGCCACAACGAAAAAGGTAATTACGTCACATTTGATGGTGATACTTCCTTGATATTTATATATCCTCGTTTTTGGTTTTTCATAGTTCAATTTCTTTCTTACTTTTGGAAATAAAATTTTAAAATCTTATTATATTTATTTTCTTATTAAAAGTAATCTTAACTATATAAAAGTATAGCAGTAAACATCTCCTTAGCCGACATGTCAGCAAAATTATAGGCTCAAAACATTAAAATAAATAATAATAATAATAATAATAATAATAATAATAATAATAATAATAATAATAATAATAATAATAATAATAATGCAAGGCGCTTATGAAAGATAGATAATGGAGAAGATAGTTACACAAACAATAGAAAAAATAGGGATTCCAATAAATCAATTACTATTTTTTTGAATTACTAAGATAAAAATAATAATATAGATAATGAGAAGGTAGTTATACAATATTTATTAAATTAATAATGGGGGAGGAAGATACAAAATGCTAAGTAAATATTTAATTTAATATTTTGATTATTCATTTTGAGATCCTTAAACGGAGCTTAAATAATACTATAATTATAAATATAAATATGTGCAAATGTTCAAATTTAGGGGAACTAATCAATATAAAAAAAATAGGGATTCCAATAAATCAATTATGAAATTTTAAATTAATAATGGGAGATAGATACAAAATATAAAATAAATATCTAATTTAATATTTTGATTATTTCCATTGAGATCTTTAAAAGGAACGAATATAATACTATAATGGGTTAAGGTGTGTTCAACACAACAAAATATTGGCTCAGAAGCCTCTAACACAATTAACTATTAAGTGGAGCACCCAGCACAACAAACTTTTAAAAAGGAGCGCCCAACACAACGCTGTTAGTAAAAAGTTAATGTCCGTTATCTAAGGTGCGTCCAACACAATAAACTATTACTCCAAGAACACCCAACACAAAATTCTAAATTTTACTAAATTAAATAATTTTTTCTCAATTGTCATTATTCAAAACTACTTGTATACATTGGAAAAAAATTACTCATTCTTCAATTTTGTCAAAATTATAATTTTCTAAAATAAACAAAAGTTTTAGTTAAAAATATAATTATATGATTTAAATAACACTCAAGGTGTTTTATAGTTTATTATATGTGTTAAACAAAAAAAAAATTATATGATTTATTTTTATTTTAGAAGAAATGTATGTGAGTTAAAAAATTCATTTAATCTTAATAAAATTTAAGAAATCTATTATATTCTGAAAGAAATAAAATGAGTTTAATTTTTAATTTTATAAAAAGATCTTAATCTATTTTTTAAATTTTATTAAGATTAAATGAATTTTTTAACTCACATAAATTTCTTCTAAAATAAAAATAAATCATATAATTTTTTTTGTTTAACATATATAATAAACTATAAAACACTTTTTCTAAGAAAAAAAAAACTCTAAAACACTTTGAGTTTTATTTAAATCAGAAATTATATTTTTAATTAAAATTTTTGTTTATTTTTGTAAATTATAATTTTGACAAAGTTGAAGAATGAGTAATTTTTGTCCATAGATGTGTATACAATTAGTTTTGAAGAATGGCAATTGAGGAAAAAAAATATTTAATTTAGTAAAATTTAGAATTTTGTGCTGGGCGCTTTTGGAGTAATAGTTTGTTATGTTGGACGCACCTTAGATAACGACGTTAACTTTTTGCTAACGGTGTTGTGCTGGGCGCTCCTTTTTAAAAGTTTGTTGTGCTAGGCGCTCCTTTTTAAAAGTTTGTTGTACTGGCGGTTCACTTAATAGCTAAATGTGTTGGACGCTCCTGAGCCAATAGTTTGTTGTATTTATAAATATAAATATGTGCAAATGTTCAAATTTAGGGGAACTAATCAACAGAAAAAATAGGAATTTCCCATACATTAATTATGACTTTTTGAATTAATAATGGGGAGGTAGATAGAAAATATTAGGGAAAATTAGAATGAAGGACCTAAAGGAAGAAAAATATTTATGGAAAATGATCATAAAAATTGTAATTGTTTAGAAGGACCAAATATAAAATATAAAATTAAGAGTACTAAAATACCCCCAATAAAATCTTTTAGAATTCATTCTATATTCTTTTCGTCATTCTATTTTTAAAAGTAATACAAAATTTTAAGTTTCATTAAATTAAAACATAGTTTTGTCAATTTTCATTTTCACAACTTGAATATATATTTATGAAAAAAATTATGCATTCTTCAATTTGTAAAATTATAATTTTTTTAAAATCAACAAAAATTTTAATTAAAATAGAATTATATTTTAATAAAAGTTAAGGTCTTTTATAATTTATCATATATGTTAAACCAAGAAATTTTGTATGGTCTATTTTTGTTTTAGAAACAATTTATGTGGGTTAAAAAATTCATGTAATGTTAATAAAATTAACCTATTATATCCTAAAAAAATATTAAGTAAGCTTAGTTTTAATTTTTATAAGAAGAACTTAATTGATATCATCATTGATAATATAAATCAGGTAACTTGATGATGTAAATTGGTGAAAAAAATAAGTTTAACCGTTGTTAATTAAATAATATATTTAAAACAAAAAAAAGATATGATATAATTTTAGTTATTTTTTAATTATGAATACAAGAGATAATATATTAAAATTTATCATGAGATTTGATTAGGGGCAATTTAAGAAAAAGATATGATATATTATGAGGTTTGATTAGGGGCAATTTAGTAATTTAAAATTTATATTATTATGTTTGGTCCTTCTAAATAATTACAATTTTTATGGTCTTTTATAATAAATATTATTTTCTCTAGGTCCTTTATTTTAATTTTCCCAACATATTAAGTAAATATTTTAACTATTCCCTTTAAGATATTTAGAAGGAATGAATATAATACTACAATTATATATATAAATATGTGCAAATTTTCAAATTTAGGGGCCATCTTAAACTATATAAAAGTAAAGCAGTAAGCATCTCCCCCGCCGACCGGTCAAAAAAATTGATTGCTGAAAAGACTAAAATAAAAATAAAAATAATGACAGGGAGTTTTGAAAGATAGATAATGGGGAAAGTGGTTACACAATCAATAGAAAAAATAGGGATTCCAATAAATTAGTTACGACTTTTCAAATTACTAAAATAATAATAATAATGAGAGGCCATTATGAAGATAGATTAGTTACACAATCAATAGAAAAAATAGGGATTCCAATAAATTTAATTACGACTTTTTGAATTACTAAAATAAAAAATATTAATAATGAGAGGCCGTTATGAATAATAGATAATGGAATTGAGGAACTCTGTGTCATACAGATCATCGATACTATCATTTACACGATCTAAACGATTTATAGAGTCAGCACTGAAGTATTCTGCTTCATCTCCTGACAGTAAAGAACAAATGTATTCATTCAAGGAGTCAACATGTTCCGTAGTTGGTGTTAGTATTGATCTGTTGTTTAGGTAATCTTCCTCGAATAAACGCTCAACTAAATTTGGGTAAGTAGATTCAACGACACACCTTATTGGATTATCATCATCATGGAGTAACAAATTAGAGGATATTTCTATGTTTGCAATACCATCGTGTGGCAAACCAATAACACCCTCTCCTATAAGCAGTAGCCATTCAGAAAATGCTTTGATTTTCTCTTGATCAACTGGATGAGTCTCATATTTTTGGTTAATTGCAATAACTGACATCCATTCAAAAGAGGAGAAGCATTAATAGATGCATCTACAATCTTAGCTCGTCCACTTTTAGGAATAACTGGTAGAATTTGTCTGAAATCACCTCTCATGACGACACATTTCCCTCCAAATATTCTATTAGTCTTCAATAGGTCCCTTAAAGTTCGGTCAAAAGCCTCAATGCAATGTCTCTTCACCATTGGAGCTTCATCCCAAATGATTAGATTAGCAGCCTTGATCAAGTTGGCAGTTGGTGAATTTTGAGTAATAGAACAAATAGAATCTTCATTGATGTCTATAGGAATTAAAAATCTTGAATGTGTAGTTCTGCCTGATGGTAGCAAAGTAGCTGCAATTCCACTGGATGCCACGTTCAATATGATACTCCCTTTAGATCGTATGGAAGCCGTCAATGCGTTCCAAATGAAGGTTTTCCCAGTAACACCAAATCCATGCAAAAAAAATAATCCACCTTCTTGTGAAGAAACAGTGGAAAGTCGAAGGTTAGGCAGGATGGATTGTATATATTGTTTGAACTGATATTAACATCTGTACTGTGTACAGAGTGATATGCATATCTGTAGATTTTTCTGAATTTCAATTTTGAAAGATTAAAACTCTGGGTAATATTGTTTTTAAAATAAAAAATAAAAACTCTGGGTAATAATAAATAGGGCATTAATTAAAAGTCTTAAAAATAATTAATCGATATATAATTTTTTTGGAATGAACCCTAAAACTTGGAAAACAATTTCCAAAGTCGGCAAAGAAAACCACTTCATTCATTCCAAACGATACGACGGTAAAATTGACAATATCATCTCTATCAAATCAATTTAGATTGATGAGTCATAAGCAAGTATTACTGTGGATTGAGGAAATTTTATAATTTGAATTCAAAAAAATTTTATTGTTTAGGAAAAATGTTGGCTTCTTATGGAAAAAAAACTGTATTGACTTACGTTTGTAAATGACCCTGGCTAATTACTGTTTAGGAATCATATATGATAAATAAGACTTAAGCTGATTAGGTATTTTATAAAGGAAATTTTATAATTTGAATTCAAAAAAATTTACTGTTTAGGAAAAATGTTGTCTTCTTATGGGAAAAAAAAAACTGTATTGACTTACAAAAAGAACACAAGCATTATATACTTAAAGGTTTTATCATGTCTTTTAAGGGAATGAGAGTGTGATTTGGAATTGGAAAGAAAAAAGTATTGCAATTCATCACTAAGGTGGAAGTTTTCGAAGTTAGTCATGATTCAAAGTCAAATATGAATATGAATGCCTTTAATAAAACAAGATTTCAATTTAGATCATTTGACAAACTTGTGTAGACTTACATGAGTTGCAGCCATCCCATAGTTTTATATGAATGCTTAAAAAATGCTTTGTAGGATAAAAGACTTGCTTGTCAATCAGACTTGACCCATCCCTCACTCCATTATTCATTCTCTTTCAATCATTTATCAACATTGAACAACGCCAAGCCCTTGATTGTTTTTAAATGATCACACACACTGATCACTTATCCTATATTGGACAAAATAGGAGAAAGGGAAAGATATACAAGTCTCCACTTCACTCCTCTAAATTTGCCACTTGGATCACCCCACTTTTATTGAGGAGAGAGGACGCAAGTGGCCTTAGTCCACCACCAGTGTGAGTTTTATTGTTCTTCCTTTTTTGTATAGAATGAAAATCCTACTTCTAAAGCATTATCAACAACAGTAGATACCTACTCAGTTATCTTCTCAATAAATTTCTATAGAAATAATATATCTTAATGTTCCATAAATAATACTCCTTCCGGTCCTAATTAGCGTATGCATGGTAACACTTCTAGAATGACTTTTTTCTTAATTCCTGTGCCCCGGAACAAAAATGGATGGGAATTGTGTTTGGTAAATCCGGTTTTTTTTTTCTCCCGGGATGAACTGGTTCATTTTGTGTGCTGGGGAGTAAAAAAAAGAAGCTAAAAATTTTGGCTTCTCTATTCCAGGGTAAAAAATCAGAATTTATTTTTCCCTCAACCGAAGCAAAAATTTACCCTTGTTTACCACCACCACCGCCGTTGCCACCCCCAACACCACCGCCGCCACTGCCACCGCCACCGCTCGGCCAAGAACATTCAGAGTTTTTCAAAGTTGAACAAACTCGAGCCTAACATTGCAAACTCGAGTTCAAACCTTACAGAGAGTAATGAACTTTTCAACTTGAGAAAACTCTAGAGTTTGCACTAGAAACCTCATGTTTGCGTTTTGAAAGCTAAAACTAAGTTTTAACTTGAACAGTGTCAAACTTGAGCCTAGCTACTAATAGACTCGAGTTTGTCTCTTAGTCAAGAACTCTCCAAAGTTCAAAATCGCGACAGTTCTCTTTGTATGGAGAGAACTCGAGGTTACATATGCAACCTTGAGTTCAGATCAACCCGAGAGTTTCATAGTGTCTTTGTGTTTTGATGGCAAACCTCCAGTTTAAAATCTCTGAACTTGAATCGCCTTTGTATACTAAAGCTTCAAACTCGAGCCTACATGAACTGAACTCAAGTTTGTGACATTGATTCAGAAATTCAAATCTGACGAATTTGGAAAACATTCTTGTTTGATCTTAATACTTTCTAACATTATTCTCTGATATTCCTAACTATGTTTAATGACTTTATTAGTGAATTTCAGATGGTTTAGAGAATGTTTATTGAAGGGTTAAAGCAAAAAGCAAAAAGCAGCTCAGAACATTAAATGCTATGCCCAGAAAGTTGCACACTTTTGGGTAATCCATCTACACATGATTGCAAAGCATTAAAGAATGATTTCCACAACAAGCAACTGCTTCTCCAACGGATTAATCCAGAGGAAGTCAACTCTGAACACTTGATAGCTGGATTAGGTGGAGATTAGAGAGAGAAGAAGGCTTAAACCACTTGCTAACCTCTACAGACTTTTCCCAACGGCTGGATTGAAGATGCAACAGTCATTTAATGCTTCCTGAGTATAAATAGAGTTGCATTCAAGTCTTCACAACACCTACAATTACTGAAAATGAATTGCATTCAAGTCTACTTCCATTTTCTTCTGTTTTCACTTGTAAAGTATCTTCTGATACAAAGAGCTTCAGTGTTTATCAATATCTGCTCTTAGAGAGAGTTCTTTTCTGCAAAACATTTATTGTAAAGAATCACAAGTCAAGAGGACTTGGTGATTTGGGAGTTCATTGATTACAACTTGTAAGGGGGAGTGAGTTCTAGAAAGAGAACTACTTCTTGAGTGCAGAGTGTGTAATCTTTGATATAGTGGAAAATCCCAGAGAGTCTGGGGACTGGATATAGGTCAAGTTGTTAAGACCGAACCAGTATAAATCTCTGTGTCCATCTATTCTTTCTCTTGCCCTATTCACCTCTATTTTCCTTGTTTGAAAACAGAGTTATTTTCGAAAATTTTGAGAATACCTAATTCACCCCCATCTTGGGTATTTAGCTCCACTTATATTTGGTATCAGAGCAAGTTTTTCTCAAAAGAGCTTAACATCTCGAGAAGGATCAACATGGAAGGTATCTTACCTGATAGAGCTTCTATCAACAGGCCACCCGGTTTCAATGGAGAGCACTATTCGTTTTGGAAAGCAAAGTTCAAAGTTTTCGTGAAAGCTACAGAGTATGGATTATGGAGAGTATTTGAAAAGGGAGATTATGAGCCCTCATCTGTTGTAGATGGTGTGAGAACTGCCAAGCCTGAAGATGAATATGATGACAATGACAGAAGAAATGTCACATTAAATAGCAAGGTTGTTCTTCTACTTCAGAGTGCTTTGAGTCAACAAGAATATTTTCGTGTCTACACTCTACCATTTGCAAAAGCTATGTGGGATGCTCTGGAGATAGCTCATGAGGGAACAGCTGGAGTCAAGCAAAATCGGGTCAATACTCTTATGACCGAGTATGATCTTATGTGCATGAAGCTTGGCGAATCTATTAGCGAACTTTAGTTGAGATTCGCTCATTTGATCAATCAACTTGCTGCCCTTAAGGAAGGAATATGATCAAACAGTTCAAGTGAGGAAAATCCTGAATATCCTCAACAAGGAATGGGAAGCAAAGGTCACTGCCATTGAGGAAGCTAGAGGAGATTCAATGGCATCAGTGGCTGCTTTTATTGGTAATCTTTCAGAGTATGAGGCTAAGATCAAGTTCAAGAAGGGACTTGATGAAGTTCATAGCAAGAACAAAGGGATTGCCCTCAAGACTGTCAAAGAAACTAAAGAGTCAGAGGACGAGGATGAAGACGAAGATGAGGAGATTGGCATGATGGTCCGAAGGTTCAAAAAGTTTTACAAAAAGGACCAAGGATTCAAGAAATTCCACAAGGGTAGCTCAAGCAATGAAATGAAGAAACAAATTATTTGCTACAAATGTGAGAAGCCTGGCCACATCAAGTCTGAGTGTCCCCAGTTGAACAACAAGGATAAAGAAAAGAAGAGATTCAACAAATTCAAGAAGAAAGCCTATGTTTCAGCCATCTGGGGAGACAGCTCGTCTGATGAAGAAGATGATGAGGAAGAAAAAGCAAATATCTGTTTGGTTGCAGAAGAAGAAGAGCAACCTGCCAACAATGATGAGGTATATGAATCAAAACCATCTTATGATGAGTTATTTGCTGAATACATTGTTATGCAAACAGAATTTGAAAAACTTGCTGCAAAATATCTTGCTTTGAAAAAGAAAAATACAACCCTTGAATTGCAAGTTGAGAAACTTTCTTCTCCTGAAATTCTTGTTTGTGATGAATGTCCTGATTTGAAGAAAAAAAATTTACATTTGACAAAGGCACTTGAGAAATTCACTAGAGGTAGTGAAATGCTCAATGTCATTTTGAAACAACAAAGATTTACAAATGACAGATCAGAAATTGGTTACAAACCTGACTTTGATAAAAAGAAAAGTAAAAAGAAGAATGGCGAAAAATCCTATATGAATTACTTTACAAAATCAGTACATTCTTCAAACCCTTTTGCACACTGCAACTATTGTAATAGGAAGGGTCATACTACCTCATCATGCTTTTAGAGAAAAGAAAGAAAAGTGAAATCATCTGGGAATTATCAATGGGTACCAAAAGCAACTTATGTTCCCAAGGTCCGATCTAACCCCAAAGGACCCAAGAAAAGATGGGTACCTAAGACTTGATCCTCTGTGAATTGCAGGTATGTCTAAGAGCATCAAAATCAAACAAGTGGTACATTGACAGTGGATGCTCTAGACACATGACGGGAGATCAATCAAAATTTACTTCAATCAAACCCAAAGATGGTGGCAAGGTGACATTCGGTGGAGATCAATCTGGAAAAATCGTTGGAATAGGCAAAATTGGCAATAATGAAGGTCCACTAATCAAGGATGTCTACCTCGTGGAAGGGCTTTGCCACAATCTTCTCAGTGTTAGCCAAAGCACTGATAAAGGTAACCTAGTTATCTTTGATTCTGAGGAATGTTTGATTGTTAGTAAAGATTTTCTCCCTTTACAAAACATAAAATCAAAAGCTTTATTTAGAGCACTTAGAGATGGCAACTGTTACACTTTTAACCTCCCTAGCAATGCTACAGTTTCTGAAAAATGTTTTGTAAGCAATTTGAATGAGAGTTGGCTGTGGCACAAGCGATTAGCTCATGTCAACATGTCACAGCTTGACAAATTGCTCAAAAAGGATTTAGTGATTGGTATTCCTAAACTCAATTTTAAAAATGACTTGATTTGTGATGCATCTCAAAAGGGAAAACAAACCAAATCATCTTTTAAACCAAAAAATGAGATTTCAACCAATAGACCACTACAATTACTTCATATGGATCTAGTGGGTCCAGCAAGGGTGAGGAGCCTTGGTGGTAATTTATATACATTGGTCATTGTTGATGATTTCTCAAGATTTTGTTGGACTATATTTTTGTCAACGAAAGATGAAACATTTGATCATTTTGTTGTGTTTTCCAAAAAGGTCCAGAATAAGAAAGGTATATCAATTTCAGGTATAAGGACTGATCATGGAGGAGAATTCGAGAATCATGCATTTGCAGAATTCTGTGACAACATGGGAATTGATCACAACTTCTCAGCACCCAGAACTCCTCAATAGAATGGAGTTGTGGAGAGGAAGAACCGAGTTCTTACTGAGATGGCGAGAGCAATACTGAAGGAGAACAACACTTCCCAAGTTTTCTGGGCTGATGCTATGAGCACCGCATGCTATATCTCGAATCGAGCCTACCTCCAGAAGAAGATGAATAAGACACCGTACGAGTTGTACAAAGGGAGGAAACCAAATCTTGTTCATTTACACATCAAGGGATGTAAGTGCTATGTGCACAATAATGGTAGAGAAAATTTGGGTAAGTTTGATTCTAAAGCTAATATAGGCATATTTCTTGGATATTCCAATAGAAGTAAGGCCTATAGAGTTTTCAATACTAGAACTTGAGTTGTTGAAGAATCTATACATGTTGTGTTTAGTGAAGATAAATCTGATAAATCTTTAGATGTTGAAGAAGAAAAAGTTTTCAAAAATCAGTTCTTTTCAAAAACCACTCCTTCATCTGTTGAAAATTTTGAAGATGTTTTTGAGGCTGATCCTCAAACTTCTATTGAAAATCCAGATCAGTCTCAACCTAGAGCTTGGAAATTTATTAGAAATCATCCTTTGGACCAAGTCATAGGCGATGTAAACCAAGGAGTGAGAACTAGAAACAACACTTTAAATGAAGTAACCTTTTATGCATTTATATCTCACATAGAACCCTCTAAAATAGATGAAGCCCTTTCAGACAATGATTAGGTAATAGCTATGCAAGAGGAGTTACATCAATTTGACAGAAATCAAGTTTGGGATTTAGTGCCTAGACCCAAGGACCATCCAGTTATTGGGACAAAATGGGTATTTAAGAACAAACATGATGAGTCTGCAATCATTGTCCAAAACAAGGCAAGATTAGTTGCGAAAGGTTACAATCAAGAAGAAGGTATAGACTATGAGGAAACTTATGCTCCAGTAAAAAGATTGGAAGCTATAAGAGTTCTTCTAGCTTTTGCATGTGTTAAAGGTTTTAAACTTTTTCAAATGGATGTTAAAAGTTCATTTTTAAATGGTTTTATTCAAGAGGAGGTTTATGTTAAACAACCTCCTGGTTTTGAAAATGAACACTTCCCTGATCATGTTTATCGACTTAAAAAGGCCTTATATGGACTCAAGCAAGCTCCATGAGCTTGGTATGAGAGATTAAGCCAATTTCTTCTTGATCAAGGGTTTATTAGAGGTAAATCTGACACAACATTATTCATTAAAAGAAATAAGTTGAATGAAATTTTGATTGTGCAAATTTATATTGATGACATAATCTTTGGTGCTACTAATAATGCTTTGTGTGAGGAATTTGCAAAGATTATGCAGGGAGAATTTGAGATGTCTATGATGGGAAAGCTCAACTATTTTCTTGGGCTACAAATCAAGCAAAGGAAAGATGGAATCTTCATCTCTCAAACTAAATATCTCAATGACCTGCTGAAGAAGTTTGGGTTGGACAATTGCAATGGAGCTGACACTCTAATGAGTACAACCACTTCATTGGATAGTGATGAGAATGGCAAAGACTTCAACATCACAAAGTATAGAGGAATGATTTGATCACTACTCTATCTCACTGCAAGTCGGTCAGACATCCAATTCAGTGTGGGATGTGTGCAAGGTTCCAGTCCGCTCCAAAGGAGTCTCATGTAGAACATGTGAAGAGGATCTTCAGATACCTTGCAAACACAAAGACATTGGGTTTGTGGTTCCCTAAGGGCTAGCCTGAACACTTGGTGGCATACTCAGACTCAGACCATGCCAGCTACAAAACTGATAGGAAGAGTACAAGTGGTCAATGTGAATTCTTTGGCAATTCACTTGTGTCGTGGTTTAGCAAGAAACAAACCAATGTAGCTGTGTCATCAACTGAAGCTGAATATATGGCTGTATCAAGTTGTTGTGCTCAAGTGCTATGGCTTAAGCAACAACTTACTGACTTGGGAGTCAATGTGAAGGATATTCCTATTTTGTGTTACAACACAAACACAATAAGCTTGTCCAAGAATCCAGTTCAACATACTCGGACCAAGCATATTGATGTGAGACATCATTTTATAAGGGATCATGTTCAAAAAAGAGATGTCAAAGTCGTGTTCATCCCAACACATCTTTAACTTGCTGACATCTTCACAAAGCCATTGGCCAAAGAACAATTCAACTTTATAAGAAGAGAATTGGGAATAGTAAATCCCAATGAGCTGTAATTTCTCTTTTAACCAATGTCAGTTTAAGTTTTGATGATTAATTGTTACTAACTTAATCATCGGAGTGTCAAGTTATGTTTTATGCAGGATGCTTATTTCTGATGTTTGCTAAAAAAGGAGAGCAAACTCGAGCTTGTTAATTATGAACTTGAGCTCGAGAGAGGCAGAGAAGAAATGAGATTCTGATGATAGCCAAACTTGAGCCTATAAGTGAGCAACCTCGAGTTCATTACAGACAGAGAGGAATCCTGAACTTAACAACATAAGAGAACTCAAGCCTGAAACTAGCAGCCTTGAGTTCACGAGATACAGAGAGCAAACAAGTTCAAAAATTGACACAAACTCGAGCCTGTAAGAATGAACCTCGGGTTTGTAAGTGAAATTCAAGAGTTCTCAAGTACACTCTTGAAGTCTAGGTTAGTAAAATTTCAAACAAACTCGAGCCTACACTTGTGAACTCGAGTTTGTTGCGATTGCTATATATTCTGAAACTTAATTTTTCCTCTTCACTTCACTCAAACCTCAAGTTTAGACCTAAGTTCCTCAAAAACCTCTCTTCTTCTCTGACAACCCACTGCGAAAATGGCTTCCAAAGACTCAATCTCTCAAGAATCCAACCCTAAGGCAACCCAATCCACCTCTCAGTCTCGCCCTGAACGCCCAGTTAGGGTAAAGACGCGTTCCACTCGATTGTGCCATGGAATCGACAAGTCTGTCAGAGGTGTGCAAGGCGAGAACCCAGAAGCTCAGCCGCCTAAACCCAAAGGGGTTACAATCAATGAAGGACGCATGAAGAAGAGGCATGAACCTGAGACTGTTCCTCAGGGAAAGGGAAAAGCTCCTCAAACTGCTGAACCTCCAAGAGCCAAACAGCCGATCAAGAGGAAGAGAACTGCTGAACACTCAGTTCCTACAACTAGTCAAGCAAGTACACACGTTCCCTCTGCATCCCATGAACAGGAGCAATCTGCTCCTCAAGTATCCCAGAGTGACCCTGCTATCATTGAGATTTATAAGCACACAAGGAAACTTGAAGGTTTTTCTGAGGAACCTTGTAGAATGACAAGTGTAGAAGGGGACAAATTTAGGGAAAAATTTGATGAGAAATCCTTCTGCCCTATTGTTTATATTGATTTAGCCAAACCTAAGGAGGACTGTAATTTAGATTTAAACCCTTGGCTGAAGCAATTTGAGTCCTTGATATCAATAAGA
Organism: Acacia crassicarpa; assembly: GCA_034222035.1. Classification (NCBI taxonomy): domain Eukaryota; kingdom Viridiplantae; phylum Streptophyta; class Magnoliopsida; order Fabales; family Fabaceae; genus Acacia; species Acacia crassicarpa. The sequence goes on from JAWXYG010000011.1 coordinate 37,201,343, forward strand.
GCCCCATACAGTCCCAAGCTTGTGAAAGTCTTTTACTTTCACATGCAATCTGACAACCTCTTAGATGAAGATGGAAATTTAATAGAGGAGAGGATTACAACCAAAGTGAGGGGACAGAAAATCACCATTTTCGCTTCTTATTTAAACACTATTTTGCAAATAGCCAATCCCCCAACTCCTGAAACCCACAACTATACCCAACAAGCTATATTTAGACTGCTTAGACTCGATGAGCCTGTTCCTGAGGGTCTACAGATTCTGAATTTCACACCTGCTTCCATGCCCCCTAGGAATCGAGCAATATGGTACATCTACACTAGGGATTTACTGTAGAAAGGAGGGAACTTCACTCATTTCTCCAAAAGGATTTTCCAATTTTTGCCTCTATCTTGGACAAACAACCTCACAATGTTGGCAATTGGATCTTCCAAGAGATGTGTAAGTTTTCCTTCACCTCAAGGAAGACTTCTCAGATTCCCTTTCCCAGCCTCATCTCTGTCATTCTCTTCCACGAGAAGATTTGGTACTTGGCTACCAATGATCCTCCAGTCAAGCCCCAAGAATTTGGCAGACATATCCTAAATCTAATGGGAATCAATCCTGAGGAGAGGTCAAACCAATCCAGAGCACCAGCTAGATCAAGGGCAGCAAGGCCAAGAGGCACTTACTCTAGAGTCTAGGAAGCTCAGAGTGCACCTCCTCCTCCTCAGTCTTCTCTACCTACTGACTTTGATGCTCGGATGAAAGAAATTGTTGACAAAGCAATTTCTGACTTGACTGATAAGGTAGAGGGAGCAGTGAGCAAGTTGGTTTCTGATGTGACTCGAGGACACAATGAATTGATAGATGTTCAGGAAGGCTTCAGGGTTGAGCAAGAGGCTTTGAAGAACCAAATTAGTGACCACTCAGCCAGTATTTCCACACTTTTGGTCACTATGATGGGTCTCAGTGACAAGATGGATCAACTCTTGAAGAATCAAGCCTCTAGTTCTGGTGTGGGAGCATCCACTTCAGCCATTCCACCCCTACACCAGTCATTCCCACCTCTGAACCTGTCCCTAAACCCGAGCCTGAATTAGCTGAACCCGAGTCTGCCCAGACCACTACTACTCCACCCTTATTTGCTGATGACAAAGGGGGAGAACAGTGATAGAGGATCAATCCTGTTTCTGTTTCTGTTTTTCTATTGTATATCATGTTTTGTATATTTGCTTTCTGTTTTTCAGTTGTATATCATGTTTTGTATATTTGCTTTCGCAACTCTTTTGATAATTTACTAAGCATTTAGTTCCTGTTAGTTAAATCCTTGTGAATGCTTGAGTTATTGAAGTTTACACGCTTTAGTCCTGCTGTCAAAACTCTGATAACATTATCTTCAGCTTTCTTAAAAATGCTCAAAACTGATTCCTAAAGTTATTCATTGTTTACAAGTGTTGTCATCATCAAAAAGGGGGAGAATGTTAGTTCCCTATGTGTTTTGATGATTACTAACAATTGTAAACAAGGTAAGGATGTTTTTGAGTAAGGTAAGAGTGGATTAAAACTTGTCAATTTCAAGCTAAAACACTCTGTCTGCGACAAACTCGAGCCTATCATTTGCAACCTCAAGTTTGCCATTGACAGAAGAGGTAAACTCGCCAGTTTAATCTTCAAACTCGAGACTGGACCAAAAGTTTGAACTTAAGAGTTTCTCCAAAGTTTTTCAAGAACTTAGTGAACTCGAGGTTACATTAGCAACCTCAAGTTTGCCAGAGGCAGAGAGCATTTTGACTTAAAAACATTTTTAAACTCGACACCTCTTTTTACAAACCTCAAGTTTGCAACCTCCAGAGAAAATCTTCAATGGTTTACATAACCTGTAAACTCGAGTTTGTTATGACAAACTCGAGTTTACCTTTGGTGGGAAGGATTTTCAAAATTATGAGATTTTCACAAACTCTACACTGTTTCATTCTGAGTAAAGTTTTCCCAGTTTGAAAAATCTCAAGAATTTACAAAACATGTAAACTCGAGTTCATCATTATAAACTCGAGTTTACACTCTGCCGAGAGCTTTCAAAGATTTTCAATAGAAGTAAACTCAAGACTCATTTCATAAACCTCCTGTTTACTTCAGGCCAAGAACATTTAGAGTTTTTTAAAGTTGAACAAACTCGAGCCTAACATTACAAACTCGAGTTCAAACCTTACAAAGAGTAATGGACTTTTCAACTTGAGAAAACTTTAGAGTTTGCACTAGAAACCTCAGGTTTGCGTTTTGAAAGCTAAAACTAAGTTTTAACTTGAACAGTGTCAAACTCGAGCCTGGCTACTAATAGACTCGAGTTTGTCTCTTAGTCAAGAACTCTCCAAAGTTCAAAATCGCGACAGTTCTCTTTGTATGGAGAGAACTCGAGGTTACATATGCAACCTCGAGTTCAGATCAACACGAGAGTCTCATAGTGTCTCTGTGTTTTGAAAACCTCAGGTTTTGATTGCAAACCTCCAATTTAAAATCTCTGAACTTGAATCGCCTTTATATACTAAAGCTTCAAACTCGAACCTACATGAACTGAACTCGAGTTTGTGACGTTGATTCAGAAATTCAAGTCTTACGAATTTGGAAAACATTCTTGTTTGATCTTAATACTTTCTAACATTATTCTCTGATATTCCTAGCTATGTTTAATGACTTTATTAGTGAATTTCAGATGGTTTAGAGAATGTTTATTGAAGGGTTAAAGCAAAAAGCAAAAAGCAGCTCAGAACATTAAATGCTATGCCCAAAAAGTTGCACACTTTTGGGTAATCCATCTACACACGATTGCAAACCATTAAAGAATGATTTCTACAACAAGCAACTGCTTCTCCAACGGATTAATCCAGAGGAAGTCAACTCTGAACACTTGGACAATTGGATTAAGTGGAGATTAGAGAGAGAAGAAGGCTTAAACCACTTGCTAACCTCTGCAGACTTTTCCCAACGGCTAGATTGAAGATGCAACGGTCATTTAATACTTCCTGAGTATAAATAGAGTTGCATTCAAGTCTTCACAACAACTACAATTGCTGAAAACGAATTGCATTCAAGTCTACTTCAAGTTTCTTCTGTTTTCACTTGTAAAGTATCTTCTGATACAAAGAGCTTCAGTGTTTATCAATATCTGCTCTTAGAGAGAGTTCTTTTCAGCAAAACATTTATTGTAAACATTCACAAGTCACGGGGACTTGGTGATTTGGGAGTTCATTGATTACAACTTGTAAGGAGGAGTGAGTTCTAGAAAGAGAACTACTTCTTGAGTGCAGAGTGTGTAATCTTTGATATAGTGGAAAATCCCAGAGAGTCTGGGGACTAGATGTAGGTCAAGTTGTTAGGACCGAACCAGTATAAATCTCTGTGTCCAGCTATTCTTTCTCTTGCTCTGTTCACCTCTATTTTCCTTGTTTCAAAACAGAGTTATTTTCAAAAATTTTGAGAATACCCAATTCACCCCCCCTCTTGGATATTTAGCTTCACTTACACTCTGTTGGTCAAATTCCCTTATGGCAAGTGAACCAGTCGAATAAGTAATAAAGTGAAAGTAGAGTATTGTCCCATAGAGACTGAGATACCAAGGAATGACGCTCGATTGCTATGATAGTTGTGAAAGCAAAAAATAAATAAATTCAGGTTGAGTGGTTGTGGTGATTATGCTACTAGCAAAAGAAAACGAAATAACGGTAAAAGTGAGAAAATATCAGTAAAAGGTTAGGCTGGACTCAGAGTCACCCTTAAGTGCGTCAATCCCCCAGTTGCTCCACACAATGCTACGACATCTATATTGTACAGCTTCCGCAATTGCTACAGCATAGCTGCTACTCACAAAGCTATTTGGTTAACCCACCTCTATAGTCTACCGAAGCTTCCGCGTCCGATACGTAGAATGCTAACTATACTCCTTCCATATTCCTATGGCAATTTTCTAGTGTAGATCTTTGCCATGCTTCGGGTGTTATGGTTATGAGAGGTAGACCCATTCCTGAAGCCTACAATAATAGGTCAAGCCGTGCACGGGCTGCCTAGCAAACATTGTTTCTCAGAGGTCTAACCCCAACTCCTTGTCAGTAAGCTGAGGCCACAAATCTAGCCCTTAACTTCCGTTAACCGACTAGTAATTAAAACACCAATACGCAAACCAAATTTATTGAATTAAAAACATGCAACTGGGTTCATTTGACACTTAAAGATTCATCCTCGTCCAGCCATATAAAAATCAGTTCATGATTGACGAGGAAGACACAAAACAAATATTAACAGAATGATCCATGATCGACATATGAAATAAACAAAAAGGAAAACAGAAACCTTGAACGGAATTCCGGGGCGTGGATGAAGTCCTGTCACGTCACGACTCCACGTCGTCTTCTCTCCGTCGAACTGCAGAGAAGGATGTTGGGTTGTCCTGGAAATAGCGTGCTTCATGAACTTTCTCACTCTTCTCTTGAGTCTGCCGAAGATAGAATTCTGTCTAGGGCTCTCCCACTTCTTTAGGGTTCTCACGGCTGCCTTTTATAATTGAGCTTTCTTGCGATGCAAGTTGCAGCGAGTTGAGACTTTCCTATTTCGTCGAGATCTTCTGTATCTTCTGATTTGCGTAGATTAGATTGCTTCTGCTAATTCCGCGGGATTCTTCCAAATCTTTCAGTTCTGATCCTCCGCATCTTCTATTCCGTTACGTCAGCAACCTATCTGTCAATATCGCCCTTTTCTTTAATTCCTGAAATCATCTGGACAAAAAGGTCAGAATAAAAGCCGCATAGCATTGCGTCCTCTACTTTGCTATAGCATTCATGTGCCTTGTATTGCCCTTCGATTTGCTGTCAGAATCCTATAGCATCGTATCAACTCTACTGCACAGTTTTCCTCAAAAGCATCGCGAATTATGCTGTTCTTAGCACATGTGGATAATTTCTATCTCTCAGTCCCTATATCATGAATACACGCCTTTTTGTTTGTTTAAATCATGGTTAAGCTTATTTTTACCATCCAATTCAGTCATGAAGTATTAGGAAAATATGGTATTATTTGTGCTTATCAACCTCGAGGCCTGCATTTCTAACACGGCCTTACACTTGTCTGGGTTAGGCTCAATTCCCCGATTGGTCAGCATGAAGCCTAGGAATTTTCTAGCTGGGACTCCAAAAGTGCATTTGACCGGGTTCAATATGATCTGATATTTTCGCAACTTTTTGAACGTTTGTTCCAGATCCCAGATGTGATCCTTTGGATGCTTCGACTTCACGATCATACCATCTATGTATACCTCCACATTTCGCCCGATCTGGTCTTCAAAGACCCGGTTCATCATGCATTGGTAAGTAGCTCCGGCATTCTTCAACCCGAACGACATGACATTGTAACAGTAGTTTGCCTTGTTAGTCATGAAAGCCGTCTTCTCCTGGTCGTCCAGGTGCATGGCTATCTGATTATATCCGAAGTAGGCATCCATAAAAGATAGCAGCTGATATCCCGCCAAATTATCGACCAATCGATCAATATTTGGCATCGGGTAAGAGTCTTTCGGGCATGCCTTATTCAGATTGGTGTAGTCCGTGCATAGCCTCCACTTGCCATTCGGCTTTCGCACCATAACCACGTTGGAAAGCCATGTAGTATATTGTACCTCCCGTATGAACCCGGCTACCAAAAGTTCTATCACGTGACCATCGAGAGCCTTCTGTCTGTCAACAGCAATATTCCGCTTTTTATATGCCACCGGCTTTGACCCCGACCAGATGGCCAGTCTGTGGCAACAAAAATGTGGGTCGATCCCTGGAATATCGGCTGATGTCCACGCAAAACATCCTGATTTTGTCTCAAGAATTTAATCAGACGAGTTTTGAGATCGATACTCATGCCTCTACCAATCTTAGTTGTCTTGGTTGGGTCCGCTCCCAATTCTAGCTCCTCAAGCTCTCCTTCCAGCTCTGGGCGGGGGTTCTCTGATTCACTGAGGTCGAGCTCTACCATATTGACTGGTTGCCGAGGCTGTCTGTTATTCTCGACGTCGGCATGAATCTCATTCCTTCTGAGCCGAGGAGGAGATGAGGGCCCTCCTTCCTCGACTCGAAGGGTCTCAGAATAACATTGCCGAGATTCCTTTTGGTCCTCGGACAGTTCCACCACTTGATTCTTGTCGTTAACTAACTTGAGCTTTTGATTCTTTGTGGACACTAGCATATCCCAACTATGTATGGTTGGTCTGCCCAGTATAACATTGTAGGAGGAATGGAAGTCGGCCACGATAAACCTTACCCGCTTTGATTTAAATGCTTCCTTGGTTCCCAATGTCAATCGGAGGTCTATGTAACCTTTGGGGAAAGAACGTTCTCCATTGAACCCTATTAGGGTTGTTTTGCATGGCTTCAAATCTTCTTCGTCAAGATGCATCCTTTTATAAGCATCCCAGCTTATAATGTCGGCCGAGTTCCCAGTATCCACGAAAATCCTTTTGACCCGACAATTTACAAGTGTTCCTGTGATAACTAGGCCATCCTGATGGCCCAGTACTACGTCGTTTAGCTCTTTACTCGTGAATACAAACGGAGGTGGTTTCAGTTTCATTGGACCGTCTTCGAACTTTGGGAGGTCTCTCACTGTCAAGACTTCCCTAAATACTTCTTATGTTGGCTCTCCGTGTCTCCACCACCTCCAAAACCTCCACTTATGACGTTGCACTGAAACTCGGCTTCTGGGAACTCTTCATCGGAATTAGATTTCTGTCTTTTATCCTCTTTTCTGGAGTCTATGGCCGGGCTTCTACTTCGGCCATCATGACCTCGTTTGCCATTTCTTCTTCCCTGGGTTTGGATTACATACTGGCACAGCTTTCCCTCTCTTATAAACTTTTCAACGGCATCCCGGAGTTCATAGCACTCATTGGTGGTGTGCCTTTGACCATTATGAAATGCGCAAAATTTGGACCGATCTGTTGTAGGTCGGTTTCTGATAGACTTCGGCCTCCAAACCTTTTTCATCTCGGTTTGGGCCACTTCTTTCCATAATTGCGATCAGGAGACATTCAGGGGAGTGTAGCTGTCATACTTTGCCTTGCTGTCTAACCTCTCCTGACGGGATCGGTTATCCCGATTGCGTCTTCGGGCTCAGTCTTCTGTTTGTCAATCTGATCCTTCACATAAGGTGACATATTCCTCTGTTTCTCAGGCTCATCGGCGTTGGCGATCTCCATCTGTTCGACATCCAGATATTGCTTTGCCCGGGTATAGAACTCGGTCAGTGTGTAGACCTGGTTCTTGCACAGGCTTCTAGCCAGACGCGATGATGGATCCAAGCCGTTGACTAGACAATGTACATGGACCTCCTCGGAAAGAGAACGTACTTGCATGACCACGTCTCTGAACCGATCCAAGTACTTTTGTAGTGTCTCACCCTTTTTCTGTTTCACCTTGCTCAATGTGAATTGAGATTTCGGCTGGTTTTTGCTAGTAGTGAAATGCAACTCGAATTTGCGTCCAAGGTCCTCGAAACTTCGAATGGAATTATTTGGTAAAGAACTCAGCCATTTGTGCGCTGGTCCGGTCAACGTGGCCGAAAATAGGCGCAAAATGATCGGGCCATCAATCGACCGGACCCACATCAGCTTCTCAAAAATCTCTAGGTGGTTGCGCAGATCCTGAATCCCATCGTATTTTGGTAGATCGGCCAGATCAAAGTTTTTCGGGTAAGGAGCCATTGTCGTTGCCCTTGAGAACGGAGTTCTGCCAGATCCCATCAAATATTTCATTCTGTACTCTCGGGGTGAGCCATGTGACCGGGGAGCTTTATTTACCTCTCGGTGTTCATCTGAATCCCGGTCCTCCTCACTATCTTGTTCTTGAAAATTGTCTCCGTCTTCCTCATAACCTCGGTCCTTTTTGTCTGTGATCCGAGATAACAATGATTTCTTCAGTAGCGAGGCTGATCGGCGTTCTCGCCCCGCACTCGTCCCTTCCTTCGTCTTGCCGGGTGGCCGGCGTCTTAACCTCAATTCAGGACTACTAGGTGGACTACTACTATCCGAGATGACTTTCTCTTTTCCTTTACGGGAGTCTTTCCTGTTTCCTCGTTGAATCAAGCGCTCGAACTTCTCCTCTATCATTTGTTCTCTAGCGCGGAAGTCTTCTTGACGTTACAAATGATCCCGTTTTTCCTTATTCTCAAATCTCTGGAGCATCGACTCCTGCGTTCTCCCCAAAATACGAACGTCGGCGTCTGGTGCCGGAACATGTGGAACTGAATCCTCCTTTTCTACTTCGAACAGTGGTTGATCGGTGGCAGGGGAGGAGGTCGCTGTGTTAGTAACGTGGCCCTCCAGAGTATTTTCACGTTGGGGTTGACTCCGAACGTCTGGCTGACTTGGTCCAGCCTGGGGTTGGCTTGGCTAGGGATCCCTGTCTACCTGCGGTGGTTGATTATTTCAACTGTGGCTTTTGGTGTTCGCCATTGGTGGTCACGGTGATCGAATTTTAACGTCCCCACAGTGGGTATCGATGTTCTGTTCTGAGAACAGAACTGATTGGACTTGACTAGGTGTCAAGCCTAGAGCCTACATACCCTTTGAAGGGATCAAAGTCCACATAGTTCGATGGATACTTGCAGGCGTTTAGCCAAGGGGTGGTGTGTGTGCTCTATGTGGCAGAAAGTAAGGTGAGCATAAATTAGAACGTGTGCACTTGGTTTCCTGTACTCTGCTCTTATAGACGTTAATATGCAGGATATCTCGGTCCTGCATGATATCTGGGGCGAGTATCTTGGGGATCACATCATGTAGCTATGATCCGGATACTCCTAAAATGTTGATAGATCAGATCTGTTGTGATATCGGATGATTTCGGATCCTTCACCATGGCTAGTGTGTCATCCTTACTGATATGTCCTTTGCTGGGCCCTATCTCGGATTTGGGCTTTAGGCCGGTCCGTAACACAAACCAATGTCATTAATTATGTTATGAGGAAATTAAGAAACAACAATAAAGACATATCCCACTAGGTGGGGTATGAGAAAATTAAGAAATTTAAGAAATAACCAAATTATTAATGTCAGGAAATAATCATTAATAAATACGGAAATAATCAAATGCAAAAAAAGAAAAAGAAAATTAGGAAATATCATAAAATACTCATTAATAACATGTATTTATTTTTGTCTAATCGAGTCATTTTTCACTTAACCAGGTATTATAAGATTTTAATAGTAGAGCCTCCCAAATCATCAAATCTAAATGATCAAATCACAAAGAAATTGGGTATTTCTAATTTTTCCAACTTCATTTTTAATTTTTAATAATTTTTTGCGAATGATTAATTTTTTAGAATTTACTCCTTATTTATCATGCTACCTACAATTAATTAGTAATCATCAATGTTGTAAAGAAAATGTAAACACCAACACACACGTACACTCGTATTCATATCATATAACAAGAAAATCTACATCGCATATATTTAAAGAGTATTGAGGAGTAATTTGTTTCTGAGAATTAACAGAAAATTTATTCTTATAATAAACACAAGATATAATTAAGTGTTAATAAATGTAATTGAAGAAATAATATAGAGAAGATGAAAAATCTTATTGTATTAACCACAAAGAGTAACATGCTCATTCAATGAGTAACTCATTTGGGTTAATTCTAAAACCTAGAAGGAGACCATGTTAATTCCTTCTTAGAGAAAGACTTAATTAATTCTCTCTTGAAGAGAGACCAAATTAACTCTCTCTCTCTCTAAATATTATGAGGACTCCACATCCAAACACACTAAACCACAATAACTAGACATTTTATATAGAATAAGCCTTAATCAACTATTCAACTAATTACGTTATATTTCTAACATGCCCCCTCAAGTTAAATACTATTTATCTCAAATATGTTCAACTTAACACAAAAATAAGGAGTAAGATGAATTAATTTGAATATTTTCCCATCACAAAAAATAATAGAAAGATTTCTTCATTGTCAATCTTCTCCCATTCACTTCTGGCAACACCACCATGACGACTATTTGCCTTTCTCATATGCATTAGCATGCATCTAATTACTTGAAGCCTTCATTTTTGTCTTTATTATTGCCCATTGAATCCTTTTCTTGAAGCTCTATTATTGCCTTCCGCTTGACAGCAACATGCTTTATAAAACTAGTTTCTGCTTCTTTTTTTTTTTTTTTTGAAGTGTAACGATACCATTCCCAATCATATCCACTGCTTCACAATTTCAACGCATCCAGCAGTTTTCAACAACAAATTTTGATATTTCTCCACTTATTGTTATCTTCGGGAAGCTTCACTTCATTACTCTGCAAATTCCCAATGAAGTGCCACTCTTCTTATCATTTGATTGAACAAATCCTGATTTGTGATCATTCCCATTAAGAGTTGTTAAGTGCCACTCTTCTTATTATTTGATTGAACAAATCTTGATTTTTTATTATTCCCATCAGGAGTTGTTTCTTCCATCTACTTATGCTCAACTTATTCAATAGGATTTTTTTTTTCGCTGAAGCTCAGAAATATTAACATCGCCATTAGTGTCACGATGGCTTTCGATTGGAACATCCACTGCTGAAGTATCCATCTAACTGAAATAATCAGCAGCCCAGATATTCTCACCAGAAATAAACTCCCCATTCTCTTTACAAAACTCAATCCCTTCACCTGGAACTAGATGAAATTGAGGAGTTTTTAACTGAAGAGTGTTTGAATTCTTCTTTGATTCAAAGATAGGAGGCAACAATACATGTGAGTGAGCGTGAGGGTTTTGTTTGTATCTGATGATACTGCCACCGCTTCTTGGTGGCACGTGAGTGAGTGATTCGCCATAGCTTCTCGGTGGTGATTCGGAGGTGATGAAGGAGATTGGAGGTGAGTCCTCAATGTGGTAGAAGCGAGTTCTCTGGTATGGAAGGAGGAAGAGAGTAGGAGACTAAATCTGTATTGATAGGGAAAGTGCTAACAAAGAATAACTTCAGTAACAGTACGGTCTTATTGGCAATGCAAAAGGCATGGAACATGGAGGAATGATTGAGAGAGTGATAGATGCAAACAGAAGTGGAATGGGATTTCGAGATTTGATGTGCTTTAATAGGGTTCCTTTGGCAAAATCAGCATGGAGACTAATCTAAAATCCGTAGGATCTGTGGTATAGGATTTTGAAGATGGGAGGTCATTACTAACTAAGAAGCTATGTTGGAAAGTTGGTAGTGGCCGATCCACCAACGTATGGGAAGATAATTGGATACCAGAATTGAAGTATGGCAGATTGTTGGGTATCAATGTGGGTGAACAAAAGAAAAAGTTGAAGGTCTTGGACTTGATTCATGATGGAAGATGGGATCTTGAGTTTATTAAGGATTGCCTATCGGATTAGGAGGAGTTAATCCTGAAAATTCCCTCCCTTCCCCTGATGTCAAGGATAAGTTGATTTGGCTGGGGATAATAAATGGGATTTAGAATGTTAAATCAAGATGTTATGTAGCTAAGGAGGAAAAGACTCCAGTGATGAAAAAAGATCCTAATTCTTCTTATCAATTGCCAAAAGAGTTATGGAAGTTAGTATGGAAATTGGGGGAGAAAGGATACTCTCAAAATCCTTAAAGAATAATACGTGAAACAGTGAAATAGCATGCCTCGACTGTTTTGAAGCAAGAAGAAAACAATCAAACAAACGAAAGCATAAAATACAAATAGAGATTAAAGAATCCGAAAAGAAAACCAAAAATCCAAAGAAAAACCCTACAAAGACCAAGCTTGACGACCCAAAGCTTCAACCACCCAACACTTCATGTTGCACAATTTACCTGCGACGAAGGATGACGAACGGCAAAAATGCCTCTGATCCAGTGACGAAAGGCAACGAGAGGTGAAGAACAATCAGAAGCTCCAACCTTTAGAGATAATCTCTCAAGCTTTCTCATCTCTTGCTCATACTCATCAACTTCAACAAGCTTCTAGTTATCAACCAGCTGCTTTGAGGCTCTTTTGATCGCATCCTCAATCTTCTTCCTATCTGCAGCAAAAAGCCCTGATCCAATCTTCCCATTATTTATACTAGTCCTGATTTTGTATATATGGTCCTCTAAGGCATTCTTTGCTTCATCTTTCTTCTTGTACCTCACATCATCAGCTTTGTATATCTCAGCTTCTTGAACCATCATTTCAATCTCTTTTTTTGATAGTCTTCCTTTTCTATTGGTTATTGTTATTCCATTCTCATTCCCTGATTTAGCTTCCTTGGCAAAGACTTTTAAGATCCCATTCTCATCAATGGAAAAGCAAACGTTGAAATCAGGAACACGCCTTGGTTTTGGGGGAATGGTTATATTAAACGCACCCAACCAGTTGTTATCAGTAGCTCTTGTTCTCTCACCCTGAAAAATAGTAACCTGAGACTTTGTTTGGTTGTCAAACTTAGTGGTTGCCCTTGACGACATTGATGTAGGAATGCTAGTGTTCCTTGGAATTACTACATGCATGAGATCACCTACCTTAAAGCCTAAGGACAATGGGGTGACATCTCTCAAGACAATGTCCTGTAAATTTTCATTTCCTTACCCACTTAATATAGCAGCTTGAACAGCAGCTCCATACACAACAGCCTCATCAGGGTTGATGCCCCTGCATAGCTCCTTCCCATTAAATAAGTCCTGCAATAGCTGTTGGATTTTAGGAATTCTTGTAGACCCACCTGTTAGTTCTCTGATGGTTTTGATGATTGTCAACAACTACAAACAATTGAAGAGGTTTTGCTCTTAAGTGTCAAAACTCTGGTTAAGAGCAAACCTCGAGGTTGGGTTTGTAACCTCGAGGTTTGACCTTACAGAAGCTTTAAAAATCAAGTGATTCGAATGTTGCAAAACTTGGTTTCACAAGTTATATGTGAAACCTCGAGGTTGAGAAGTCAACCTCGAGGTTCTGGTTCAGTTGGAGAATCCAAGTTTCTTCATTATCACTTGTAACCTCGAGTATGCAAAGCTAACCTCAAGGTTCAACTCATACAGAAAGGTCATGTTGTTCATCAAGCACATGAACCTCGAGGTTCATATTTCAACCTCGAGGTTGGACACTTTGTTTTGAAACTTAAGCTCGATGAAAACACCTTTGACCTCGAGTATGATGTTGCAACCTCGAGTTTCATCACTTACAGAGAGCACACTGGTTTTCAAAGTATTGAAAACCTCGAGGTTAACATTGTAACCTCGAGGCTGGGCTTTATGTTTAACTTTGAACTTTGCACTTTCAAAGAGCCAACCTCGAGTACAGAAGTACAACCTCGAGGTTGTCGGGCTCCAGTGAAAACCGAAGGTTTGAAACAAACTTCAAACCTCGAGGTTACCTTTGGAACCTCAAGGTTTGCAGGTTAATGAGATTTATCAGAAGGTTTCTTCTCAAGAGAAACCTCGAGGTTCACTTTGCAACCTCGAGGTTGAATGATTTTAAAACGAAGGTTAGCCTGAGGATTTCAGGCCAACCTCGAGGTTGGATGAACTAACCTCGAGGTTAGTGACCGTTGAAGCTTTTTCAAAATTGTGAAATCTGCTATAACTTGTTGTTTGATCTAATTGCTTTCATAAATCATTCACTCATGATCCCAGATATGTTTAACAAGTTTGTTGAGTGTTTTTCAGTTAGCACAGATCAAGATTATTGAAGATTTGTGAGAAAAAGCAAAAAGGTGAACAGTGCATTTAATGCACCTGCACAATCTCATCTACTTTCGGCTAATCCATCTGAGCACGCCTTGTTAACGTTAAAGAATGCTTACTACATCAAGTAAAGTTAATTCCAACGGGCAGAAACTCAGAGATCCACATCAGACTTCATTAAGACTTGAATTAGCAGAAGGTTAGAGAGAGAAGATGACCAGAACTTAAGCAAATCACTTCCAACGGTTGGAATCATCTCACAACGGTCATTTAATGTTCTCTACCTATAAATAGAGAGCATTAACTTCTTCTCAAGCTGATACAACTACTTAGAGCGAAAATTTATTGAGTCATTTATTGTATCAAGCTTTTATCTGTATTGTATCATTTTGATACTTAGTTCTTCAGTGTTTATCCTATCAGCTCTGTAAGAGAGTCAAATACTTGTAAATCATTTATTGATTGAGATAACTACAAGTCAGGGGACTTGGTAGTTGGGGTGTATTGATTACAACTTGTAAGGGGGAGTGTGTTCTAGTGAGAGAACAACTCTTAGTACAGAGTGTGTAATCAATATTTGATTATAGTGGATTGAAAATCCCAGGTGAGGCTTGGGGACTGGATGTAGGTCAGAGAAAGGACCGAACCAGTATAAATCATTGTGTGCAAAGCACTTCACTCTATCTCCTCTGTTCTGCCCTGTTCTGAGAGTGTAAAAACAGAACCAATTTGCGAAAATTTTTAATATACCCAATTCACCCCCCCTCTTGGGTATAAAGCTCCTCTTTCATTTGGTATCAGAGCAAGGTCTTCTCAGAAGAGTTTAACCACTCGAGAAGGATCACGATGGAAGGAATTCTTCCTGATGGAGCTTCAATCAACAGACCTCCCGGTTTCGATGGCGAACACTACTCTTTCTGGAAAGCAAAATTTCGTGTGTTCGTAATGGCTACAGAATATGGATTGTGGAGAGTATTTGAAACTGGAGATTATGTGCCAGTTAAGGTTGAAGGAGGCATCACTGTTCCAAAGACCGAAGCTGAGTTCAACGATGATGATAAGAAGAATATTACTCTCAATAGCAAGGCCATCCTGATGCTTCAAAGTGCTCTTAGCCAAAAAGAGTTCTTTCGCATTTGCAATCTGTCAACAGCTAAGGAGATGTGGAAAGCACTAGAGATTGCATATGAAGGAACTTCTGGAATCAAGGAAAACCGGATTAATATTCTAACCACTGAATATGACTTGTTGCGGATGAAGCAAGGAGAAAGCATTGGAGAGTTTCAGCTCAGATATACCCATTTGACAAATCAACTGGCTGCTCTAGGAAAGATCTTTGATCAAGGGTCTCAAGTAAGAAAGATTCTTAATATTTTGACCAAAGATTGGGAAGCAAAGGTCACAGCTATCGAAGAGGCTCGTGGAGAGTCGATGACGTCAGTTGCAGCCTTGTTTGGTAGCTTATCTGAATATGAGAGCAAGTTGAAGTTCAAGAAGGAATTAGAAGATGTCAATGGTGGCAACAATCGCAACAAGGGAGTGGCTCTGAATGCGGAAAAGGATGAGGAAGATGAAGATGAGGATGAAGAAATTGGCATGATGGTCCGGAGATTCAAAAAGTTCTATAAGAGAGATCAAGGCTTCAGGAAGTTTCAGAAGGGAAATTCGAGCTATGAATCAAAGAAGCCTGTCATATGTTATGAATGCGAAAAGCCCGGACACATCAAGGCAGAATGTCCTCAGCTGAAAAATCAAGAGAAAGAAAAGAAGAAATTCAAGAAATACAAGAAAAAGGCATATGTGTCAGCCATATGGGGAGATAGCTCATCGGATGAGGATGAAGCTGAAGAGGATGAAAGTGAAAAAGCCAACATATGCCTGGTTGCTGAGGAAGAAGAACAACCTAGTGAAATAAATGAGGTATATGAATCTCTTCCTTCCTATGATGAATTGTTTGCTGAATACAATGTTGTTCAAAAGGAGTTTGAAAAACTTGCAGACAAGTATATGTCTTTGAAAAGAAAAAATTCTTTTCTTGAACTGCAAATTGAAAACCTCTCTTCTCCTCAATCTCTGATTTGTGATGAATGCTCTATCCTAGAGAAAAAGAATTCACAACTTACAAAAGCACTTGAGAAATTCACTAAGGGAAGTGAAATGCTCAATGTGATTTTGAAACAACAACGTTTTACAAACGATAGATCGGGCATTGGTTATAGACCAGACTTTGATAAGAAGAAAGGAAAGAAAAAGAATGGACAAAAATCCTATATGAATTATTTCACTAAATCTGTTCATTCCTCAAATCCTTTTGCACATTGTACATATTGCAATAGGAAGGGTCATTCTACTTCATCTTGTTTTCATCGAAAAGAAAGAAAAGCTAAACCTGTAGGAAATTATGTCTGGGTACCAAAAGGAACATATGTTCCCAAGGTGCATGCTAACCCCAAAGGACCCAAGAAAAGATGGGTACCTAAAACTTGACCTCTGGTAATCTGCAGGTATGTCTTAGAGCATCAAGGCCGAACAAGTGGTACATTGATAGTGGATGCTCAAGACACATGACTGGAGACAAATCAAAGTTTTTATCAATAAAGCCAAAAGATGGAGGTAGAGTCACATTTGGAGGTGATCAATCCGGGAAAATCGCTGGCATTGGTGAGATAGGCAACAATGAAGGCCCACTCATTAAAGACGTCTACCTTGTAGAAGGATTGTGTCATAATCTCCTAAGTGTGAGCCAAAGCACCGATAAGGGTAATTTGGTAATATTTGACTCTGATGAATGCTTTATTGTTAAAAAGGATTTGATCTCCATAAATGATTTGAAAAATAAAGCTTTATTTAGAGCACCTAGAGATGGAAACTGTTATACTTTGAACCTCTCTAGCAATGCTTCTACTTCTGAAAATTGTTTTGTAAGTAACTTGAATGAGAGTTGGCTATGGCATAAGCGATTAGCTCATGTCAATATGTATCAACTTGACAAGTTATTGAAAAAGGATTTGGTTATTGGCATTCCCAAACTGAATTTCAAAAATGATATGATTTGTGATGCTTGTCAAAAGGGAAAACAGACCAAATCTTCTTTTAAAGCTAAAAATGAGATTTCAACAAACAGACCTCTTCAACTTCTTCACATGGATCTAGTTGGACCAGCTAGAGTGAAAAGTCTTGGTGGAAACTTATACACTTTGGTCATTGTCGATGATTTCTCTAGATTTACGTGGACAATATTTTTATCTTCTAAAGATGAAACCTTTGATCAGTTTGTTTCATTTGCCAAGAAGGTCCAAAACGAGAAAGGGTTCTCAATTTCAGGAATACGAACTGATCATGGTGGAGAGTTCGAAAATCAAGCCTTTGCTGAGTTCTGTGATAGTATGGGGATTGATCACAACTTTTCAGCACCAAGAACACCACAACAAAATGGTGTTGTGGAGAGAAAGAATAGAGTACTCACTGAAATGGCTAGAGCAATGTTGAACGAGTACATCACTTCGCAAGTGTTTTGGGCTGATGCCATGAGTACGGCTTGCTACGTCTCCAACAGAGCATACTTGAGAAAGAAGCTGAATAAGACTCCATACGAACTCTACAAAGGAAGAAAGCCAAACCTCAGTCATCTTCGTGTCTTCGGTTGTAAGTGCTATGTACACAATAACGGTAAAGACAATCTTGGTAAATTCGATCCTAAAGCTGATTTAGCTATCTTTATTGGTTATTCTAATAGGAGTAAAGCATATAGAGTCTTTAATACTAGAACTAAGATTGTTGAGGAATCTATACATGTTGTATTTTGTGAATCTGAATCTGATAAATCCTTGGATGATGAAGAGGAGATTATTTTCAAAAACAAATTCTTTTCGAAAAATGCTCCTACTCCTTCTGAAAATTCTGAAAACATTTTTGAGGCTAATCCTGAAAGCAATTTAGAAAATGCTGATCAGTCTCAACCTAGAGCTTGGAGATTTATAAGGAATCATCCTTTAGACCAAGTTATAGGTGATGTAAATCAAGGAGTTAGGACCAGAAATAGTACCTTGAATGAAGTTACATTTTCTGCATTTATTTCTCATATAGAGCCCTCTAAAATAGAAGAAGCCCTTTCAGACAATGATTGGGTGATTGCTATGCAAGAGGAGCTACATCAATTTGATAGAAATCAAGTTTGGGACTTGGTGCCTAGACCCAAAGACCATCCGGTAATTGGGACAAAATGGGTATTCAAGAACAAACGTGATGAGTCAGCCATCATTGTGCGTAACAAGGCTAGATTAGTGGCCAAAGGTTACAATCAAGAAGAAGGAATAGACTATGAAGAGACTTATGCTCCAGTAGCTAGATTGGAAGCAATAAGAGTTCTTCTAGCATTTGCATGCACAAAAGGCTTTAAACTCTATCAAATGGATGTCAAAAGTGCTTTTCTAAATGGTTTCATTCAAGAGGAGGTGTATGTTGAACAACCTCCGGGTTTTGAAAATGATCAATTTCCGGATCATGTTTTTAGACTTAAGAAAGCCTTGTATGGTCTTAAGCAAGCTCCTAGAGCTTGGTATGAAAGATTGAGTCAATTTTTACTCAATCAAGGATTTATCAGAGGAAAGGCTGATACAACATTGTTTATCAAGAAAAATAAATTAAATGAGATTTTAATTGTACAGATATATGTTGATGATATTATTTTCGGTGCTACTAATGATTCTTTGTGTGAGGAATTTTCCAAGTCTATGCAAGGTGAATTTGAGATGTCAATGATGGGAGAGCTTAATTACTTCCTTGGGCTGCAAATCAAGCAACGTAAAGATGGGATATTCATATCTCAAACAAAGTATCTGAATGATTTGCTGAAGAAGTTTGGAATGGACAAGTGCAATGGGGCTGACACACCAATGAGCACAACTACTTCTTTGGATGCTGATGAAGAGGGCAAGGACTTTAACATCACCAAGTATAGAGGAATGATTGGATCATTGCTCTATCTCACTGCAAGTCGCCCGGACATTCAATTCAGTGTTGGAATGTGTGCTCGGTTCCAATCCGCACCCAAAGAGTCTCATGCTGAACACGTGAAGAGAATATTCAGATATCTATCTGATACAAAGACTCTTGGGCTATGGTTTCCTAAAGGTCAGCCGGAGCATCTTGTGGCATATTCAGATTCGGATCATGCTGGCTATAAGACGGATAGAAAGAGTACAAGTGGGCAATGCGAATTCTTTGGCAACTCACTTGTCTCTTGGTTTAGCAAGAAGCAAACTACCGTGGCGGTGTCCTCAACAGAAGCTGAATATGTGGCTGCCTCAAGTTGCTGTGCTCAAGTGTTGTGGCTGAAGCAACAACTTGCTGATTTAGGAGTGCACTTAAAGGAGATTCCAATACTATGTGATAACACTAGCACAATAAGCTTGGCCAAGAATCCCGTGCAACATACAAGAACCAAGCATATTGATGTGAGACATCATTTCATCCGGGATCATGTCCAGAAGAGAGATGTGAAAGTGATGTTCATCCCAACTCATCTTCAATTGGCAGACATTTTCACCAAACCATTAGCCAAGGACCCATTCACATTCATAAGAAGAGAATTGGGAATGGTAAATCCCAATGAGTTGTAAGTAATTCTTGTCTACTTTTATATTAAAATATGGTTTTGATGATTATAGATCACTAACTTTAGCATCGGAGTACATAGACAATCTTATGCAGGACTTAGGTTTGCTGTCAAAGGGGCAAACCTCGAGGTTCAGTAGTCAACCTCGAGGTTGGAAGAAGTGTCAAAAGGTTCAAGATATCTGATGGATGGAACCTCGAGGCTCAAAAGCTAACCTCGAGGTTATCAGGGCAAACTGTCAAAATTGAGAATGCTTAAAAGCTGGAACCTCGAGTATGGGATTAGAACCTCGAGGTTGGTAGCAAACAGAAGAGACATCTCATCTATCAGACAGTCGAGCCTCGAGGTTCTGGAGGCAACCTCGAGGTTGGAGGTAAGAATTTCAAAGGTTAGTGAATTTTTATTCATCTAACCTCGAGGCTGAGATGTCAACCTCGAGGTTGATCGCAGAGTTTAGTGAACTTTTGTTCATCTAACCTCGAGGCTGAGAAGTCAACCTCGAGGTTGAGAGCGTGTCTATATATATGCTGCTGTGAAATTTCATTTTTACTGAACCCTAACCTCGAGTTCACTTCTTCTCTCTCGTCACTTCCTCTTCCAATCTTCATCTTTCTGCACATTTCTTCCACTCTCTGTCCACAAATGGCCTCGAAATCTCCTTCCCAGTCAGAATCTTCCTCCCATTCGAACAATGAGACAGAATCTTGGTCTCCCTCTCCACCTCCGAAACGTCAACCTTCCCCAGAACCTCAGGCAACCAAGCCTGTGAGGAAGAAGACTCGGTCTCTTCGCCTGCGCTCAGGGGTTGATAAGCACATCCCAGGGATGCCCATTGATCCTCCTCCATCTCCTCCTCCGAAGAGCAAACCGAAGGGCATTTCCATCAAAGAGCCCAGTCAAGCTGAGTCTAAAAAGAGGAAAGTGCCTGAAACAACCGGTAAAGGGAAAGAGAAAATAGGAGAAAAGGCCAAGAAGGCAAGGACCAAGAATCCCTCAAGGCCTCAAGTTCAATCTACCTCTCAGGCCTCACAGCAAAAGAAGTTGGAGAAATTTGCTGTGAATGCAATAGAGGATATCCGGGATATCAGATCACCCCCAGAAGGATTCGTCACTGCTGCTTCATCCTTCTCCTCCAAGGAAGAAAATGATAAGTATAGAGAAACTTATCTCTCTAAAGTTTTCTGTGCTTCAGTTGCCATTAATTTAGAAAACTTCCACAAAGAGTGCAATTTTGATCTCAGTCCTTGGATCAAAATGTATGAATCCTTTATCTCCATTTACTGTCCATACACTCCTAGTCTGGTTAGGATGTTCTATTTTAAAATGGAAGATGTGAGTGTATTGGACTCTGAGGGAGAGTTGGTGGAGGAAAGGGTGTCAACCACAGTAAGAGGTGTCAAGTTTACACTTTCTGCTGATACCTTAAACAAAATTCTGAAAGTCAAAAACCCACCTCCTGTTCCAGAATTTTCTTATACCAATCAAGAGGTATATGAAACTCTTATTCCAGGCAAACCCTTTCCACCTGACCAACAGATAAAGCTTACCTTCAAGCCTAGGGACATGCCACAAGAACACAGAGTTCTTTGGTATGTTTATTCAAGGAACTTTGTTCCTAAGGCTGGGAACTACACCCATTTTACCTCCCTCGATTATAGACCATTCACTGCCTTTGTGAGGAGGGTGCCCTTTAATATTGGGGATTGGCTTCTTCAGGGGATGAAGTCATTCAAATTTGCCAAAAAGCCATTGACTCATATACCCTACCCTTCTCTCGTTTCTGTGATCCTCTACTATCACAGAATCTGGTATGTGGGGAGCACTGATACCCTTGAGTATCCCCTTTATTTTGGGAAGCATCAGCTGAACCTCATGCATATCAAGTTTGATGCAGAGGGGGCAGCTCAGTCTCAAGCCTCTCAGGCCCCTGAGGAAGCACAGTCAGCTCCTCCACCTTCTCAGGATCCTCTACCAGATGATCTGATGGGACAAATCAGACAGATTGTGGATCAAGCCCTCATCTCCCATCGTGCTCTCATGAAGACTGAGGTCGACATTTTACGGGCTGACATCAAGTTGGGACTTATGGATGTCATTGTGGCTCAGACTGAGGTGATGTCCCACTTGAATAAGCTAAAGGAGGAAGTGGATCACAAGTTTACTGAATTGGACTCCTCTTTAGCTGTCACACTCTCAGCTGCATCTGATGCCAGAGACAAAGCTGACATGCTTCTCAGACATTTTGGTCTTGGCTCCTCATCCACTCATGGCCCCTCATCTGTTCCAGTTCCTGCTGTGGCTTCTGACTTACCTTCTGCTGATGCAGCCTCTGATCCCCGTCTTGATATTCATGATGGCCCTAGCTCATCACTTCCTGACCCATCTTCACCTCCCTCTCCTGCTGAGTCTCCTGCTCTCTCACCCCATCACTCACCTCCCTCTCACTCTTTCTCATTCCCTAGCCCTCCACACTCTTCTCCACCTCATACCACTCCTGTTGCTCAGTCTCAACCTTCACCCACTACCCCTTCTACAGAGATTCTCATTCCACCATTTCTATCTCCACCTACCCCCTCTACTGAAATCTTCCCCACACCTTCTCCCTTTGCCCATCCTTCTCTTCTTGATCCCACATTTGATCCTACCACTGCTATGGTGCTTTACCAGCCTCCTCTTGTTATTCTCGACCCAGAGTATGTTGATGACGATGACAAAGGGGGAGAGACAAGCAATGAGTGAGGACTAGAGTCTAGGGATCTAGTTTTTGTCTGCAGCAGCATATGTATTTTCATGTATTTGTTTTCTTTTATTGCTGTCTGTATTGTGTTTTTTAATTGAATTCCATTGTATTTTGTATAAATTTGTTGAAATGGAATATCAATTGAAATATCAGTCTCAATTTCATGCTTCTGCTTATCTCTGAGAATATATGACTCTTTATCTAAGAACTCTACTTGTGCAAAAATCAGTTTTTCAAATACTCTGATAATCTCACTGATAATCTTTTAAATGTTTAAAGAGGTATTGCTTGTAGATGTTGTCATCATCAAAAAGGGGGAGAATGTTAGTTCTCTGATGGTTTTGATGATTGTCAACAACTACAAACAATTGAAGAGGTTTTGCTCTTAAGTGTCAAAACTCTGGTTAAGAGCAAACCTCGAGGTTGGGTTTGTAACCTCGAGGTTTGACCTTACAGAAGCTTTAAAAATCAAGTGATTCGAATGTTGCAAAACTTGGTTTCACAAGTTATATGTGAAACCTCGAGGTTGAGAAGTCAACCTCGAGGTTCTGGTTCAGTTGGAGAATCCAAGTTTCTTCATTATCACTTGTAACCTCGAGTATGCAAAGCTAACCTCAAGGTTCAACTCATACAGAAAGGTCATGTTGTTCATCAAGCACATGAACCTCGAGGTTCATATTTCAACCTCGAGGTTGGACACTTTGTTTTGAAACTTAAGCTCGATGAAAACACCTTTGACCTCGAGTATGATGTTGCAACCTCGAGTTTCATCACTTACAGAGAGCACACTGGTTTTCAAAGTATTGAAAACCTCGAGGTTAACATTGTAACCTCGAGGCTGGGCTTTATGTTTAACTTTGAACTTTGCACTTTCAAAGAGCCAACCTCGAGTACAGAAGTACAACCTCGAGGTTGTCGGGCTCCAGTGAAAACCGAAGGTTTGAAACAAACTTCAAACCTCGAGGTTACCTTTGGAACCTCAAGGTTTGCAGGTTAATGAGATTTATCAGAAGGTTTCTTCTCAAGAGAAACCTCGAGGTTCACTTTGCAACCTCGAGGTTGAATGATTTTAAAACGAAGGTTAGCCTGAGGATTTCAGGCCAACCTCGAGGTTGGATGAACTAACCTCGAGGTTAGTGACCGTTGAAGCTTTTTCAAAATTGTGAAATCTGCTATAACTTGTTGTTTGATCTAATTGCTTTCATAAATCATTCACTCATGATCCCAGATATGTTTAACAAGTTTGTTGAGTGTTTTTCAGTTAGCACAGATCAAGATTATTGAAGATTTGTGAGAAAAAGCAAAAAGGTGAACAGTGCATTTAATGCACCTGCACAATCTCATCTACTTTCGGCTAATCCATCTGAGCACGCCTTGTTAACGTTAAAGAATGCTTACTACATCAAGTAAAGTTAATTCCAACGGGCAGAAACTCAGAGATCCACATCAGACTTCATTAAGACTTGAATTAGCAGAAGGTTAGAGAGAGAAGATGACCAGAACTTAAGCAAATCACTTCCAACGGTTGGAATCATCTCACAACGGTCATTTAATGTTCTCTACCTATAAATAGAGAGCATTAACTTCTTCTCAAGCTGATACAACTACTTAGAGCGAAAATTTATTGAGTCATTTATTGTATCAAGCTTTTATCTGTATTGTATCATTTTGATACTTAGTTCTTCAGTGTTTATCCTATCAGCTCTGTAAGAGAGTCAAATACTTGTAAATCATTTATTGATTGAGATAACTACAAGTCAGGGGACTTGGTAGTTGGGGTGTATTGATTACAACTTGTAAGGGGGAGTGTGTTCTAGTGAGAGAACAACTCTTAGTACAGAGTGTGTAATCAATATTTGATTATAGTGGATTGAAAATCCCAGGTGAGGCTTGGGGACTGGATGTAGGTCAGAGAAAGGACCGAACCAGTATAAATCATTGTGTGCAAAGCACTTCACTCTATCTCCTCTGTTCTGCCCTGTTCTGAGAGTGTAAAAACAGAACCAATTTGCGAAAATTTTTAATATACCCAATTCACCCCCCCTCTTGGGTATAAAGCTCCTCTTTCACCACCAACCAAGACAACCCCATCAATACTCCTCTTGTCCATCTTGGCATCCAAAAGGCACTTCTCTGCAATTTCTAAACATTTTGTGAAGTAGTCCTTGTTCAATTCCTCAAACCTAAAACGAGTGATTGTTGAATAAAAATCAATGCCTTCGTATAAAGCATTAACCTCAATGATTGTCTCAGTCAAAGAAGAGGATGAGAGTGTTCTTTTTGCCCTCTCACAAGCAGTTCTCAACCTGCTAAGGGCCTTTGGATTCCCAGTGATATCCTTTTTTTGCTTCCTCTTCAACTCTTCCACAAAGTAGTTGACCATTCTATTGTCGAAGTCCTCTCCTTCAAGGTGTGTGTCACCATTAACTGCTTTAATGTTAAAGTCACCCTTATTAATTGTGACAACAGACACATCAAAGGTATCACCGCCCAAATCAAATACAAAAATATTTCTCTCTAGGTTATAGATGCCTTTTTTGTCAAGACCATATGCAATTGCTCTAGCAGTGGGCTCATTAATTATTCGCAATACATTAAGCCCGGCAATTGCAGCTGCATCCTTGGTTGCTTGGCGTTGAGAGTCATTGAAATAAGCAGGCACAGTGACAACTGCATCTTTAACTGTTGAACCAAGATAAGTCTCTACAATCTCATGCATCTTCCCTAATACCATGGATGAGATTTCCTCTGGTAGAAATTGTCTTTCCTCATATTTAAATTTCACAACAATCTTGGGCTTATCATCAACACCACCAATGACCTTAAATGGCCAAAGGTTTCTATCACTTTGAACATGAGAATCACTAAACCTCCTACCAATTAACCTCTTCCCATCTGCAAAATGTGAATCATTGTAAGTATAAATAAGAAAAAATAACCATACATACAGTATATAAGATCCTACAAAAGAAAAAAGGTTAACGGTAGAAGGGATCAACTTGCATGAAAGGGAGCATAAATGAACTTAAAAAAAATGAAAAACGTTATCAAAAAAAATTATTTTTAATTTATTTATTTTACATTCCCAAGATCAGATGAGCAATGAAAGGAAAGATGAAAATATATATCAAAGGAGAATTAACATACACAGTGCTAATAGGGTCAAGTGCAGCATGGTTCTTGGCGGCATCACCAACCATCCTTTGATCGTATCAATGAAGGCAACATAAGACTACTATTCTATTTCCTTGGTCGTTCACGATAATATCTACTCGACCATGTTGCCACACTGCAACACACGAGTATGTGGTTCCAAGATCGATTCCAATGGCCAGTTTCTGTTGTGATCTATCACCCATCCTTTTTCTTTCAAAGTCAATGGAGTCTTGGGAGTCTTAGCCTGACAAGAAAGTGTTTCTAGAGATTGGTAAGCTACTCAGCATGGTCAACAAATTACAAACCAAAGCATTTTAGCATAAACTAGAGAACACAACGGCCATCAATTACAGCTCCACATAGCACATATAACAAAACAAAACCAGAAAAAATAGCTCAATCTATTGAACTAAATGGAATCCAAAATGAAAGTGAAATGAGTTAACTCTCACCTCTATTTTGCTGTAATTCCTCCGTATATTTCGCAGAGTTATGTTTCAAATTGCAGCCCAATTTATCAATCTACAACGACATAATCAGATCCGAACAAACTCAAGTAAGCAAGCAATAAAGAAACCATCATATATGCATCAGGTGAAATGCAACAAATCTCATATCCATATGAAAGGTAACTACAATTTTTCAAAATGGTGAGACTTGGACCAATAACTTCTATGTTAAACCTCTTGGTATCAAGATTATTATTTGCAACCAAAAGAAGAAAACTTAGCAGTTCCATCAGGTGAAAACTTCTACCAATATGCATGCATTACTTTTTGACAATCAGCCCCCAAAGATCACACACCAAAATGCACAATGTTCAGGTGGAGGGCAATGAGGTGAGTGAACTACATGACTAATAATTACTAATAATGAATAAAATTATAATAAAGATTTTTTTTTCATAATGAAATCTCGAAAAAGATGAAAGACGACTAAAGATAATCTCAAGTGATGAAAACAACGATTCATATACATTGAACAAAACCCTCCAAATAACAGAATAACTTGAATTAATCATCCAAACAACAAGAACCAAAGTAGATTGCAACTACGTTTAGTCTAAACACCATCCAAGTTTAAAGGACCAACAATTATTATCAGGTATGCCTCAACGAGAAGGGTAATTAAGTCACATTTGATGGTGATACTTCCTAGATATTTATATATCCTCGTTTTTCATAGTTCAATTTCTTTTCTACTTTTGAAAATAAAATTTAAAATCTTATTATATTTATATTCTTATTAAAAGTAATTTTAACTATATAAAAGTATAGCAGTAAGCATCTTTCTAGTCCACATTTCAGTAAAAGTGCAGGCTCAAAACATTAAAATAAAGAATAATAATAATAATGCAAGGCGGTTATGAAGAATAGGAAATTGGAAAGGTAGTAACACAATCAATAGAAAAAATAGGGATTCCAATAAATCAATTACGACTTTTTTGAATTACTAAAATAATAATAATAATAATAATAATAATAATAATAATGAGAGGCTAGATAGATAATGAGGAAGGTAGTTATACAGTATTTTGTAAATTAATAATAGGGGAGAAAGATATAAAATACTAAGTAAATATTTAATTTAATATTTGGATTATTCACTTTGAGATCCTTAAAGTGAGCAAAAATAATACTATAATTAAAAAAAAGGTGCAAATGTTCAAATTTAGGGGAACTAATCAATATAAAAAATCAGGATTCCAATAAATTAATTTATGAATTTTAAAATTAATAATGGGGAAGTAAATACAAAATATTAAATAAATATTTAATTTAATATTTTGATTATTTCCATTGAGATCTTTAAAAGGAAAAGATATAATACTATAATTATAAATATAAATATGTGCAAATGTTTAAATTTAAGGGAACTAATTAAAAAAAAAGGAATTTCAATAAATTAATTATGACTTTTGAATTAATAATGGGGAGGTAGATAGAAAATATTAATTTAATATTTAATTTAATATTTTAATTCTTCCCTTTGAAATATTTAAAAGGAATGAATATAATACTACCATTATATAAATATATGAAAATGTTCAAATTTAGGGGCTATCTTAACTACATAAAAGTAAAGCAATAAGCATCTTCTTAGCTGACGCGTTAGCAAAATTGCAGGCTCAAAACACTAAAATAAAAAATAAAAGTAATGAGATGCGATTTTGAAAGATAGATAATGTGGAATGTGGTTACACAATCAATAGAAAATATAGGGATTCCAATAAATTAGTTACAACTTTTCAAATTACTAAAATAAAAAATAATAATAATGAGAGGCCATTATGAAGATAGATAATACAATCAATAGGAAAAAAAAAGGGATTCCAATAAATATAATTATGACTTTTTGAATTACTAAAATAAAAAATAATAATGTGATGCCTTTTTGAATTACTAAAATAAAAAATAATAATATTGAGATGCAGTTATGGAGGATAGATAATGGGGAATGTACTTACACAATCCATATGACTTTTTGAATTACTAAAATAAAAAATAAAAAAAAAATAATGAGAGGCGTCTATGAAAGATAGATAATGAAGAAGGTAGTTACACAATATTTTGTAAATTAATAATGGGGGAGGAAGATAAAAATACTAATTAAATATTTAATTAAATATTTTGATTATTCACTTTGAGATTCTTAAATGGAGAGAATATAATACTATAATTATAAATATAAATATGTGCAAATGTTTAAATTTAGTGGAACTAATCAATAGAAAAAATTGGGATCCCAGTAAATTAATTATGACTTTTAAAATTAATAATAGGGAGGTAAGTACAAAATATTAAATAAATATTTCATTTAATATTTTGATTATTCTCTTTCAGATCTTTAAAAGGAAAGATATAATACTATAATTATAAATATAAATATGTACAAATGTTCTAATTTAAGGGAACTAATCAATAGAAAAAATAGGGCTTTCAATAAATTAATTATGAATTTTTGAATTACTAAAATAAAAAATAATAATAATGAGAGGCCATTATGAAAGATAGATAATGAAGAATGCCACAATATTTTGTAAATTAATAATGAGGGAAAAAGATACAAAATACTAAGTAAATATTTAATTTAATATTTTGATTATTCCTTGAGATCTTTAAAAGAAACGAATATAACATATAATTATAAATATTCACCCCATCAGATTTGACCGAATGGAAGTGATGGAGAAGATTTTTTTTTTTTTTTTTTTTTAAAGTAAAAGGTGTGAGCCCGTGGTGAGGGAATTTGAGTAATAAAGGTTTTATTTGTCCCAGAAATTTTTGCTCAAGAGCACTCAGTACCAGAAGTCTCGGAAATTAATAAAATGGAACAATTTTGTCTCGAAAGTTTTTTTAGTAGCAATTTTACCCTAAAAGTTTACAAATTTAAGCAATAATTTAACAGTCAAAATTAATAGAATGGTAAGATTGCTAAGTTTTTAAACTTCCGAAGCAACTTCACTCTAAGAAAAACTTTCAGAATGCTCCTAAGCAAAAATTTCTGGGAAAAATAAAACCCTTAGGAATTTGATATGAAATTCATAGGGTGAAGTAAATTGAAGATAAGACACATGCGTTGCAATTAATGAAGAAAAGGAAGAATGACTACAAGAAAATTTAGAGGATGAGTGGAACGTGGAAGCACGAATTGGAGCCAAAAGGGGGAGAAAGAATGGAATGCACCTGTACGTTGTCTGCGACAGTGACTGATGCGGCTTCAATAGTATGTGAGGTGTGACCGTGTGAGAAGTAAAAGAAGGTTTTAAAAAGGTAGAGGTAGGGTTTGACTCTCTTACTAAAATATTATTATTTTAAAAGATGCAATAATATATAATTATTTTCTTTCTTATTTTTTTTAAAATTTAGATATAGATTAGATTATTATAATTATTGTTGCCTTATCCAACGGAGAAAGTATAAAGGAATATAAGGTTAACAAACTAATATGTACATTTAAATTAGGGAAAATCCTATATAAAGCTATTTAAAATAGTAAAATTCTAAATTCGGTTAGTAAATTTAATAAATTATTAATTAAGTCATCAACCTAATTTAAGATTTTAAAATCGGTGTAAAATAACTTTAATGTCCGTCCCCTCTTTTCTGCCAGCCTTTCTTCTCTCTCCTCTTAAAAGAATATTCTTGTTTTATGACTTTATATAAAAGGATAATAAAAAATAATTCAAGTATATCATACCATAATAGTATCAACAATGATATCAATTAAATATATTTTAATTGAAAGACAATTAATTGTATCAATGATAAAAAAATAAATGTGAGTTTTCTTTGTTTTAAAAAGAAAAAAAGAAAGTTGTCATATTTATCGGCTGATTTTTTATTTATTTATTTTTTTTGGGGGGGTGGGGGAGCATATCCCATGCCAACTTCACCATTTGCAAAATTGAATTGAAATAAAGGTCATTTTTATCAAAATTTTCCTTAACATATCAATGTGAGTTTTTAGATAGTAATTTAATTAATATTTCAATTTTAATTTTTAATTATTTAATATAAATCAGTAATATAATTTATCTTTTTTAAAAAGATCAAAGACATTTAAATTTCATATACTTCTATGGATATTTCAAAAAAAAAGATGTAAAATGCACTTAAAATTTTATGAAACGATTTACATCAATATATATATATAAAAAAAAACTATATATATGTGTGTGAAAAATATAGAAAAACTCATACTTCATTAATATATTTACCAAAATATGTCCTTTTTATAATGACATATTTTATAAGCATAGCATATCATTAACATAATATGTATCCTAATTTTTTTTTTCAAAACTTAGAACCGCTCTTAACTAATAAACTATACCATTTAAGTTACCAAATGAAATACCCTGTGCGTCGCACGATTACGCGGAATTAAAGTTATGAATATGTAGATTATTACTCTTAAAAGAACTATGCTTAAAAACCTAAGGGAAAACATCACTTTTTTTTTCTTCTAGGATATCTATCAACAAGAAAATAAATAAATACTCTAACTATAACTAAACAATCACCATTCTCTCTGAAAAAAAAAAAAACAGAGAGAGATAATTGTAAAATTTTTAGAGAATATTTATCAGGCGAGTAAGATGGGTTTACTAACATTCCTTTTATTCTAATTCAACTTGCAGGGAAAAACTATGACTTATCGTATGTAATATTGAAGTCAAATATCAACATAGGAACATCACAAATGTTATAACTCACTAGGTTGTCCACAAAAGAGCACCGTAATTTCTTTAGGTTCAGTGCCATAAACCTACAAAAAGGAGGAAAGAAAGCATTAAGAACTGAAACCCATTGCATAGTCACAAAAATGACATGTTACCATCCATATTTTCTAAGAAATGGATGTGCTTACATTCTATTAAGAACATCAAACAAATAAACTAACCTCAATGTTTGAATTGTCCTTTAAGAAATTTTCAAGAACCTGTACTTGTGTTGGGAAAAAGACAGAAAACACAACTTCGAAGAAAAGGAGGAAAAAACAGTGAAGAGAATGTTAAAATCTGAGGAAGGAAAGAGAAATAACCATACATGTTCCGTCGCTATCATCTCCATATCTTATCCATATAAAAAAAATGACAGGAAGGGGAAGAAGATGAAGCAGAAGCAAAAGGTTGAGATGGGACAGAGAGAGAGAGAGGAAATTCAGTGAGGAAGAGATGAAGACAGGGTTTGTTGCATACAGAGGAAGACGGCGAAGGAAAGACTAGAGAGTTGGAGAAGAGCACAGAATGGCTAAAACAAAGAGGCACTGAATAAAGAAGATACTAAAATTAATTTCCGTCGAAGGTGACCAGTGGGGCTGAGAGGAGATTAGGTGAGGTAGAGATTCGAGAGGAAAATAATGGTGGGATCTGTATTCTGATGGTGACTGAAGAAGCAATTGGTGATGATGGGTTAGGGTGAGATGGTGATGGTTAGTGTTAAGGGCAATGTTTTGTGATTTTAAAAGGGGGAAAGGATTTTGTTATAGTAAAATAATATTGGAGTGATTTAAATTTAAAATTTGAAATTTAGAGAATGAGTGGAGGAAAGGTATGAAAATCAAAGACTCATTATTGTGCTTTGAAAAGTGAAATGGATTATTAATAAATATATTTGCTTCAATCGATTATGTTTTAAAACAGAATTTTTATTTGATGAATATTTGAAAATTTAAAATTAAAAAATGAAATTATTTTAGGGTTTACTTCAGGCTTCGAAAAGAGAATGGGTTGAAGGTCAATGACCAATGGAAATTGGCAGCGTTTTCATATGTCTGAATTTTTTTTTTTTTTTGGGGTCAAATGGTTTTGATGAAACTTAATGGGGAAAGGAAGGAGCGATGGGAAATTTTCTAAAGCAATAAATTGTAGGGTATAAACAGCAATGGGAACTAATTGACGTGTAGTAAAAAGACAGCTGTCTTCTATCTTTTTCTGGGTCGGTTTGGAATAGTGGTAGTAAAAGTAGTTTTTGTTTTTTATGGACTTTTTTTTTGTTGAACTTTTTCTTATGTGATTTATATTTGGGATAGCGGTGGTAGAAATACTTTTTTCTAATGGGTACCTGTTTGGCATAGCATTTGAAAAGATAGTTGAGATGAAATATGACTGAAAAGGGCATGAATTTATATATATATATATATATATATATATATATATATATATATATATATATAATGTGATTATTTGGGATAAAAAATTAAAAATAAAAGGCCTAACCTACTGTAATGAGATCTGAAGCTTGGATCAGTTGCTTCTGCTTAGAAGTGGCTTCAGCCCATCACATAGTGAAGCATTCCCAAACACCCAAAAAACAAATTTTCACTTTTGATAGGCTTTTTTTTTTACTTATGATGCTTTTCCAAGCAGGCTCTTTATTGCTTTTGAAACTGACGTAGACAGGTAGAGCATCGCCTCAATTAGTAGCCAATTCTATTAATTAATTTTATAGCAGAAAACAGATAGAAGCAACTATAATGACAATGACCACTCGTATGAGTTAATTGAAAACAACCGAATGTACCAACCAACAGGGTTTAGTTTTTTAAAATTTTTTCTTACTTGAATGATAGACGAAGCATTGGGAAAGAGATAAGGAAGCATGAATTAGTGGCTAGTAAATGCAGCCTAGTGAAATGGAATTTGTAGACCAATGAGATCCCATATACTGAAGACATGTACTCCCTTTAGTTTATACTATAAACTTTATCCTATATTTAGGATGAGAGGTAGTACTTCATTGGAATATATATATATATATATATATATATATATATATATATATATATATATATATATATATATATATATATATAAATGCATGATGTGTCTTCAACAAACACTATCCATGTATGAACCAATTAGTGTTAATTGATTATGCCATGTTGGATGCTTAGCAGGACCAATCACTATTTAGTTACAAGGTTTAGAAGGATATATTTGATTCATGAAGCCACAACTATAAATTTCATTTCGAAACAATACAAAATATAAAAGGGGTCACATCATGATTGAAGATAGCCACCAACCAAATCGTAAAAATATTATTCATCATGAATATCATACAAATAAGTAGAAACAACAAATATATAAACTTTATTGAGGCAATTCAACATGATATAATCAAAGAAAGATTAATAAAGTTTTGGAGGCCACCGTGACTTGAAGACAATAGAATGATGAGGTGGACAATTATTGATGTAAGCAGAGAATGGCGAATGACTGAGAAGAGGTGAAGACTAGTCGACATATGTGAAAGTGCAGCTAAATCACCAAGAGGGGGGGTGAATTGGGGATTTTAAATTCTTTTCTGAGTATGCTCTGTTTTTTTTTAAAAAAAAACTTGATGAAACAAAATTGAAAAGAGTATGAGGAGAAGAAGAGCAGAACACAAAGAAATTATCCTGGTTCGGTCCAATCTAATGACCTACGTCCAGTCCCCAGTCACTCTGGGATTTTCACTAACTTTCTTGACAATTACAGACACTGCAAACGAAGGACGATTCACAACCTTGAACTCGCTCCCCCATACAAGTTGTAATTGAATAACCCAATCTCAAAGTCCCACTACTTTGAGATCTTTTACAGAAAAAGAAATTACAATGAAAGAACTCTCTTTGAAGAGTGGATTTCAATGATCACTGAAGTACAATGTGTCTAAGTTACAATCAAAAGATAGAAACAGCTCTTTTTAGAGTAGAGTGGTTGTAACTCAGTTCTGTGTCTTTCCAGGTTGAATTCTTCAGCTATTTATACTGGTTTTGAGGCTTGTGAACGTTATAGATCCGTTGGGCCTTCTTCCAATTCAAAATTATAGCTGTTGCTGGAGTTATAACATGGATTAAGCTGCTGAAATTGTTCCCTATCTGAAATATAGTTGTTGCTGCTCTGAATGCTTGATTCTTGTTCCCTCTTAATGAATTCACCTGTTGAAGATGTTTCATAACGGACAAATGATCTTGTATAACGGCTAGATGATTTTGTACAACGGCTAGTGATTCGGTATAACGTTTCTCCATGATTTCAGCAAGTTTCCTAAAGTGGCTCTTTATTTGAATTTCATCCAAATTCAAGAATCTTCTATAATCTCAGGAATAAACACATTAGAACAGCTCAGTTACAATGATAAACGATGTATATAACGTTCAGGATCAATGGGTAACTTAAACTTGAATTGTAGATTGAATTTGGCAGTTCTGAAACAAATCAGCGTTTTTCTGTCGATATACCAAAACTCGAGTTTTGAAGATCAAAACTGGAGTTTTGAACTGTTCATATTTCATAACAGGAGGTGATGAGACCAAAACTGGCAGTTATGAAGGTTTATAAATTCAGATGCTCTCGGGTTGCCCAAAACTCGAGTTTTGGTTCTTAAAACTCGAGTTTTGAACTATTCGTGTGAAAACAAGAATTGAGTTCAAAACATCAAAACTGGAGTTCTTGAAGCAACACTGGCAGTTTTCATATCAGAAAAGATTGAAGGTTTTCTGCCTTGGCAAAACTCGAGTTCTGGATTCCAAAACTCGAGTTTTCATATTTTATGAAAACTTGGAAAATACACATACAGTTGAAAACTGGCGGTGATGGTCTCAAAACTGGCGGTGATGAACTGGAGAAAAATCAATTGCTCTCTGTCTCTTCAAAACTCGAGTTTTGGTTCCCAAAACTCGAGTTTTGAACTTTCTTCCAAAATAAGAGAAGTCCAAAACTGGCAGTGATGAATGAAAACCGGAGGTTTTGAGATGTGAAAAACTTAGAAGATTGCAAACCTCTCTGCCAGGCCAAAACTCGAGTTTTGGATTCAAAAACTTGAGTTTTGAACTTTTCACACGTTCAAAACTGGCAGTGATTACGAAAACTGGCGGTGATGGCTTTTGAGCAGTTTTGCCACAGACCAAAACTCGAGTTTTGAATCCCAAAACTCGAGTTTTCCTCTGATAGTAAGGAAAACTAATTTTTGCATCCTAAAACTTGTCTTTTTAGTTTTCAAGTCTTTCCAATTGTTCAATCATCATCAAAACTTATCGAGAACTAACAATATGGAGGAGGTGGTGTCTCATGAAGATAAGGGGGCGATGGAGGTTGTGAAGGGGCATGGGAATAAGATGGTGGAGGGGGAGATTCATGGACTATCGAAGGTGGTGGAGGGGGAGACTTGTGGTCATAAGGGGGTAGTGGAGAATAAGAAGGGGGAGGAGAAGGAGATGGTGGTGGGGGAGACTTGTTAACTACTGGAGGCGGTTAGGGATATGAAGGGGGGTGAATAAGCTGGTGGAGGGGGAGACTTGTAGACATAAGGGGTGGTAGGGGATTTGATGAGGGAGGAGAATGAGCTGGGGGAGGGGGTGACCTATAGACATAAGGGGGTGGTGGGGGATGTGAAGGGGGAGGAGAATGATCTGGAGGAGGAGGTGACTTCTGATCATAAGGAGGTGGTGGGGGAGACTTCTGAACTACTGGAGGAGGTGAGGGATAGGAAGGGGGAGGTGAATGAGCTGGTGGAGGTGGACACTTATGAACATATGGGGGTGGTGGGGCATAGGAAGGAGGAGGAGAATGAGCTGGAGGAGGGGGAGACTTATAGACATAAGGGGGTGGTGGGGGAGACTTATGGACTGCTGGAGGCGGTAGGGGATATGAAGGGGGAGGTGAATGAGTTGATGGAGGTGGAAACTTGTGGACATAAGGCGGTGGTGGGGGATGTGATGGGGGAGGAGCATGAGTCGGAGGAGGTGGAGGCTTATAAACATATGGGGGTAGTGGGAGATGTGAAGGGGGAGAAGAATGAGATGGTGGTGGGGGAGACTTGTGGATTACCGGAGGCGGTGGGGGATAGGAAGGGGGAGGTGAATGAGCTGGTGGAGGTGGAGACTTATGGACTGTTCACCTCGCAAGTGTACGAGTTTCGCAAGTAATAAAGTGATTAGTAAAGTATCGTTCCCACGAGGATTTGTTTAACAAATTGGTCAAGCAAGAGGCTTAGTGAATTCAATCAAGTTGAGCTAGAACAAAGTTTTCATATGGAATGAGAATTTTTAAAGACTTTTTCTAAAACTAAAAATTGCTAAAGGCAAATGACTTTTGACTTCAAGAATAATGGAGCCTAGGATTCTTATTCCCCTTTTGCATTTCATAAAACTTGGTTAACTTTGTCTCTAATAGCATTTCAATACATATATGTGTTAGTCTAGGGTTCAAAAACACTTGAAACGCTCTCTCAAGTCAAAATCAAGTTTCTCTTCTCATTAAAATGCACAATCTCTTGCTACAATTAGTGAGAATCAATATTTAAGCAACAACCCTAATGTGACAATGCAAGGTTAGTAAATATATCTCTATTTTACCAACAAACCATCCATTTATCAAGTAAACTTCAAGACAAGCATGATTTCAATCAAGTTCTACACCTAGATTAGCTCTCTCGAGTCAAAGCCTATGTGAATAAATCATCTAAACGGAGGCCAATCACTTAGAAGCATTAAGCCAAGGTTGAAATTAACACATATGTATATTTATCTACCAAAAGAGAGGAAACTCCAAGTATTAATCCATACAAAGGGTTAAAAGAACCCTAGAATGAAAAGTTTAGCTACTCTTGTTCAAATACAAAGAGAGTCTAAGCAAAGAAACTGAATACATGAAGAAACTATGAAGAAAAGAGGAGAAAAGAGGAAGAACCAAGGTGAAATCCCCAAAATTTCTCTTAGGTTGAGCACCCAAGCCTCCAAGATTGTCCAAATCTCTCTCCCAAGCTCTTCCCTTGTGTGCCCACTTGTTTTCCTAGGTCAAGAGTGTGTTTTTCGACCCTTCCCTTTAGGTTAAAAAGGGTTTTTCTGTTTCTGAAATGAAAAAATGCGCAGCTGTACTTTTAGCACCTTTTTACGACTGGCTGCGGCCAATCGTGACTTCTCGCTGAAACTACTGGCTGCGGCCAGTTGTGACTTTCTGCGGAAACTACTGGCTGTGGCCAGTTGTGACTGTCCGCAGCCAATTGTACAGGTTCTTCTAACTTGAATTGCTTCACTTCCTTTATCTCTTTTCTTGTTTCTTGGTTCTTATAGAGCTTCAAAACTTATCCTCATCTTCCTACAAAAGAGGAAGCAATTATCAATTCTCAATTGAATCATAAACTCTATAATAACAAGGATTTCTTTGATTTTTTCCTTATACTTTGATATGCACATTTTCCTCTATAACTTCATTTCTATGCACATTTTGAACCAAAAATAGGTAAAAAGAGAGAGAAAATGTGTTGGAATGCTGTCAATTTCTAAGAGTTAACACACCCCCAAACTTAAATATTTGCATGTCCTCAAGCAAAAACATGTATCTTCACTAAATTTCTTCAATATCTATCATTGATGCCTGAATAAATTTATCCTCATCTACTGCTCAAAGAGTTATATAAAACAGGAAATCAACTAAATATGCACAAATGAACACTTCATAGATTTAAAACATGCTTTTCAAGAATTTCCAAATGTGAGTGTCTGAATGGAGTTGACATGTATTCCTTTTGCTCTTGTCAAAGTTAAAAACAACAATTCAAATCATATAACTATATTCAAACAATCAATTCCATCATTCTCTAATTTCTTCCTCTTTTCTTCTAATTCACTTCACTTGATTAAAGATCAAAGGGACTTTTTAGCTTGTAATGGGGCTAGGGGTTAAGATTCTCAAAAGAAAAGGTAAAAGATAATCAACAAATACCTTAAGATAGATGATAACCACTTAAGGGGTTTCTTCCTTTTCTCATTAAACACACTCCCCCAAACTTGAACCAAATTGATCTTTTCCATATCAAGTCTTCTTGGTTTTTTTTTTCTTTTTTTTTTTTGCAATAAACATTTTTTTAAAAAATATATATATACTCTTTATATATATATATATATATATATATACACTTTTTTCCTTTTATTTTTTTTGGCTTGATTTCTGTACATTATGAACCCTTTTACTTCCTATATTCCTTTCTAATCATCTGATACTCTACCCATCACTATATTTCACAACCCTAATAAATTATCATCTATCTCAAAGCAAAGGAATCATGGTTTTTCACATTGACTAAGGTAGGTAGATGTTAGGTCTTTCAAAAAGAATCTATAATTGGTTTTTCAATTAGGCTCAAAATAAGGGTTCAAAAAGGGAATAGAATCACTTAGGTAGGCTTGAAAGGCTCAATCACATTTTATGAAGTGCCCTAATCCTTTCTTTAAATCTTATGAAATAAATCAAAAGCTTTGAAGAAGTCCAAAGATTATTTTGAAATTAACAATTTGAAACAAATGCATATAACTTAATTTGCCACAAAGCCCTTCAATAAGAACATCCAGAATAAAGTTAACTCCAATAGTGTTTTCTTAACTTGAAAATTCCTGAATAACATGATTCATCACTACAATATATCCATCAATGCACATTAAACAAAATTTCCTATAAAACATAAAAGATTAAGCAGTAATTTCTATCATCGGATCATTCAAGCAACTTTGACAAATACCCAGAATTTCAATTCATTTTAATATTCTTCACAAACAAAAATTTAAGCATGAGAAATTTCAAACATTCCAACAATTTTCTTTCAAAAATTTTCAGAATTACAGCACTGTGCACTCATCAAAGTTTCAAAATTTTCAGAAATGCAATGAACTTTGTGTTGGGATCCGGACACGCAGCGGATTAAAATTTTCTACGAATCCCGTCCCGAGGATCACTCAGGTGCGTTTAGATCAAGGTTAGGGACCCGAATCATACCTTATAGAGAACTCAGAATCATTCGGAGCCGGAGGTTTTTCTTTGATTTTAGCGAACTAGTTGCTCAAGAATCTACACAAACCTTTGCGCACATTTTCTCGTGATCAAGAAAACCCAAACTATCGTGAATTCGTTCGCATCTCCTTCTCTTTGAACTGGTGGGCTACCTTCTCGATCAGCAGAAGACGACTCTTAGAATCGACTTCCTCTACCGGTATCCACACGAACAATCTCCGAACACGGACGCGGCAGCGTGCTAGCGCCTCGAACTGTGCGTCTCTCTCTTTTCGCTCTAGGGTTTCTCGCGGCTTTCTAATACGCTCGACTAAAAGTCCCGTAGGTTTTTCTAAACCCATCGGCGTATTATACAAAATTAATTCTCATTAATTTTGAAATTCAAATTTTAGATCTGGATTAAAATATATTAATTAAATCTATCTGATAGATCTAATATAATAATATTTATTTAATCTGAATTAAAAGCCAGATCTGAAAATTCGAATTTTGAATCTAGATTAAAAAATATAGTAATTAAATCTATCTGATAGATTTAATCCAATCTATTTATTTAATCCAAATTTAAAAGCCTTCTGATTTAAGTTATCTCTATAAATTAAATCCGAGAAATGATATCTATCTATTTAATTAAATCTGAGATACAATATCTCAATTTAAATTAAATAGATAATGATATCTTTATTCGAAAATCTAATGAGATATAATATCTCTATTCGTTTTAGATATTTAATTTATCTGATAAATTAAATATAAAACAAATATCATATAATAATATTATAATCTCCATTAAATAATATTATTATATTATTTTCGAATTTAATATATATATATATACATATATATATTTATCCTAGATTAAATTCAGTATTCATTTAATCTCAGATTAATCTGAGATTCAATGAATCTGGACACTTTTACCCGTGTTGGATTATTCTTGTGTGCGACCCTGCAGGCCCATATGAGATTGGCAGTGGGCCAAGACTGTATCAGCCCACAAGTCGCAAGCGGCCTCTAGCAAGACATTGCGACTACCCAATTTACATGGGGATCGATGACACGATACTACCTATCGTATAACCATGTCACGTCCCTTTTGTTACGCGATAATTCGGTCAAGGATGAGGCATGGATAACGTCAACTTCCTTTTCTTGACCATTACTTTCTCGATTCTCGAGCAGTCTAATAAGTGAAATGGAAACTCCTTTCCATCACAGTATGGCCATACATTTCTTAGACTCACTCATCGAGGGGCCCAGTATTATCTCTCTACAAATGTGAGGGACAAATTCCATCTTGACCATTCACATTCCTCCGCATGAAAACCACTGATCCCGATCCCAACCTTTATCATCACCCGGTCAAAGGTGACTTTTGACTAGGTCAAAGACCAGTGACACATCATGTAGGAATCCATGATGATCTCAGGTCATAGGGCGTTGTGACGCGGTTATACATGAGATAAGCTTATGACTTAATCCATGCAGCTTTCTCATAGTGGGTCGGTCCAGCACCTTGTACTCTTACAAGTGCCCATGACTTTGATTCGTATCTCCATACCTCATCAAAGTCATACTAGTCTTAACTCATCTTCGTTCCCGCGTAGATGACCGACCAGGGACATTTAGGATAATCTATAAGATATATCCAGGGATATAGTTATCACCATAAACATGCGTATGAAATGATAACTTAATGGAGAACAATGACTTGCCCCTAGGGCATTATTTCCAACAGACTCCCACTTGCACTAGGCGCAATCATTAATTACTCTAATTCTCATTGCCCTAACATGACGCTCATGTTTTGCTTGTGCAAGCGGCTTAGTAAGAGGATCAACTACATTGTATTCTCCTGGTACTTTGCATACTTTTATATCACCTTTATCTCTGATTTCTCCGATGAGATGAAATCGCTTGAGTATATGCTTGGTCCTTTGATGTGACCTAGGCTCATTTGTCTGCGCAATAACGTCGTCATTGTCACAGAACATGACTATTGGATCTGAGATGGTAGGAACCAACCCCAGTTCAATCATGAACTTTCTAATCAAAAGGCCTCCTCAGCTGCATCCTATGCTACTATATACTCAGCTTCTATTGCAGAATAAGCTACAGTGCTCTGCTTAGAGCTCTTCCAGCTCACCACACCACCATTCAACAGGAATACATATCCTGATTGCGATCTTGAATCATCTTGGTTAGTTTGGAAACTTGCATCTGTGTAACCAGTTACACAGAGCTCATCCTCCAAGCCACCAATACCAAGAATAAGTCCTTAGTCCTTCTTAAGTACTTAAGGATATTTTTGATCGTAGTCCAGTGACCGTCACCGGGATAAACGTATCTACTGGTCATACTCAAGGCAAATGACACATCCGGTCGAGTACATAACATGGCATACATGATAGATCCAATGGCGAAGGCATATGGAATCTTACTCATGCGGTCTCTATAATCTTGTGTACTAGGACACAGACCCTTACTGAGATGGATGTCATGAGACATGGGCATGTTACCCCTTTTAGAATCCTGCATACTGAACCTATGCAGTATCTTGTCTATATATGTGCTCTGACTTAGGCCTATCAGCCTCTTGGATCTATCTCTATAGATCCTAATCCCAAGGATATAAGTGGCTTCGCCTAAAACTTTCATTAAGAAAGACTTTTCTAACCAAGACTTGACACTCTGCAAGGTAGGAATGTCATTCCCAATGAGTAGGATGTCATCAACATAAAGCACTAGAAATACAACTGTGCTCCCACTAACCTTCTTGTAAACACAAGGTTCATCCATGTTTTGAATGAAGCCAAACTCTTTGACTATTTCATCAAAACGATGATTCCAGCTCTGAGATGCCTGCTTCAATCCATAAATGGATCTTTGAAGCTTACAAACTTTACCAGAGTCCTCTGGACGCACAAAACCCTCAGGTTGTGTCATGTACACATCCTCAAGCAGCTTTCCGTTAAGGAAGGCTGTTTTGACGTTCATCTGCCATATCTCATAGTCATAATATGATGCAATGGCAAGAAGGATTCTGATTGATTTGGCCATTGCAACTGGCGAAAAGGTTTCGTCATAGTTGATACCATGAGTTTGAGTGAATCCTTTTGCAACCAATCGTGCCTTGAAGATATTTACTTTGTCATCCATGTCAGTTTTCTCTTTGAAAACCCACTTGCACCCAATGGATTTTACACCTTCAGGTGGATCGACTAAGGTCCATACCTTATTGTCGTACATGGAATGCATTTCAGACTTCATAGCATCAAGCCATCTTTCGAAGTTTGGTCCTACTACGGCGTCTCGATAGGTCGTTGGCTCATTCTGCTCAATGAGCAAAACATCACGACTTCCAGTTATCAGAAATTCATATCTCTAAGGCTGTAGCCATGATCTACCGGACCTTCGTGTGCCTTGTGTTACTTGAGTAGACTCAACAACTTGTTGTGAGTCTTCTCCAGTTTCCATCTGTGGTTCTACATTGTCCTGTGACTCTCAAACTTCTTTGAGGTTCACCTTACTCCCACTAGTTCTTTTAGAGATAAACTCTTTTTCCAGAAAAATACCATTCCGAATGACAAACACTTTGTGATCGGTGGGATTGTAGACATAGTATCCTTTAGTTTCCTTAGGATATCCCACAAAAGGCATTTTGAGGATCTGGATGATAATTTATCAGAGGCTTGATGTTTAACATAAACCTCAATCCCCAAATCTTAAGAAATGACAAGCTGGGTTTCTTCCCAATCCATATCTCATGTGGTGTCTTTTCAACCGCCTTTGACGGAACATGATTTAGTGTGAACGCAGCAGTTTCTAGGGCATGACCCCAAAAGGAAGGTGAAAGATTTGTTTGACTCATCATAGATCGAACCATATCTAATAGAGTTCAATTCCTCTGTTCAGAAACATCATTCCATTGAGGTGTTCCTGGAGGAGTAAGTTGTGAGATAATCCCACAACTCCTAAGATGGTCAATGAACTCTTGGCTCAAATGTTCACCGCCTCGATCAGATCAAAGTGCCTTAATTGTTTTGCCAAGTTGGTTTTGCGCTTCATTTTGAAACATTTTGAACATTTCAAAAGTTTCAAACTTTATGTTTCATCAGACAGATATACACATATCTCCTGAAATTGTCTATAAATGTAATGAAGTGCAAACGACCTCCTCTGGCAGATGTATTCATTGGTCCACACACATCAGTATGTATGAGGCCCAATAAATCGGTGGCTCTTTCACTGTATCTAGTAAAAGGTGCCTTTGTCATCTTTCCCAATAAACAAGACTCACATGTATCAAATGATTCAAAATCAAATGACTTCAGAAATCCATCTGTAATGGAGTTTCGAAATGTGTTTCTAATTTATATGGCCTAGACGACAATGCCATAAGGAAGGTAGGACTCAAATCTTTTGACTTGATCCTTTATGTCACAGATGTCCATTCAATTTTCTACTATCCTTGAGATCCTATACATTTATACAAATGCGTGAACCACATGTAGTATCTAATACCCATGTTTGAGGAAGTAGAAAAGCGAATGTCTATGACATAGATACCTGAAGCGATAGCCCGCTATCCTTCTTGTTCTTTTCAGATCTTCAAGGCAGAGTGTGCGATTCTACTTCCAACGACCAATTTCATTGCAGAAGAAGCAAACCCCTTCCTTAGGAGGTTTTTGCCTTCTTGGCTTTCCGTTTCTTACCCCTTCCTCTCTGAACGGACAAAACCGTATTGGGCCTCCTCTCAAGGCTCTGCTCAGCAGTTTTGAGCATCCCATGAAGTTCATAAATTGATTCCTCCATATTGTTCATGTTGTAATCCATGACAAAGTCATCATAACTTTTTGGGAGCGAGATCAAGATCACATTTGTAGCTAACTCCTGGGATATAGGGAATCCAAGCCTTTCAAGGTGATCAATGTAGCCTTTCATTTTCAACAAAATGAAGACTAACTGATTCACTTTCAGCCATCTTGCAAGAGAATAAGGCCTTTGTGGTTTCATACCTCTCTTGACTTGCCTGCTGCTGGAACATTTCCATAGGATGATAAATCATCTCAGACTCCTCCATGTGTTCTAGATCTCCATCGAGGTCTGGAACCACAGTGGCAGGCTTCAGGCATCCTTTATCCATAGAGTCATCCTGATGCTTCTATAAGCATTAGTCTAATC
The DNA here is from genome assembly GCA_034222035.1 of Acacia crassicarpa. Taxonomy (NCBI): domain Eukaryota; kingdom Viridiplantae; phylum Streptophyta; class Magnoliopsida; order Fabales; family Fabaceae; genus Acacia; species Acacia crassicarpa. The sequence goes on from JAWXYG010000011.1 coordinate 37,244,978, forward strand.
TTTTGGATCATCAATTGTAGGCTCGTCAGGAATTGGTTGATCGATGAGATACTCCTTTCTTTCGTGTTTAGGATCAATGGTTAAGTTCCCAAGCATGTCAAGAAAGTTCATCTCATCGAGTTCGTCCTTCTCAAGGACTGATCGCATTGATGGTGTTGAGGTGTTACTATTCTACATGATTCTACAATTTAAAAGATATGCAAGGTTTAATCAGTAACCTCCCACTGAATTAATAACCCTCATTATAATTAGTGGGCTGAGATCCATATTTGGCTTAATCTTAAGTCCGCTTTGGCAGGACGCTTAAAATCAAGTTATTTAGGTAGGCAACTTCTTTGCCAATTACATTATATGTAACTCTTAGATCTTTATGGGATTCGATCATCATATGACCTAGCATGTTTAATCTCATCCAATGCCTTGAGATCCAAAACCGTTTTGATAATCTCAATTAAGTCAAGACAATAATGAATGTAGAGTATCACCATTACTCTCTCTTGTCTCCCCAAGATTACTCAAATGCATCCACTTTGGTGGAACATACAAATGGGTGATCGAGGTTTTGACAAGTATTCATTTATTGATGGCATTGTGACTTAAGATTTTATTTAGAGGGTATTATTAGATATAATCAAATTAATCCTATTAATTTAATTCTAAATTAATTATGAGTGATCTAACCAAATCATAATTAAAATTCTAAATTAATCATAACATATGTTAATTCATACAATTATGAAATAAATCATTATGATTAAATTATTGAGACTTGCGGCTGTCGCTTCATTTTAATACGACTAGATCTATATCTTATAGGATTTCTAAAACCCTAATTGGCCGTATTAAAATATTCAAAAATTAATCTCAATTAATCTTGAACTCAAATTTTAGATTAAAATAATATTAATTAAATATGTCCAACAGATCTAATATGATCTATTTATTTTAATCTAAAAGCTTGCCGATTTAATTTATTTTTATTAATTCTATCTATATGAATGCAATCATTATTGTATATCTCATATAGAATCTAAATTAATTATGCAGTGATCATATCAAAACATAATTAAAACTCGTGAACAACATGGCTCATTTAACCTGTAGTCCCCCCAAGCCAATGAGAGGACTTCTCTAAATAATAAGAGAAAACACATATTTAAATTTACAACACTAGTAAAATCTAGAGTCATGTTGTTCACCATACCCAAACAACACTTTGTAAGGTTATGAACATATTTTAATTCATACATTTATGAAATAAAATATTACTCATGATAAACTTCTCTAATCTTATATTACTTTATATCATGATTTAAATTCTCACACTACAAACAATTACATTTCTTGCGATACAAACAATTAGCCGGTCCCTACGGCGGTCCCGCTAGCCGGTTAGCAGGAGCGCCTCCAGAGCTTTTGAAAACATCATATTCTTTTAGAAAGAGAGTTTCATAAAACTTAATTTCAAACCCCCAGGGGCGTTGTCCGAGCATGATCGAAAATTCTGAACGATTCAGAACGTCTTCGATGCGCACGAACGTGACGGACGATTCCAAATATCGTGCACTCTGAACAATTCAGAATTGTACGAAGCAGCCGCGACATAATTCTAGAGACCCGTCTGAAACCCTAACGCGAATTTTCAAATTAAAGCATTCAAGATTCGATTTCTTGATACAAAGATTCAGTTTCTTGCATACAAAGATTCAAAATCTTGCATACAAAGATTCAGATTCTTGCATATATATCACATATAATAGCATGTACAGAAACCCAATTTAAACGCACGTTGAGTTGGCTCTGATGCCACTGTTGAGATCCGGACACGCAGCGGATTAAAATTTTCTACGAATCCCGTCCCGAGGATCACTCAGGTGCGTTTAAATCAAGGTTAGGGACCCGAATCATACCTTATAGAGAACTCAGAATCATCCGGAGCCGGAGGTTTTTCTTTGATTTTAGCGAACTAGTTGCTCAAGAATCTACACAAACCTTTGCGCACATTTTCTCGTGATCAAGAAAACCCAAACTATCGTGAATTTGTTCGCGTCTCCTTCTCTTTGAACTGGTGGGCTACCTTCTCGATCAGCAGAAGGCGACTCTTAGAATCGGCTTCCTCTACCGGTATCCACACGAACAATCTCCAAACACGGACGCGGCAGCGTGCTAGCGCCTCGAACTGTGCGTCTCTCTCTTTTCGCTCTAGGGTTTCTCGCGGCTTTCTAATACGCTCGACTAAAAGTCCCGTAGGTTTTTCTAAACCCATCGGCGTATTATATAAAATTAATTCTCATTAATTTTGAAATTCAAATTTTAGATCTGGATTAAAATATATTAATTAAATCTATCTGATAGATCTAATATAATAATATTTATTTAATCTGAATTAAAAGCCAGATCTGAAAATTCGAATTTTGAATCTAGATTAAAAAATATAGTAATTAAATCTATCTGATAGATTTAATCCAATCTATTTATTTAATCCAAATTTAAAAGCCTTCTGATTTAATTTATCTCTATAAATTAAATCCGAGAAATGATATCTATCTATTTAATTAAATCTGAGATACAATATCTCAATTTAAATTAAATAGATAATGATATCTTTATTCGAAAATCTAATGAGATATAATATCTCTATTCGTTTTAGATATTTAATTTATCTGATAAATTAAATATAAAACAAATATCATATAATAATATTATAATCTCCATTAAATAATATTATTATATTATTTTCGAATTTAATATATATATATATACATATATATATTTATCCTAGATTAAATTCAGTATTCATTTAATCTCAGATTAATCTGAGATTCAATGAATCTGGACACTTTTACCCGTGTTGGATTATTCTTGTGTGCGACCCTGCAGGCCCATATGAGATTGGCAGTGGGCCAAGACTGTATCAGCCCACAAGTCGCAAGCGGCCTCTAGCAAGACATTGCGACTACCCAATTTACATGGGGATCGATGACACGATACTACCTATCGTATAACCATGTCACGTCCCTTTTGTTACGCGATAATTCGGTCAAGGATGAGGCATGGATAACGTCAACTTCCTTTTCTTGACCATTACTTTCTCGATTCTCGAGCAGTCTAATAAGTGAAATGGAAACTCCTTTCCATCACAGTATGGCCATACATTTCTTAGACTCACTCATCGAGGGGCCCAGTATTATCTCTCTACAAATGTGAGGGACAAATTCCATCTTGACCATTCACATTCCTCCGCATGAAAACCACTGATCCCGATCCCAACCTTTATCATCACCCGGTCAAAGGTGACTTTTGACTAGGTCAAAGACCAGTGACACATCATGTTGGAATCCATGATGATCTCAGGTCATAGGGCGTTGTGACGCGGTTATACATGAGATAAGCTTATGACTTAATCCATGCAGCTTTCTCATAGTGGGTCGGTCCAGCACCTTGTACTCTTACAAGTGCCCATGACTTTGATTCGTATCTCCATACCTCATCAAAGTCATACTGGTCTTAACTCATCTTCGTTCCCGCGTAGATGACCGACCAGGGACATTTAGGATAATCTATAAGATATATCCAGGGATATAGTTATCACCATAAACATGCGTATGAAATGATAACTTAATGGAGAACAATGACTTGCCCCTAGGGCATTATTTCCAACACTTTGACCCCCAAAATTAAAACAGACAATGTCCTCATTGTCAACTAAAAGGATGGGAAAGTAAAGATGTAGCACCTGTACCTGATTTAGCTCATATCCACAGCATTTACAAACAAACAATTAGGCCCTCTGTAGATTAGCCACAACATTTTCAAAATTGCTTTCATTACTAGCTATCAGTAGCTAGGAAATTAACAGTCACAACAGGAAAGTCAAAGAGAAAATGATATGAATTACTCAAAATAGCCATCAATAGCTAGGACAGTCATATTCACAGGCTAACCAGAGTGTCACATAGTAGTGGCCATCAGTAACCATCAAGAATCAAAATCAGAATCAAATATCGACATCAAAAAGTTATCAGCAATCTAATCCAAACCAGAGGAAGGCACCGGCTATTAATCATTAACAACAACAAGATTGGTACAATAAAGCATAAATCCAGCAGCAAAAATTGCAGCACAATCAAAGTATAAGCCCGACAGTTGGATTTCACAAACCTGTAGAAAAGTCTAAATAAAAGAAACCAAAAAAAAAACACACAAAAACAATAAAGCACACTCAACAATAAACACAAAGAAATTTATTTAACCTATCCTAAAAAGAAAAGAAAAGATCCCCCAAACTTAGATTTTATCTAATACCAAGCTGCCAAGCAAGATTCCAAGCCTAGATCTACTCCTCACTGCCTTAGAAAATCATTAACTTTCTCAAACTGAAATTTCAAAGATTGCAGATGCAACTAATCAAGCTATTTCATTGAGGCAGACCAAAGAAATCAAAGTATTTCACAAGATCAAGTCAAAGGCAAGAGAAAAGCAAAAGGTCAAAGGGAAAACAAAAGTTTCTACAGCATGCACTTCAAATTGTTCAATGAAAACTTGGTAACTTGGGCAACACTTGGTGACAAAAAAACAAGATTTGTCATCCATTTTCACATCAGCATGTAAGGGTTACTCACACAATGAGTACCCATTTCAGATTAAAACCAGTGACCCCAAAATTGCAAAAACAACTCATTTGGAAGCTTGAGAGACAGTGCTTAATCAACCAATTATGCATTGAAAATATGGAAAAATATATCAAAATGAATCAGCAACTCCAGGACTCTTCTTTTTTTTTTTTGCAAGCAATCCTCAGTAATTGCTCGTGACTAATCCTCAAATCACAAAGCCAATTCAAGCTTAATTCTCAACAGTCACAATAACTTGGTAGAGCATAACTTCCAAAGTCATTAAGCACATGTAGGTCATCAAGAGAACAGAACCATTTAGAAAATTAAACCTCAAATTTTATTCAGTCCAGAGACTATCACAAACCTCAAAATACCATCTCAGTTCAACCAAAAATCGCAGTATGCCTTAACTACTTTTGTTCTCAAGCTACAATCTCCTCTGACTGACCAAACGTCATCAATCCAAAAGCAAAGCTTCCTTCTAATCTATCCAGAAATTTAAAGTACAGGGGAAGAGGAAAATGAACGTACCACTTGGAGAATAACAGATGAAGACAGCAAAAGGCGAGGAACTAATTATCCACCAATAAAGAAAAGAGAAGGCCGAAAATCGAGTTTGGCTTCTAAGGCTTGCAATGCAATCAATGGAAATGACCGTGACAGGGAAAATCGAGCTTGAAACATGTCGATGGTGGAAGCTACTGTGGAAGTCGAACACAGGGGACACCGATGGTAGAAGCTACAAACACAGGGAACACTTGCACTCTCGGTGCTTTCGTAGCTCTCCTCCTCTTCCCAAATCAGACGACAAATGCCGATTGTGATATTATGGTGGAGTTTGCTGAGGGTTGGTCCAGAGGTGGGGTTACGGATTCATGAGAAAGATGGAGCAGCGACGAGTAGAACTATGGCGAGAGAGAAGAAGGTAAGGCATAGTGACAGGAAAGGAGAAGGAAGGGGCGAAAGTTGGACCTGGAAAGGGAGAACGACGGCAAAAGGGAAGCACGGTGGAAGGCCGACGGTGGTTGTGGATTGCGACTTTGGAAACTAAAAGGGTGGTCAGTTACAATGAAGGGGATGAAGACTACCGGTGACGATAGCTTGCTCTCTCTCTTTCTCTCGTATGAGCGCTGACGACGGTGAAGAAGGAGCAGAGCAACGGCGAACAGGGGAAGGAAGAGGGCGACGGCGGCGTGGTGGATGTGGGACGGTGAATGAGAGGGAAGAGTAGGATGGTCGGAGGAAGAGACACGAGCTCAATTTCAGATTGAGGGAGAAGTAGCCACGGGTTTAGATCTAGAAAGGAGGGAATGGCGTTAGGGTTTGATACAGATGGGATGGAGATGGAGAGAAATTACATTTGGGATTAGGGTTTTGAAATTGGGAATGAATGTGGTCCTAATAGTGGGCCACATTCATTTGGGTAAATTGGGAATTTCTAAAACAATGAAGGGTAAAGTAGGAAGGAAAAAAAAACATATATAATTAAATTTTTTTCTTTGAATTTTTTTTAATTTTAATTTTTTTAAATAATATTATTTTTTTATTATTTTTTTCTTTTAAAAAATGATTTTTTTAAATATAAAATTGAAAATAATTCTTAAATTAAATAAAAACACTTGCCTTAGGAGTAAATTTTTTTTTTTCAGAGAGCACTTTCCACAGTCAGTGCAACACTTTCCACAGAAAGTTTTGCTGTCAAAAACAAAACCAAACAACAAAGTTACAAAACACAAGAAACATTCCCAAATACCACAAGAATCACCCAATAAGCTTTATACCAATGATCAACAACCAAATTACTCAAAGATCAAGCACATTAAACCATCCAAGACCATAAGGCACACATACACACATATTCATAGGGAATACCACAACTCACCAAATTTTGATCACTCAAGTCATAAGCACAAGTGGATTTCACATAGAGAATCAACCAAATGATCACAATAGCCACAGTATTACTCAAAATTAACTAGTCATCACAATTTCACCACAGAATCATATATATGTGAGCTTAGAGTCAAGCGAACTTCCCTCAAAAGCATTTCCTTTATAGCTCATGAATTCTTCCTCCTTCATAAATACTCCTCTCAGCTGCAACAGTCCAATTCCAAGTTGGGTACCTTTTTCTTCCTACAAAACACAAGATCAAACATAAACCTACTAAAGAAAAAAAAATAAAGACATACACACACAAAATGAAAAGATTTAGTTTAGAACTTGGGTTGCCTCCCAAGAAGCGCTTAGTTTATAGTCTTTAGCTTGACTCTTCATGGTGGTCACTCCTCATTGACTAAGTAGATAGTGGACACAAGCCTATCCACATCTCCACCCCAATAATGCTTCAATCGTTGACCATTAGCCTTGAATCTTTCACCTTTCTCATTTTCCAGCTCCACATCACCAAATTTAGATGCTTGAACCACAGTGAACGGACCGGACCATCGAGATTTGAGCTTTCCCCGAAATAACCTCAACTTGGAATTATAGAGGAGAACACTTTGACCGGGTTCAAAACTCTTGGGTATGATTTTGCTGTCATGATCCTGCTTGGTCTTCTCCTTGTATATCCTTGCACTCTCATAGGCATTTAGGCGAAATTCATCTAACTCATTGAGTTGAAGTAACCTCTTCTTCCCCATCGCTTGAGGATCAAAGTTTAGCTTTTAATAGCCCAATAAGCTCTATGCTCCAATTCCACCGGTAAGTGGCATGCTTTCCCAAACACCAAGCGATAGGGGGACATGCCAATAGGTGTTTTGAAAGCCGTTCGATATGCCCATAGAGCATCATCCAACTTGGTAGACCAATCTTTCCTCGTAGTTCCCACCACCTTCTCAAGAATGTTCTTGATCTCACAATTGGAAATTTCTGCTTACCCATTACTTTGAGGGTGGTATGGCAATGAGACCTTGTGCTTGACACCATATTTCTTCATCAAGGCTTGAAATTGGTGATTGCAAAAGTGAGAACCACCATCACTTATAATTGCTCTTGGTGTTCCAAAGCGAGTGAAAATGTTCTTCTTGAGGAATTTCAACACCGTCTTGACATCATTGGTAACACATGCAGTGGCCTCAAACCACCTGGATACATAGTTAACCCCAACTAAGATGTATTCATTATTAAATGACTTAGGGAAAGGGCCCATGAAGTCAATTCCCCAAACATCAAAAAGTTCAACTTCAAGCATGCTAGTCAATGGCATCTCATTCCTCCTAGATATGTTCCCTATTGTTTGGCATCTATCACATTTGAGAGTGAAGGCATATGCATCCTTGAATAGAGTGGGCCAATAGAATCCACTTTGGATGACTTTTGCAGCAGTCTTCTCTCCTCCAAAATGTCCACCATATTCAGAAGAGTGACAACAGTGTAGAATACATTCTTGTTCATTCTCTGGCACACATCTTCGAATGAGTTGATCAGGACACCTCTTGAATAATATGGTTCATCCCAAAAGTACTTCTTCACTTCATGTAGAAACTTACGCTTTTGGTGAGAATTGAAATCTGGAGGTAACACTCCACATACTAAGTAATTGACAAAATCAGCATACCATGGTGTGGATAAGCTATTAACAACAAATAACTGCTCATCCGGGAATGATGCATGAGTCATATCTGAATCATCAAGTTTAGCTTCAATACTCAACCGTGAGAGATGGTCGACTACTTGATTCTCGGAGCCTTTTCTATCAATGATGTTCAAATCAAACTCATGAAGCAGAACTACCCATCGAATTAGCCTGGCCTTAGAGTCCTTCTTTGTGAGTAGGTACTTTAGAGCTGAATGATCGGTGTAGATAATGACCTTAGTACCCACAATGTAAGGCCGGAACTTCTCACAAGCATAGACTATGGCAAGTAATTCCTTATCAGTGGTGGTATAATTAAGTTGGGCACAATCAAGAGTCTTGCTAGCATAGTAAATAGGATGACATAACTTTTCCCCCTTTTGCCCAAGAACAACACCTACTGCATAATCACTAGCATCGGCCATGATAATGAAAGGTAAAGCCCAATCCGAAGCTATCAAGATAGGAGAAGAAATGAGACATTGTTTCAACTCTTCAAAAGCTTTTAAGCAGTCCTCATCAAACTTGAATTCTACATCTTTTTCCAATAACTTAGAAAGTGGCTTGGCAATCTTAGAAAAATCTTTGATAAATCTCCTATAGAACCCAGCATGACCAAGGAAACTTCGAATACCCTTTACACTAGTACGAGGGGGCAATTGCTTAATGATAGCAATTTTGGCTTTATCCACTTCTAGACCCTTCTTGGACACCCGATGGCCAAGTACAATGCCTTCTTGCACCATGAAGTGACATTTCTCCCAATTGAGAATCAAATTTGTTTCTTCACACCGTTTAAGCATCGCCTCCAAATTATCCAAGCAAGAATCAAAAGATGGACCAAACACAGAGAAATCATCCATAAATACTTCAATGGTCTTCTCAATCATATCAGCAAAGATGGACATCATGCACCTTTGAAATGTGGTAGGAGCATTGTAAAGTCCAAAAGGCATTCTTCTGAAAGCGAATGTGCCATAAGGACAAGTAAAAGTAGTTTTCTCTTGGTCTTCCGGAGCTATAGCAATCTGGTTGTACCCAGAATAACCATCTAGAAAACAAAAGAATTCTTGGCCAGCTAGCTTGTCAAGCATTTGATCAATGAATGGCAAAGGGAAGTGATCCTTCCTTGTAGCAGTATTAAGCTTCCGGTAGTCCATGCATACCCGCCATCCAGTCATCGTGCGAGTAGGAATCAGTTCATTTTGGGTGTTAGCTGAAAGTGGAGCTTAATACCCAAGAGGGGGGTGAATTGGTATTCTTAAAATTTTTCTGGTAAGGTTCTGTTTTGAATGATAAGAACAGGGGTTAACAGAGATAAGGGAATGAAAGCTTGGACACAAGGATTTATACTGGTTCGGTCTCAACAACTTGACCTCCATCCAGTCCCCAGACTCTCTGGGATTTTCACTATCTCAATGATTACACACTCTGTACTCAAGAGTAATTCTCTCACTAGAACTTACTCCCCCTTACAAGTTGTAATCAATGAACCTAACCACTAAGTCCCCTGACTTGTGGTTCTTTACAATCAATAATCAATAATCAAATAAAACTCTCTCTAAGAGTAGATGATGATAAACACTGAAGCTTATACTGTCAAAAGACAAGTTACAAATGAAAACTAAGAAGTAGTTGAGAGACTTGAATGCTTGAGCGTTTTCAGATGTTCTGGTTATTGAGAAGACTTGAATGCAACTCTATTTATACTTAGAGAGCATTAAATGACCGTTGTAAAGTGAATCAAACCGTTGGAGGTGATTAGTTGCAACTTTGGTCAGCTTCTCTCTCATCTCCACTTAATCCAGTTGAATAATGACTCTGAGCTGTCTCTCTGTGGATTAGTCCGTTGGAGAAGAGTTTTCTTGTTATGGAAAACATTCTTTAACGTTCTGTAGGCGTGTTCAGTTGGATTAGCCAAAAAGAGGCTACTTTTTGACCAGCATTTAATGTTATGAACCACTTTATGCTTTTTGCCTTGACCTTCATTAATCATCCTTTAAACGGTCTGAAACTTACTTAGCAAAGTGGTTAAACATAGCTAAGAATATATAGGGATGATAAATGGAAGCATTAAGATCAAAAGAAAGTGTTTCACAAATTCGTCAGATTTGATTTTCAATTTCAGCGCTCAATACTCGAGTATGTTCATCAATACTCGAGTTTGTCACTGTGCACTTAAGTCAATACTTGAGTATCCATGTTGATACTTGAGTATGCTTCTTCTAGAGAGGAACCATCGTGACTTGAACTTTGAAAACTGAGGACAATACTCGAGTATGCAAGTCCATACTCGAGTTTTGAACTTTTTAGTGAGAAAATAAGTTTAAGTTCAAAACCTCAATACTTGAGTATTCATTTCATTACTTGAGTATTCAAATCATTACTTGAGTATTCAAATCATTGACAAGTGGATAAGCTCTCTGTATACCCAATACTCGAGTTTCCAAAACCAATACTCGAGTATTCATTCACTTGAAAAATTGTAGAGTTTTCCATGTCAACACTTGAGTATTCAAGTGAATACTTGAGTATTCATAATCAGGTGTTAAGTTTGAAAATCTTTGTGAAAGTCCAATACTCGAGTATGTAAAATCAATACTCGAGTTTTCATAAGATGTGAAAGTTTAAAAGCTCTCTGTAAGTCCAATACTCGAGTATGTAAAACCAATACTCGAGTTTTCATAAAATGTGAAAGTTTGAAAGCTCTCTATATGTTCAATACTCGAGTATTGTTTCCAATACTTGAGTATTGACTCAAGGTGAAAAACTTGAAGTGCTTTCTGTAAGTCCAATACTCGAGTATTGCTTCCAATACTTGAGTATTCACTTGTTAAGAAGGATTTGAGCAATTCTCTGTCAAGTCAATACTCGAGTATGCATATCAATACTCGAGTTTCCATTTGACAGTTGATTTTTAGCAAATGCAAAAACTCCAAAACATGTTTACAATTGTTGATTATCATCAAAACACATAGAGAACTAACATTAGCCACTACAGTCATGCCACCCTTCTTAGGGACACATTGGACTGGGCTCACCCATGAACTATCAGATATGGGATATACTATTCCAGCTGAAAGCCATTTAAGAATTTCCTTCTTGACCACTTCTTTCATAATTGGATTCAAGCGCCTTTGATGCTCAATGGAAGTTTTGTGATCATCTTCCAATAAAATCTTGTGCATACAAATAAAAGGGCTAATTCCCTTGATATCAGCAATAGTCCACCCAATAGCATGCTTGTGTGCCCTCAAGACTCTTAGTAGCTTCTCTTCTTGCAAATTAGAGAGGGTAGAAGAGACAATCACCGGTAAAGTGTTAGAATTCCCAAGATACACATACTTGAGATGAGAAGGTAGTGGCTTCAACTCTAAAACAGGAGGAACTTCAATAGATGGCTTCAATGGAGTACTTAAGGCGTCAGACACCTCGAGTGGTTCAAAAGTCCTCGGTCTAGAGTGAGGAAATGAGTCAAAACGAAAGAGCTCTTCAACAGCATCTTCATCGAACTCTTCAAAGCTCTTCTCACCAATCAAGAATGCCTCTAAAGAGTCTTTAATCATGGAGGCATATGATTCTTGAGGAATAATTGTATCTAATATATCTACAAATGAGCATTGAGTAGAATCATCATGAAACTTCAAGGCTTTTTGCATGTTGAATATCACTTGCTCGTTGTCAACCCTCAAAGTGACCTCACCCTTCTCTACATCAATGAGAGTCCTTGTAGTGGCTAAGAATGGACGCCCAAAGATTAGAGGAATTTTCCAGTCAACTTCACAATCAAGCACCACAAAATCCGCGAAGAAGATAAACTTGTCAACTTTAACTAGGACATCCTCAATGATTCCTTTAGGTCTAGAAATGTTGCGATTGGCCAAGAGAAGAGTTACTGTAGTAGATCTTGGCTCTCCTAAACCCAATTGGTTGAAAACAACTAGAGGCATCAAATTAATACTTGCACCCAAATCACAAAGAGCTTTACCATTAAAGTTGGTCCCAATGTTGCAAGGGATGTAGAAGCTTCCCGGATCTTTGAGCTTAGCAGGTAACTTCCTTTGAATGACCGCACTACACTCTTCAGTCAATACCACAGTCTCAAATTCACTGAATCGCCGCTTCTTGGACAAAACATCTTTAAGGAACTTAGCATATTTAGGCATGCTCTCCAAAGCTTCGGCAAAAGGAATGTTCACATGGAGTTGTTTGAACATGTTCACAAACTTTTTAAACTGAGCATCTTCCTCTTTCTTCTTGAACCTTTGAGGAAAAGGTAGCGGTGGCATAGAAGTAGGAGTAGTTGGCTTCTTTGTTTTCTCAACATTCATGTCTTGCTCAACCTTCTTGTCTTTGCCAACATCATGCAAACTTTCTTCAATTGGCTTTCTCTTCTTAGTTTCATCTTCCTCCCCTATACTTTCTTCATCATCATCAACAATCACTTGATCATCTTGCTTTGGTAGAGGAGTACTTGAGCTAGACATATCCAGTAGCACTTTGCCACTTCTCAAGTTAATGGCATTGCATTCCTCTTTTCCAACTCGTTTTGGATTAGGAATGGTATCACTAGGAAGACCGCTTCTTGACATAGCATTCATTTGTATTGCTAATTGCCCCATTTGCACTTCAAAATTTTTAATTGCTGTTTCATGGAGAGAAAAAGTAGCCTTAGAGGATTTCACTTCAAACAAGATTCGATCTAGCATCTTGTCCGTTTTAGACTCCTCTTCCTTAATAGGAACCTGCCTTGATTGCATTTGAAAACCAGGTGGAATAGGCTTAGTACCAGATGAAGACCCATGTGCTTGATTCAAACTATTACCTTGACTCCAAGAAAAATTGGGATGAGTTCTCCAAGCACTATTGTAGGTTTGTGAATAAGGGTTGCCTTGAGGATGTTGAAACTTGCCCATGTAGTTGACAGATTCAGTGGCCATGTAAAGAGGACAATGGTCAGGCATATGGACATCATGGCATTGATCACATGCAATTGGTGTAGCATGAATAGAATGCACATCTTGAGAAGTGCTCTTTTGCATTTGAGACTCAAGCACATCAAAACGCTTGTTCATAGCGGATAAGAGAGTTGCAATTTGTGAAGAAGAGTCTTCTTTTGCATTAGGCATAACTTGGTTAGTCCTCCTATCATTGCCTTGAGTATTGTTTGCAGAAAACTGATCCAACAATCGAATCACCTTATTCACAGGAACATTCCGGTATCCTCCATTGGTCATAGAATCAACCATTGCTTTAGATTGAGGATTAAGTCGAGTGCAAAAGATTTGGACTACAACCCATTTGTCCACCCCATGATTAGGGCATTGCTTCATCAACATCTTGTATCTCTCCCAAGCAGCATAAAGATGCTCATCAGGATGTTGTCTAAAGCTTAGAAATTCATCCCTAGCTTACACTGATTTGTCATCAGAAAAGAACCGAGGTCTAAACTTGGCTTCAAGATCGGCCCAAGAATTGATAGATCCTTCCGCAAGATTGTTGAACCAATCCCTAGCCTTGCCTTGTAAAGAGAGAGGGAATAAACGTAGCCTCAAAACATCTTCGGGAACCCCATTCTGCTTGAAAGAATCACACACTTCCAAGAAGTACATCAAGTGCTTGTTGGCATCTTCATTGTAGAGACCATGGAACATCCCATGCATTTGAAGCAATGTTATCATAGCCGGCTTGGTCTCAAAGGTATGTGCTTGTATTTCCAGCATCCGAGTGCAAGATTGAGGACCTTGCATATTTCGACTAGCAAAGTCATTGACAGTAGCTCTATCATATTCATCGTCTGCCATGGTTACAGATGCAGATTCAGTTGCTTCTTCAATGAGAGGTACTTCGTCCAGTACCACTACCAATCCGTCTGGATGCAAGTTTTGCATATACTGAGATGGTACCTACAAGAGAAACAAGCAAGAGCGAGTATCAAACTAAAACAAAAAATCACAAAGGAAAGAGAGAAAGAAAAATTGTAAACCTAACTAAAAGCTCAAGCAAAATTTACTAACACAAGCCTAAGGTTGACCAAAGGATTTGTTTGCACAAATCCCTGGCAGCGGCGCCAAGAACTTGTTCGCCTTGCAAGTGTATGAGTTTCGCAAGTAATAAAGTGATTAGTAAAGTATCGTTCCCACGAGGATTTGTTTAACAAATTGGTCAAGCAAGAGGCTTAGTGAATTCAATCAAGTTGAGCTAGAACAAAGTTTTCATATGGAATGAGAACTTTTAAAGACTTTTTCCAAAACTAAAAATTGCTAAAGGCAAATGACTTTTGACTTCAATAATAATGGAGCCTAGGATTCTTCTTCCCCTTTTGCATTTCATAAAACTTGGTTAACTTTGTCTCTAATAGCATTTCAATACATATATGTGTTAGTCTAGGGTTCAAAAACACTTGAAATGCTCTCTCAAGTCAAAATCAAGTTTCTCTTCTCATTAAAATGCACAATCTCTTGCTACAATTAGTGAGAATTAATATTTAAGCTACAACCCTAATGTGACAATGCAAGGTTAGTAAATATATCTCTATTTTACCAACAAACCATCCAGTTATCAAGTAAACTTCAAGACAAGCATGATTTCAATCAAGTTCTACACCTAGATTAGCTCTCTCGAGTCAAAACCTATGTGAATAAATCATCTAAATGGAGGCCAATCACTTAGAAGCATTAAGCCAAGGTTGAAATCAACACATATGTATATTTATCTACCAAAAGAGAGGAAACTCCAAGTATTAATCCATACAAAGGGTCAAAAGAACCCTAAAATGAAAGGTTTAGCTACTCATGTTCAAATACAAAGAGAGTCTAAGCAAAAAAACTGAATACATGAAGAAACTAAGAAGAAAAGAGGAGAAAAGAGGAAGAACCAAGGTGAAATCCCCAAAATTTCTCTTAGATTGAGCACCCAAGCCTCCAAGATTGTCCAAATCTCTCTCCCAAGCTCTTCCCTTGTGTGCCCACTTGTTTCCCTAGGTCAAGAGTGTGTTTTTCGACCCTTCCCTATAGGTTAAATAGGGTTTTTCTGTTTCTGAAATGAAAAAACTCACAGCTGTACTTTCAGCACTTTTTTACGATTGGCTGCGGCCAGTCGTGGCTTCCCGCTGAAACTACTAGCTGTGGTCAGTTGTGATTGCTCGCGGCCAGTTGTACAGGTTCTTCTAACTTGAACTGCTTCACCTCCTTTATCTCTTTTCTTGTTTCTTGGTTCTTATAGAGCTTCAAAACTTATCCTCATCTTCCTACAAAAGAGGAAGCAATTATCAATTCTCAATTGAATCAAAAACTCTATAATAACAAGGATTTCTTTGATTTTTGCCTTATACTTGGATATGCACATTTTCCTCTATAACTTCATTTCTATGCACATTTTGAACCAAAAATAGGTAAAAAGAGAGAGAAAATATGCTGGAATGCTGTCAATTTCTAAGAGTTAACATGGACATATGGGTGCGGTGGGGGATGGGAAGAGGGAGGAGAATGAGCTGGAGGAGGGGGAGACTTATAGACATAAGGGGGTGGTGGGGGAGACTTATGGACTATCGGAGGCGGTAGGGGATAGGAAGGGGGAGGTGAATGAGTTGATGGAGGTGGAGACTTGTGGGCATAAGGCGATGGTGGGGGATGTGATGGGGGAGGAGCATGAGCTGTAGGAGGCAGAGAATTATAAACATATGGGGGTGGTGGGGGATGTGAAGGGGGAGGAGAATGAGATGGTGGTGGGGGAGACTTGTGGATTACCGGAGGTAGTTGGGGATAAGAAGGGGGAGGTGAATGAGCTGGTGGAGGTGGAGACTTATGGACATATGGTGGTGGTGGGGGATGGGAAGGGGGAGGAGAATGAGCTGGAGGAGGGGGAGACTTATAGACATAAGGGGGTGGTGGGGGAGACTTATGGACTACCTGAGGCGGTAGGGGATAGGAAGGGGGAGGTGAATGAGTTGATGGAGGTGGAGACTTGTGGACATAAGGCGGTGGTGGGGGATGTGATGGGGGAGGAGCATGAGCCGGAGGAGGCGAAGACTTATAAACATATGGGGGTGATGGGGGATGTGAAGGGGGAGGAGAATGCGATGGTGGTGGGGGAGACTTGTGGACTACTGGAGATGGTGGGGGATGGGAAGGGGGAGGAGAATGCGATGGTGGTGGGGGAGACTTGTGGACTACTGGAGGTGGTGGGGGATGGGAAGGGGGAGGTGAACGAGCTGGTGGAGGTGGAGACTTGTGAACATAAGGGGGTGGTGGGGATGTGATGGGGGAGGAGAATGAGGGGGAGGAGGGGGGTGACTTGTGGACATAAGGGGCTGGTGAGGGATGCGAAGGGGGAGGAGAATGAGATGGTGGTGGGGGAGATTTGTGGACTACTGGAGGCGGTGGGGGATGGGAAGGGGGAGGTGAATAAGCTGGTGGAGGAGGTGACTTGTGGACATATCGGGGTGGTGGAGGATGTGAAGGTGGGGGTGAAAGATATGGTGGAGGGGGAGACTTGTGGATATAAGGAGGTGGTGGGGGATATGAAGGAGGGTGATGGTGATGGTGGTGTTGATGGTGATGGTAAGGGTGGGGGTGGGGCTTTGGCGGGTGTTGTTTGTGATGAGAGGGTTGATGTTGGTCATGCTTTGGGGGAGGAGTGCTATGGTAGTAGGGTGGTGGTGGATATGAATTATAGGATTTGTCTTCAGCATTAATACTGATTGCAGCTAAGTAAATGGAGGCTGCCAATACAAGTAGAGGCCACTGCCTCGGCCCCTTCCAGGTTCCCATCATCTTTTTGTCTATTTCCCATATTCGCTACTTGCTTCTCACAATGTTGGTTCGAACCCTTTATATAGCTGAAGCCCTCCACCATGTCAGATTAGATTTCTCAATTTAATGCATTGACAGCCTGGAATCTTCATCAATTAAAGCAATAATTTATTTATGTTTCTTTTTTTTTTTCCTGGGATGGAGAGACATAGCATACTTGAACTATTGAGATCCAAGTCTCGCATTCATTTGATAATTCCCACAATATGTGCTCAGATCTAAGTCAAAGGGGAGAGTTGCAATGGAATGGCTGGATGAGAACCTGATGGACATGTTAAATTATTGCAGAAGCGTGTCTGAGAAGTTAGATTTCATTTTTTCCTTTGCATTAGAGACACTCCAGGCGACTATGAGAAACTTTTTTAGAAGGGTGATGTACAGATGTACAACGCAAGGTTTTCTTTGTTTTTAAATGGCAAATAGTTTTTGAATAGCAACACTAAATATCAAACGAATGAACTACTTCTTCAGCTTACCAGACGTCTCTGTCAATACAAATGATTGAGAAAACTACAAAAGGCCTACATATACGAACATGCACCTTTATTGAGGTATACATATTACCCATTAAAAGACCATTGCACTACATTCAGATAACCATTGCACTACATTCAGATAAACCCCTAAGATTAAACCTCACTAGTCTTAAACTTCCTGCTCAAAATTGTCTCTTGCATTGTAATTCACTGTTCTTATGATAGCAGCGTCAATTCATCTATTGTAATATCTTTCCACATGCAGATATAATATAGTATCATGCATGTATAATATAGTATATGCTCAGGGACGGATCTTTAATTTTAAGGGACAATCCCGCCCCCCCCCCCCCCCCCCCCGCGCCAAAAAAAAAAAAAATATTCAGAATTTTTTTAATATAATATAATATAAAAAAGGTATGTTATCTTATATATTAGACTTGTTAAAATACTTTTATTATATATTTGGCCCCCTAATATTTTTTTAATTAGTTAATGAATATATATTTGGCCCCTGAATATTTTTTTTTTTAATTGGTTAATGAGTATTCATTTGATTCCCCAAATATTTATTCTAAGATCCGCCACTTACATGCTACTGATGTCTTTAATAAGACTCAATTTAATAAGACTCCGTTGACTTTTCTTAAAAGATTAAAGAAACTAAATAAGTTATTTAATAATATATTATATTACTCGTATATATCAGTTTATAACTCTAGCAAATTAATTTGAATAAAAAAGATGAGTATAAACATTTTAAAATAACTTATTTAGTTTTCTTAATTTTTTTTTCAAAAAAGTCAATTATGTCTTATATTTAGGATTAGAGGTAGTACTGAACTAATTGTTTAATTACTATAGGTGGGTTTGTGTCCCATGCATTCTTGAAGCTTGGAGTTCAGTTTCTCTTCTCAACCCTCATCTACACCGTTAATTTCACTAATTGTTAATCTTGGCTATCAATTTTATCTTTACCACATGCGGTAAAATTGAATGACCAAGATTAATAATTAAATGAAATCAACTAAGTAAATGAAAGATGATAAAGGGATAAGAAGAGAAGCGGCTTCCTGAAGCTCGTGGAGGTTACCATTATAATGTTCTAACATGTTACCCACGCCGACCTCCCTTCAATTAGATCCCGGCCCCCAAAAAACAAAAGAGAAAAAATGAAGTCGTGCTTCCACATGTACGTGGTCTACTTTCTCGGCTACATCTGGGCTCGCTTTATAAGATAATTGACGAGGAGTATACAATTGGTGCAGACAACAGATCGCAGTAATTGATACCAGATCAAGGAAAGAGATCTACAGATTAATATCCTACGAAAAAAAAAAATATTTAGTGCTTTTGTTATAGCAGCTCCTTTATTATATTGCAGAAACATCTGCCTTCCTATTATTCAGTCAAAAAACAAGTGTTACTAGGTCACATTATATGATAAGAAAATCAAAATAGATTTTGTGATGTTTATTGCATTAGAAGCATCCCAGCAGTGTTAAAATTCCACGTCAGAACCCCCATCAATGTGTTGATATTTGTTTCTTACAAAGAAAGCCTGCAATCGCTCATAGATATATGATCTTACATGTGCAAGGGTAAGTGTTGTCTATGAAAGTCTTCGTATTATCACACACATATATAAATTGCAACATATTTCAGGTGGGTGATCTTTCACACTATATATATAATGCTCCTTGATATTTTTTTTGTCTATGGGACGTCTTTAAGGGTCAGGTGGCTTTCAAGCAAAAAAAAGGGTCAGGTGGCTGACTTTTATCTAATAATATTACCTCCAATCCTTAACACTTAACAATGTTATTAAACTCAGATCGGACACTGAACTAGTCAAAGTACTGGGTTAAGAGTTAGTAGGTCGTCAAATTAGATTGAAACCATCCAGAGGTAACCTTAGATATGGTTATGTGAGTTTTAACTATGGCTTGAATCCGCCCAATATAATACCCCAAGATTGTATTTCACTTAAATATTATATTTTGGCCATTTAGGACCTATTGAAAATAGGAAAGTATGTTGTCTCCAAATTAGTAAGTGTATTTATTCTGTTTCTTGAATCAGTTGTCGGTAGAACTTAATAGAGCAAAATTCAACTCTCTAGATTTTAATAGGGGTCATAAAATATTGTAAAATGCCGAAAAAACCCCTAAACTAATTAAATGGAATTTCCAACAATTCAAGAACAATTAAATTCACACTTAGGGGTATATTGTCATATAATTCACATATTGACAAAATTAAGCCGTAAAGGAGTAGGAAGGGATTTAAAATAATTAGTAAACACTAAAAATTAACCATTGGACATCAAAAACTAATCTTAATTACATAACATCCATAATTAACCTAATGGCAAATATCAATAAACAATTTGGAATATATTGGTCAAATTCAATATTAAAGTTTAACAAGGAACCAATAAATGAAACAATTGGAATTAGTAGGATCATAATTGGATTGTGGAACAATTAAAACACTACAAACTAAACCTAATTAAACTAAATCAAATATTAAACAAGAAGAAAATTAATTTAGGGCTTTAGTCACAACAAAACTGTAATACCCCAAATTGACAATTATGGTAAATTCAATATTTTGTTTGATGGCACTTATTTAAAATATGTGAATATGTGGTCTCAAATTTTGAGATATATTTATTTTATTTATTAGGATATTTTCCCTTAGAATTAAGGTAGTTAATATTTTATTTTTCTAAAAATTGATTGGAATCATAAAATATCCTAAAAATACAAACAATTCCCAAATTCAATTAGGGATTTTATAGGACCTAAAGAAAGCAAGGAAAAATTAGGAAAACACATCCAATAAATAGGGGAGCATAATAGGAATTAGTGGGCACTTGAATTTTCACTAAACAAAATGATTATGTAAATTTTTATAATTAATCAAGGGATTAAACTAAGAGGATGTAAATCTCAAAATTCATAATTAAATAAGAAACTAGATTTTTCTAAAACCCTAGAATTAATACCTAGCTCGTGTTAAATTCATAAAATGTCATAGGAAATTATCTCAACACTTGAAACAATTAGGAGACAATTATTAATAATTAATGGGCAATTAATTAACACTAATGGAAGGTTTAGATAATTATTTACAATTAGCATTAAAAATCACCAATTAGAGGAAGGTTAGGCCAATTAAAAGCAAAGAACCAATAAGAGATTGAGATTAGCACTAAATGAATTATTAACAAACACAATTATTCCATGAACCAATAAACAACAACCAAGTGGTAATTAAGCTTAGGATTAAGGTGTTAATCAAATGTTAATTAAGGGTTGAAAAGTCAACAATTGCAACTATGATCTAAAGGCCAAGATTTTCCCTCATAAAGCTAATCTAATGGCTCTAATTAATTATGATAAAGCTTAATCCTTGTAATTAAAATCAACCAATAAGATAAATCCTTTTAGATAATTGTGAGGTAAATAAAAACACAAAAATTGGTGCATAGAAGAATGCACGGTTTCACTTGTCTTCTTAGATAAGGAATCAATTGAATAATGTTTAATCAAAACACACATACAAGATGAATCACCACCCTAAAAGATGAGTCATGAACCTAGCAAGAATGAATCACTAATCTAACAAGCATGAGTCACAAACCTAAGGGATGAATCACAACCTATCCAAAGACTTTCAAGGCTTTGGAGACAAGGTGATGTAAGGGATGATGTAGGGGAAGATGAGGTGTAAAACATAGGTGGACCAATGAGGAAGAGGATAATTAAAATAACTAAATTAGTTTATAAAAATAATTCTAGATAAGAACTAATAAAACCTATACAAATTAAATCATATCTTGAAATCCTTGAACTAAGTATGAAAACCAAGTTGAGATTCATAACAAGCATAAATCAAGCATGAAGACAAGTATAACCAAAGCCATTTTCATGATTGTTTGAGAAATAGAACCAATAGGAAAGATAGGCAAAATCGGTCTCAAAATGAAGCTAAGAATTCCTAGGGTTCAAAACCAATGAGTAATTGAGCAAACAACTTCATTAGACTACCTAAACACATTCTTTTCTATGGATTCTAATTAGTAGAAAGCAAGCCAAATCCTTTGGATAATAGATATAAATGTTGGAAGAGGATAATGTACTAGGGTAATGACTCATGTAGGTGACTCAAAAGCAATTTGAAGGGTTAGGATTTGTGCTCTAAAATACCCTAAATCCAATGGCCAAGAATTGCCAAGAGTGGAGTTTCAAATAATTACAACTTTGCCCAACCCTTCTACTATAAATAGGGGCTTTGGCCCTTCACAAAACTCACACCAAAACCAAGCAATCTGAATATTAGAGAGAGTGGAAGAAGCTTGAAGGAGTTCAAGAAGAGGTAAGCAAGTTCTTTAGTTTCTAGCTTTTTAATTCTTAGTTAGAAGTAGCTTAGATCTTAAATAGTTTAGAATAATTTTAAATTCATGTTTTTATAGTTAAAATTGGTTTTATTTCGAAAAAATAATGAAGAAAGAGTTTTAGCAAAATTTCCGGAAAAGAACACCGAAGTAACGAAGTTCTGGCGAAATTTCATCGGTTCTGGAATTTCTGAACCAGTCACGAAAATACTATTATTTTATGCTGAAATCATGGTTGAAAAATTCTGGAAAAATTCATGGTTGAAGTAGACATATAGGGATTTTTAAATATGTAAAGAACATGTCCAAATGATTTCTGTACAGGGAGATAAAAATTTCCAAAGTTAGGGCTACGAATTTCTGGAAAATTCTGGACAGATGTTCAAAAATTAAAACTGGGAATGCACCGTGGAATCTGGGCAAAGGCTATTATTTTTTCTTGAAACTAGACGTCATAAGGGTTCTGAGGAATTTTACGGATCCTTGTTTCGATTTTTCTAGAATTAGTTATGATTTTTCAAAGTTAGGCGAAATTCTGCCCAGATTTAAGAACCAGCGTTTTTCTCAATAATAAAGGGAAGTAATTAATTAATAAATCCACCAAGGGTAAAATAGTCATTTGTGGCTAGAATATCTATTGGGATATTGATTTTGAATTAATAAATAAAATATTACCTCATAGGGAATCTGTGATCGCTGCGCAACCGACGACGTACCGTGACCACGACAAAGGTACGAACGCGTACTGTAACACTAACTCTGATGCTTATTGTACACTTGTATGTGGTAGATATACTCATAGACTGTGACTCTGCTTGAGAATTATTTGAATATATACGGGTTACAGTCTTAGTAATGCCGTTTGAGTTTTCCTAGCGCGCTGAGGACACGATAGGCCATCGTGGCACTGGTGAAGAGTGCAGACTGGATTGATGTGAATATGTGATGATTGAATTGATATATGGTTATGCTATACTGTCATGAAATACCTGTCATATATAACTGTTCATAAGCATGAGGTTAATCGTTACCTGAGGTTCAATGGGAATTGAACCTCAGCTCTTACCATAGCCTCAGGTTCTGGTGGAGGCAGAGTTGCTGACAAGGGTAAGTAGCTAGCTTGAGGATACGGGCGGGGGATTGTTCTGCTGATTTTGTCTTTCTGATTTGTTTTTTTCGGTTTAGTTTTGAATACTCGAATTACTCGGATGACTGTACTAATATCAGACACACCAACAATGGATGATTATCAGTTACTCATTTTGTTTTGAAGGGAAAACTTTTTCTGATGCCACTCTGATTATTTTCTCAAACGCTCTGATATTCCCTTTTAAAAACCACTTTTAGAAAAAGACGAGATGTTACAAAAACTCAATTGGATCATTTTTGGTAACCCAAACCATGACCAAACCCTTGCCCAAATCAACAAGAAAGCCCAAACCAACCCAAAAACAATTCCAAAAAAAAAAAAAAATCAGAGGGGGGCACGGTTGTGGTAAGGCTTCAAGGAGAAGGAAATGCTTTTCATCACATGTGCCAAAAGGTAGCTTCTAGGATACAAAGTACTATTCCATTCTTGCACCCCAAGTACTTTAGCTTCTAGGAGAAGGAAAAAGAAAGAGAAGAGGGGAGAGAGTGAGAAAAGTCAGATGATGCATGTGGATAGAGAGGATGTGAGATTTCAACCTTACCCTAGATCCAATGGTGGAAATTTGACAAGAGGAAAGTTGCATTTAATTACCAAATTGTCCAACCTTTTCACTATAAATAGAGGGCCAAGCTCATTCATTTTCCTCACACCAAGCAAAGCATCATCTGCTTATTTGAGAGAGAGTTGAGAGAGCTGAAGGAAGGCTTGAAGAAGATCAAGCTGTAGGTAAGCAAAGTTCTTTAGTTTTGAGTTTAAATTCATAGCTAGAAGTAGTTTAATCTTTAAAATTCTAGAATAATTTTAGTTTCATGTTTTTATGGTTAAAAATAGCTTGTTTCGAAAAATTAGTGAAGATAGTGGTTCTGCAAAATTTCTGGGCCAAGAACACTGTAGTAACAAAGTTCTGGCGAAAATTCGTCGGTTAGGCGATTTCTGAACTAGTAACAGAAACACTCATATTTCATGTTGAAAATGATATTGATAAATTCTGAGAAAATTCATAATGAAAGTAGACATATAGAGATTTTCAAATATGTAAATAACATGTTGAAATGAGCTCTGTACAGTGAGAAAGAAATTCTCAAAGTTTATGTTGCGAAAATGCTGGAAATTCTGGGCAGAGGATGAACACGTGAAATCTGGGAATGATTTTTGAAATCTGGACAAAGCCTGATATTTTTTCTAGAAAATAGACATCCTAAGGAGTCCGGAACGTTTTACGGATCTTCGTTTCGATTTTTCTAGAATTAGTTATGATTTTTCAAAGATAGGCGAAATTTTGCCCAATATTGTCCAGCGTTTTTCCACGAATTTTGAAGAAATAAAATAATGGTTTAATGTATCAAGGTAGAATAGTCAGTAGTGGCCAAAATATATTTTAGGATATTATTTATAAATTAATAATGCAATATTCCTCATATAGGAAGACTGCAATCATTCTCTGATCAACGTTACACCGGAACCACGTACCGAAATTACCAACCCAGGTACGGACGCGTACTGTAACACTAACTCTAATACTTATTGTATGCTTATATGTGATAGATAGTCTGAAACTCTGTTTTTGAAAATTGATCATACACATACAGCTTGATACGGGTTATAGTCTTGATAACGCCGTTATGTTTTCCTAGCGCTGAGGACACGGATGTACACCGTGGCACTGGTGAATAGTGCAGACTATAATAACATGCATATTGCAGTGGTTGTGTTATGTTATTATGTGAATATGTGAATATTGTATGTGATTAAATGTTGTTTTGCCATGGATATCTGTCTTACATATTTGATACATAAGCATGAGGTTAACCGTTACCTGAGGTTCAATGATAATTGAACCTCAGCTCTTACTTTAACCCTAGGACCCTCAGGAGGTCAGTCCGAAGAGAAGGGTAAGCAGATAGCGTGACGAAGCGGACGAGGAGATTTCTTTTGAAATTTTTATTTTACCGTCTTTTTTAATATTCGAATATTTTGGATGATTGTAACAGTACACAGATACATCATTATTGAATGTTATTCAGTTACTCATTTTCACGACTATTCCGATGCTCTACTCTGATAAACCCTTTTTGAACTCTGATAATTTTATTTCGAAAACGCTTTAGAAAACGGGGTGTTACATTTTTGGTATCAGAGCAAACATTCTGGCCCGAAGTTAACTAAGTTACTCCAGACAGTTTGGTGTCTAGAAAGGGTTTTGTGGTTCGCAATCAGTCTCCGTGAATTCGGCGAGCCTTCCACAAATACACCGGCCTGGCCAGACTTGAAGGTTGGAGCTAAATACCCAAGAGGGGGGGTGAATTGGGTATCTTTAAAAATTTAAAGATTCTACTCTGTTTTTGGGTAAGTAACACAGGGTAAAACAGAGGAGAGAAGAAGAGAAGCAATGCACTACAAGATTTATACTGGTTCGGTCCTTTCTCTGACCTACATCCAGTCCCCAAGCCTCACCTGGGATTTTCAATCCACTATAATCAAATATTGATTACACACTCTGTACTAAGAGTTGTTCTCTCACTAGAACACACTCCCCCTTACAAGTTTTAATCAATACTCCCTAACTACCAAGTCCCCTGACTTGTAGTTATCACAATCGGTAAATGATTTACAAGATGATACTCTCTCTCAGAGCAGATAGGATAATCACTGAAGTACAAAGTATCAAAATGATACAATACAGATGAAAGCTTGATACAATAAATGACTCAATAAATTTTCGCTCTAAATAGTTGTATCAGCTTGAGAAGAAGTTAATGCACTCTATTTATAGGTAGAGAACATTCAATGATCGTTGAAAGATGATTCCAACCGTTGGAAGTGATTAGCTTGGGTTCTGGTCATCTTCTCTCTCTAAACTTCTGCTAATCCAAGTGCTAATGATGTCTGATGTGTCTCTCTGAGTTTTTGCCCGTTGGAATTGACTTTACTTGATGTAGTAAACTTCCTTTAACGTTCATTAGGCGTGCTCAGAAGGATTAGCTGAAAGTAGGTGAGATTGTGCAGATGCATTAAATGCACTGTTCACCTTTTTGCTTTTTCTTTCAATTCTTCATTAATCTTGATCTGTGCTAACTGAAATCACTCAACAAACTTTGTCAAACATATCTGGGATCATGAGTGAATGATGTATGGAAGCAATTAGATCAAATAACAAGATATAGCAGATTTCACAGATTTGAAAAAGCACCAACGGTCACTAACCTTGAGGTCAGTTCATCCAACCTCGAGGTTAGCTTGAAAGGTTTAGGCAATTTGTTGATTTTAAACCGTCCAGCCTCGAGGTTGCAATATGAACCTCGAGGTTTCTCTTAAAAAAAGAAATCTTTTCAAACCTTTCATAAACTCACAAACCCTGAGGTTCCAAAGGTAGCCTCGAGGTTTGAAGTTATTTTCAAACCTTCAGTTTTCATAGAAACTCGACAACCTCGAGGTCATAAAACCATACTCGAGGTTAGCCTTTGAGAAAATGAAGTTCAGTGTTCAATCATAAAGCTTACCCTCGAGGTTACAACCTTAACCTCGAGGTTTTCATAAAGACTTGAAAAACCTGTTGCTCTCTATAAGTCATAATACTCGAGGTTGATAACTCATACTCGAGGTCAATGTGTTTTTCTTCAAGCTTAAGTTTCAAACCAAAGTATCCAACCTCGAGGTTGAAACATGAACCTCGAGGTTTCCATGTTTGATGAAAACCATGAATTCTCTGGATGGATCAAAACTCGAGGTTAGCTCTTGATACTCGAGGTTATAAGTCTAAATGTAAAACTTGGGGTTTTCATTAAGGCCTGAACCTCGAGGTTAACTTTCCAACCTCGAGGTTTCACGTATTTTCTTTGTGAAACCAAGTTTTGACACTTAACCTTAAAAACCATTTGTAAGGCTCAACCTCGAGGTTGAAAAACCAACCTCGAGGTTTTCTCTTCAACAAGATTTTAACACTTAAGAGCAAAACCTCTTTAATTGTTTGTAGTTGTTGGCAATCATCAAAACCATCAGAGAACTAACAAGACTGTTTGAGTAACAGAGTTAGGTTTGGAGTTTTTCAAAAAGTCTTTCCGGCTAGAACTTGGCTCAATTATAAGAAACCATTGGTGCCGAAGGCAAGGCTAGTCTATATGGATCGGTCAAGCAGTCGCCATAGAGTTGGTGAGACCCCCATGATAGACACTTACCTGGCCAATCGGTTGATTAACTGAGTTGGGCTCTAAGCCGTAGTTTTGGAACACATTTCGAAAAGAGTACTGATGTAACTTCGGTGTACATGTTGCAGGCAATAGCTAGACCACCCATTAACCATCAGAGAGCCCCTTTCGTTCAGCAATACGGACGCATGAGACGCGTTGCCCGGAAGACTGTGAACCCGCAGCTGGTGGGCCGAAGGTTAAATCCTGACCCCGTATACCCTCCGCCCGCACTAGTACCCCAGCACGTGCCAGCACCTCCTGCCCCTGCTAATCCCTTAGGGCTACCGTATAACCCCTACTATCCGGGAGAGCACCTGCATGACCCAGAGCCTGAGTATCACCCGGGCCTAGATTACCCTGACGACCTGTACGATCCCAATCCCATACCGGCTATACCCCTGAACATCGCACCTGCACCTGGTGCCCAGCAGGCTCACACCATTCCTCTGTTGGGGACAATTTTGACTATATTGACGTAGCAGACCTGGTGGAGGAAGATGCTGATTCCGACTATGACTTCATTGAGCTAGCTGACTTAGAAGATGAGCACGCAGACAATGTAGCTGATTTAGAAAACGCTGAAGCTGAAAACCTACGATATGTGCTGGATGGCAACCGCGAGCTGACAGAGACGCTATATGACGGGTTCGTGATGGCAGGCTGTAACGGGGCAACCGTTCAAGAGCATTACCTGCGCTTCTTGACTCGTGTTAAGGAGATTTATGATATGAGCATGCCCTTTAACAACCCTTACCCTCCCGAAGATTGGATCCGATCCACTCTTCACTACTTCCCTCGCACCAATTTCTGGATACATAAGACAAATGAG
The DNA here is from genome assembly GCA_034222035.1 of Acacia crassicarpa. Lineage (NCBI taxonomy): Eukaryota > Viridiplantae > Streptophyta > Magnoliopsida > Fabales > Fabaceae > Acacia > Acacia crassicarpa. The sequence goes on from JAWXYG010000011.1 coordinate 37,273,031, forward strand.
CTTCTCGACGAAGGTCCCATAGTGGAGGTCTACATCCACCTTTGGCAGATCCGGAGTTGGGTGCATCGGGCTATGTGAACCTGGAGGAAGGAAGGAAGAACCCGAAAACAGTCCAAGAAAGCGGTGGAAGATTATGACACGTAGTAGTAGAACTAATTAGTAACCAGACTAGTAGAAATAGTTGTTGATCCTAGTACACCCTTAGGGAGTAGATTAGAGTACTTAGTAAGATTGTAATGAAGTAGCTATGATGATAAATTGCACCTTGACTGTGCAAAATATTCGATATATATAATATGATATTTTATCTCTATTTTGTCTTTCTCTAATGATCTATCTATTATCCGTCGAAATTAGACTAATGGCAACTTTAAGAGGAGCCAGAGCTCCCCGAGGTCGAGGCCGAGGTAGAGGTCGTGGTAGACAACCACGAATCGTACCCATACATGAGTTAGACCAGCAGGAACCACCACCACCACCTGTTCAGGAGGAAATCCAGGAAATGAGGCGTGTGATCCAAGAACAAAGGGTTCTTATTGAGACACTCCTTACTGATCGATAGGGAGGACAGAATGAAGGACAAAATGGGGAACGAAAAGATGATGAAGAGGAGCAACAGAATACCAAGGGAGAAGGAGATCACGACGAGCACAATGATGAACAGAGCCATGCATCTGAGGGATCCAACCGGTCCCAATCACCTCCCCGACGGGAGAGAGCGATGGCAGAGCTACAGCGACCGAATAGAGTGGTCGAGAACACCCAATACTGGGTAACACAGTTCTGCAAGCTGAAACCCCCAGCCTTCCGAGGCAAACTTGACTCAGCAAAACATTGGTTGATGCGCCTGGACAAGATCTTTGAGGTCTTGGAATGTCCTGAAGACAGAAAGGCACAACTGGCAATTTACAAGTTGGAAGGAGATGTAGACCGCTGGTGGAAGGGGACTGCAACAACATTGCGAGCACGTCACTGTCCTGTTACATGGGAAAAATTCAGGGAAAAATTCAACGAACAGTACTTTCCACCTTCTGTTCAGATGACCAAGGAGTCCGAGTTTCTGCACATCAGGCAAGGGCAAGAGGAGTCTTTTGACGATTACTATGCCCGCTTCACCAACTTGTCTCGATATTCAACCCACTTTAGGCGGAATGAAGATGAAGGTAGTATGGCAAACCTACTGATTTACGGGTTGAAGTATGAGATAAGGGAGAGACTTGTATCGCAGCAATTCTCCGAATTGATTCAAGCGGTGGAGGCCTGTCGATTGATCGAGCGGAATCTGAAAGAGCTTAGGAAGACCATAGTCTTTCATAGCAGTGGTCCCAATCGTGGCGGTTTCAACCGTGGAAACTCTTCACAGAAACAGAAGACCACTTGGGGTAATTCCCGTAATGGGAATAAAAGGCCATTCCAACTTGGACAGCAGAACTTCCCAAGGGTACAGACATCCAGAGCATGTCCAAAGTGCGGAAGGTACCACCAAGGGACTAACTGCGCAGGGAAGCTCATGTGCTACAACTGCCAGTAGCCGGGGCACATTAGCACGAACTGTCCGCAATGAGCACTAGAGGCAAGGCCGCAAAACCCAGGTCGGGTTTTTGCTTTGACAAATGAAGAAGCCAGAAGGTCTCCCGAAATGATCAAAGGTACTATTTCTCTTAACGGAAACCTACTTCAAGCATTGTACGATTCGGGTGCTAGTCACTCGTTTATTTCATATGATTGCGCAAAGCGGCTAGGTATGCATGCACATAGACTACCTTATGATCTGCTAGTAGCCACACCACTTGGTGCAAAATCCTTAGCTTCTGATGCATGTCTTAATTGTATTGCGAGTGTAAACGGACGAGATTCAAACATAGATCTTATCCGGCTACCGCTCAGTGGCATCGACATCATTCTCGGTCTTAACTGGCTGACGGCTAACAATGCGATAATTGATTGCGGAAGTAAGGAGATATCCTTTGCACCCCCGCGCAACCGGAGCAAGGTTGATGGGAGTCTGAGTTATATCTCTATTACAAAAGCAGAAAAATGCATACAGCATGGGTGCCAAGCATACATGGTGTTTTTCTCTGTCAAGGCGGAAGCTGAACCCTCACTCCTGTTGGTTATGATTAGTTTTGATGATGTCTTATATAGATGCCATTCTTAATAGCAAAAAGATTGAGTAATATTGTTATCTCCTACATTGACTACCTGCTATATTGAATGTAGATTATTTGAAGTTAAATTAAGAAGAATAATCAAGAAGGAGATAAGAGATGGAAGAAAGAAAGCATTTGCAAAAGTTGAAATGAAGCTTCATCATGTTCTGAATGTTGAAGAAGGCAGAAGCTGCAAATAATGATGAGCCCAAGTTAATTGATGAAGAATGATCAAGTTGGGAGATGGAAGAAGGAATAACTTGTTGAATTTAATGAAGAGATCATTATTCAAGTTCTTATATTGATGCTAGAAGTCTCCAAGGTCATATGGAAGTTGGAATGGCTCAATTCACAGTTAAATCAAGCAAATATGAGGTCCAGGACGAGTAAACTCGAGGTTTGGGTATAAACCTCGAGGTTTGAGTGTCTTTAGCATTTTTGGTGTCACTGGACCAGCCAACCTCGAGGTTGCAAGTGCCAACCTCGAGGTTGTAGTCATAACCTCAAGGTTTCAGCACTATCAGCAACTCTGGTGCACTCTGTTCCACGTTCAGCTTCTGGCGACCTTTGATAATTTGATGATATCTTCCAAACCAGAGATCGGATTGAGACGAAACCAAAAGCATTGGAAACTAGACTCCCAACACGTACTTTTGACAAAGATTCAAGTCCAAAGGAGTTCAGATGAATTATTGATGAATTTTACAAGTTGACACAAATATCAGCGTCACAGTCAGGAACAGCCTTTAGTATTTTGAGTATATCTCACAAACGGCAAATCCGATTGAACTGAAATCAGTGGCATATGAAAGTAGACTCACAGAGCTTTCCATCAAGAGTTTAACGGACCAAAACGGAGCTCGGACCAGAGAGATATGGCCCTCAGACATTGCTCTACTGCAGTATGAGAAGCCATACTCGAGTATCAGTTTTGAACCTCGAGTATTATGGCTTACAGAGAGCAAACTGGTTGTCAAAGTATTGACAACCTCGAGGTCAAGTTTGCAACCTCGAGGTTGAGGCTTGTTTTCAAGAACTGAACTTTGCAATTTCAGAAGCAAACCTCGAGTATGGATTTCCAACCTCGAGGTTATCGGGCTCCAGAGGAAAAATGCTCTTTCAACCAAGTTTCCAACCTCGAGGTTACTGTTTCAACCTCAAGGTTGTGAGTTTCTAAAACCAGTACTTGCCTGAAACCTTCAGGCTAACCTCGAGGTTGGCCTCAAGGTTTGTGACCGTTGGTGCAATTTCAAATTTAGGAAATCTGCAATACCTTCTTGTTTGATCTCAATGCTTTCCATGATTATTCTATATTGATTCTAGATATTTTTAACCATCTTTCTAGTGAGTTTCAGACAGATTAATGAAGGTTCATTGAAGGATTAGAGCAAAAAGCAAAAAACTGTCAGAACAATAAATGCACAGCCCAGATAGTTGCTTCCTTTGGTTAATCCACTTGTACACGTCTGCAAAAGGCTAAAAGGAAGATTACTACAACAAGCAAAGTCTTCTCCAACGGGCAAATCCACAGGAAGCCACCTCAGATCAATCATACAACTGGATTAGTTGGAGATTAGAGAAAGAAGCTGACCAAACTTAAAGATAATCAGCTACAACGGTCTGATTGACTCTTCAACGGTCATAAACGGTCACAGACTCTTCTCTACCTATAAAAGACATGGATTGAAGCAGAAAAACAGAGAGACACAAGATTACAATGCCAAGATGCTGAACCTCTGCTTTTTCATCATTCTCACTCTGTTTTTCATATCTAGATAGCTTTGTGAGTGAAATGATCTGTATATGTACTTCAGTGATTATCTATCCATTCCTTTGAGAGGAAATTTATTGTAAACACTTTATCTTTCTGAGAGATACTCAAGATTGGGTAATCTTGAGTGGGTTATACATTGTGTTGATTACAACTTGTAAGGGGGAGTGAATCCTAGTGAGAGGATTACTTTGAGTACAGAGTGTGTGATCAAGCGGTGTATCCTTACAGTGTGTAAGGGGGAAATATCTCTGCAAGAGATTTGTAAAGGCTGCACAAGTGCCCGGCTAAACTTGTGGGATTGTAGCGGTTCTCAAGTACCCGATTAAAGCTTGAGGGAAATAGTGGATTGAAATCTCAGGGGGTGCCTGGGGACTGGACGTAGGTCAAGGAGGGCCGAACCAGTATAAATCTGTTTGCACATTCTCTTCCCTTATCGCTTACATTTCCAGCATATATCTTTGAATGTGTTTACATATATAAATGTGCGGTTATTACTTTCTAAACTGATTTCTGGAAGTTACAAAAAGAGTTTCAAAGTTTTCCAAAGTTTTTATACTTCACCCAATTCACCCCCCCTCTTGGATTCAGCCAGAACTTACATTTGGTATCAGAGCAGGTCTCTTGTTTAAAGGACTTAACCGTCTCAAGAGTTTTAATGGCTGATTTCGGGTGTTCTTCGTTTTCAGAAGGTTTTGATTTTACCATTCCACCACTTTTCAAAGATATTGATTTTTGGTTTTGGAAAGCTAGAATGACTAGTTTTATCAAAGCAACTGATTTTTATATGTGGAATGTTTTTACAAATGATTTTGATTTCAAACCAAGAAAGGATTGGACAGAAAAAGAAATGAAGATGTTTTCTTTGAACATTAGAGCAATGAAAATTCTTCACTGTGCTTTAACTGAAAATGATTATGAGAAAATCAAGTGTTGCTCTAGTGCTAAAGATATTTGGGATACTCTTGATTCTATATATGCTTCTAACAATTGTGTTGAAGTTGAAAGTGTTGACAGTTCATCTGAAACTATAAGCTGTGTATCCATGATTGAGGAACAATTGGAAGTGGAGCATGAAGAAGGAGAAATCCTAGAACACTTCCATAGTCCAGTCAACACAAAAGAACAAGAGGAGGAGGATTCCCAAGATGAGCTCATGGAAGATTATGATGAACTATTATCCAAAGCTCAAGATGCACATATGGTAAACAATTCCAATTCTTCTTGTGTAGATAAGAAAAATGTTTTTGAACAATCACATAAAGTTGTTTTTCAACCATTGGTTGATTCTATTTTGAAAAACAAAAATGATTTCAATGATGCTGGAAAATTATATGGGAAGAAAGAATACACAAATATGAGTCACTTGACATTGCATCCACTAGAACCACACAATTCTTGCAAAGTTGTTCATAATAAGCATCATTCTATTATTTGCAATTATTGTGGAAAATCTGGTCATATTTCTTACACATGCTATATTAGAAGAAATTCTAATGTAAGAAATAAATTTCTTTGGGTTCCTAAAGGACAAGTAAGGTCCAATACTAACTATCAAGGACCCAAGTATAAATGGGTACCAAAATGTCCTTCTAGTGCTCTGTGTGTGCAGATGGATTACAAAGAAAATGGACATAAAGGTATTGAGAAGAAGAAGAATCCAAGAGTTTCTCATGAACCTAAAAGAAAATTCAGATCCGTTGGGAGAACTCATGGAGAAGCCATTGCTACAACCTCATTCTCAAATCAAAAGAAGCAATGGATACAATCAAGAGGACTTTGTTCCACCTCAAGAACAAACAACCATAGAGTACCATTCAACTATCTTGAGGAGAACAAGAAAAGGAGATTCTCTCAACTATCAAATAAAAGACTCTTGAAGTCTATATCCTTTGAGAGAGCTTTGAAGACACCCATTGAAAGACATATGAAGAGTCAATGTGATAAGAAGAGGCAATGGGTGAGTAAAGTCAATCCTCCTTGTACCTAAGGCTAAGGTTTACAATGGTAAAACCTCCTATGCTATCATCTGAAATTTTCTTTAAGGTTTTATATCTTGTAGCCTTAGGAATGAGCATTGCAACTATTTTCCTTAAAATCCGGGTTCTCACATTCTGACCTATTTCTGAAAGAGATTGCAATGTTCAATAGGTATAACTCTTTATGCATACATGATGATTTGAAAAGAAAGTATTTCTTTTATGCATAAGGTCATGATTAATTCATTTTGCTCGATTATTCTGAATTGATTGTATTCAAAGGAGCATGTGAATTTAATTTTGGTTCCTACAAGCTAACGATGATTGGATCCAAGGTTGGATACCAAGAAAGACAAAGATTTATAAAGTTTTGTAGGATGAAAGAAAGCTTCTCAAGAATGCAACATAGAGAAATGATTCAAGTCTTGAGAAAGCTCAATAAGCTATGCTTGATATTAATGGCGAACAACTGAAAAAGAAGTTATCTACACCAATCCATCTCAACCAAGCAAGCTTCTATGAGGACAAGGGGAATTACGGTGATATCTAATCCTTACCCCATATTGTGTTTATATGAAATTCATTTTTGGGTAATGAATACTTGTCTATAATTGCATTCCATTAGCAATCAATCATTTATATTTTTTTTCAGATTGCTAAATGGACATAAATAAATTTGTTAGTGAATTTTTGATAATCAAACAAGTGAGCTTGTGTATAACTTTGTTGATTTTATATTTTTGAAATGCACAAGTGTAAAATCTGTTTGGATTTCAACTCACATTGTTTTGAGAAAATGCATACAAATGCTTTGAAAACATATCCATACTTTGATTGCATTCAAATAATTTTCAAGTTGGAAGTTAATATTGTATATTGAATGTTGGATATGCTTCAAATTTGTCCAGTTGAGTTTTTCCTATCATTCACATATTGATCTTTGGTATTCAATATGATGCCTGAAATTCTCATTCTTTGTTTTCAATCAAGTTAGATCTTGTATCTAACAAGTTGATTATCTATGAGTTTCAAGCTTATCTCCCAAAAAGAATTCAATTTGTGAAAACTTATGCTTTTTGGATAAATTCTTATTGGCCAAGTTATTCCAAGTATTATGAATGTTCATTAATGTATTAACCATTATGTGGAATAACTTACTAGGATAATATTATGGGATTCCAGTCATCCGAACTAGTGAGTTTGTGCTTCATCATCCATGAATCGTAGTACTCATTTTGTTACTCACACACATTAGCATTTGTCTTCATCAATATTTTGAGTAACTATCTATTTATATTCATAATCGTGCGTTAAATGTTCATATACTTTCAAGACTCCCATCTAAGAAGCAAGATTATCTCTTGGCCATAGCAAAGTCATAATGCATATGTGTCTCTATTGCCCTAAAACTGTCTTGCTAATACTTTATCCTTATGATGTTTCATTTTTGGAAAATTCTTCAACATGTTAACTTCAATGTTCAACATGTTTTCTAAAATTGAAGCATACTGATATATTCATTAAACTTATTGACTTCCACCATGTTTTAAAGCGATCATCGTTTTTGAAGCATGTTTCAAAAATGAATCTTTCAGTTATGAAAATTTTGATTTCATAATGTATTATCACAATTTGAGAGAACATTCAAGATTTAAAACACTTTGCATATCTCATTATCCTTCTTAAAAAATCTGATCTCATTCATGAGTTGTGAATTGATAAATGCTTACCCTTATGGATAAGATTTTCAATGCTATTTGATTAAACTTATATGTATTTTATCAATGAAATCTTGTCTGCATAAAGTGTATTTACAAACTATCATTGAGAAATAATCTTCTTGGTATCATTTAGTTGTTACCCTATTTGATTCATTGGCATAAATTTATTCAATTGGGTAAAGCTATAGTTTGGTCTTTGATTGTTATACTCTTTGCTTAAACATCATGTGGTCAAATTATATAAGAGCATAAGAGTTTTCATGTCTAATCAATTGTGGACTCAAGAATCATTGGGTACCAAATAATATACATTTGTTTTGCAGAAAATTCAGTGATTGCTAACTAAAAGAGAATACTCGAGTATGGGAGGAAATACCTGAGCATGGCAAAGTCAGAAAGCAACATTGAGTTTTGGAGAAGCTGAATACTTGAGTATGTTAGTTCAATACTCGAGTATTGGTTGTGGATTTTCAAAAGTTTATCATACACTTTTGAAGTCCAGATTGAGGTTGCAAACTCGAGTATATGCAATGGTACTCAAGTAAAGAAGTAGCAGAAAGCCAATCCTGAAGTTCAGAGATGCTATACTCGAGTATGGAAATGGGTACTCGAGTATCCAGAAGGCAGAGAACACATTGCTGAGAAGAGTGGATGTATACTCGAGTAAGGAGTGCTATACTCGAGTATAGGACCAGACAGACGCCAAAACCGAAGAATATAGGCAAACATAATAGATCATTTCAGTGGCTTTATCTGCAAATTCTATGGCATCACTTGAGTGACATCCCATCACTAGCAAGAAGCTTAAACCAAGATGATAAGGAGCATGCTAGCTTGATGAGAAGCTATCAGCAGAAACTAATCCTATGCAAAGCTCATTCAGAATTTCAGCCTCTAAGATGCATTCAAAACAATGGATAATAGCTATCTAGTAATGCATCTATGGACTACAGAGGATTACAACTTGAGTAATTACGATATTACTCAAGTGAGGTATTGTATTACGTATATACCATAATTATGCTGGGCTAACTTGTTTTCATTCCATTTTATCTCTTGAAGTTTAGCCTAAACAAACTCATTTTCAAATTGATCCTTATGCTTTAAGCACGCTCATTATTATACAAAGCATAAGTGATTTCTTTATACCAATTTCAAGTCCACCCAAGTGAACTTGAAAGTTTTTCAATTCTGAGATACAGTGTTATGAGCAAAGATTGATTTTTCCAAACCTTATAACATTTGGTGTCACATTATTATTTGGTATCATTAAAGGGAATTTAACATTTTAGTCATTCATTCATTAAGGGGGAGCTTCACATTCAGATGTGTTTTATATTCTATAAGCTCTTCTCTTTTTATTTGAAGAAAATCCTTTTAAACATACTCATCTACATTCACTACCTTTTATTAGTTTTGATGATGAGTTAATTTCACTCTTAAAAAAAATCGTATATTCTCCTTTCACTATTATTTGAAAATATCTTTTCAAAAGGAACACTTTGATATCCAGTTGCACTAACAAATCTCTTCTGGAAAGAATGTTTTTTTAATTTGTAGCAGGAGATTTGATTATGTGTTACAACTTTGGATGATCAACCATTGAAGCTGAGATGTGCTCTACATGGATGATCTATAAAGGAAGAGCAAAGGATCAAAGCTGAGTGCTGATCATATTCAAATGCGACAATCTTCAAGAAGCCAGCACTTTCATCCTATCATACAAGATGTTCATGATTCTGCTATTGAGCCTCTTCAAAGAATCTCACATGACTGCTTCATCTAAGGCCAAAGCAATACAACCATATTTCTTGCAGCAAGCAAATGGATTTCCTTGATCATTTATCAGTTTGCGGAACCAACATGAGCATTTCTAAACTCTATCTTTTTATATTCAGTAAAAATTTTGCATATGTTTGGTATCTATATGCTTTAAATGTAAAAGATGTCTTGAAAACCTCTCCAAACTCTCTCAAATTTGTTTTTCATAAAAACGTTCTACATTGCTCCATATTTTAGAATGGAAGCACTTTCAATCCGGGAGAGAAAATCAGTTTCTTTGACTCTTTTAATCAGGTTTCATTTGTTTTTAAACATGCATAGGGTGCATAGGTTCTAGGTGTTGTGTCTCATTGCATTTCATTGTATTTTGCTAATTTTGTAGTAATTGGTTCTGATATCAGTGATTATCAGAGTGTTTATTCTTTCTGATATCAGTTCTGCGGGTATGAAGTTTGCTCAAGGAATACATTTCTTGTTGTTTATGATACTAATATGTTTATCTGCTGCCATCCTCTGATTAACTTGTGTTAAAATGCAAAATTGGTCATTTTCTGATAACTTAACATTCAACTTTTTGCTAATGACAAATAAGGGGGAGAGAATGGCAAGAAAAATATGTTGCATCTAATGTATTCTCATATTCATATATATTTTTCTTGCCATTCTCTCCCCCTTATTTGTCATTAGCAAAAAGTTGAATGATAAGTTATCAGAAAATGCATCTAATGTATTCTCATATTCATATATATTTTTCTTAAAGTATTTGCCATCATCAAAAAGGGGGAGAATGTTGGTTATGATTAGTTTTGATGATGTCTTATATAGATGCCATTCTTAATAGCAAAAAGATTGAGTAATATTGTTATCTCCTACATTGACTACCTGCTATATTGAATGTAGATTATTTGAAGTTAAATTAAGAAGAATAATCAAGAAGGAGATAAGAGATGGAAGAAAGAAAGCATTTGCAAAAGTTGAAATGAAGCTTCATCATGTTCTGAATGTTGAAGAAGGCAGAAGCTGCAAATAATGATGAGCCCAAGTTAATTGATGAAGAATGATCAAGTTGGGAGATGGAAGAAGGAATAACTTGTTGAATTTAATGAAGAGATCATTATTCAAGTTCTTATATTGATGCTAGAAGTCTCCAAGGTCATATGGAAGTTGGAATGGCTCAATTCACAGTTAAATCAAGCAAATATGAGGTCCAGGACGAGTAAACTCGAGGTTTGGGTATAAACCTCGAGGTTTGAGTGTCTTTAGCATTTTTGGTGTCACTGGACCAGCCAACCTCGAGGTTGCAAGTGCCAACCTCGAGGTTGTAGTCATAACCTCAAGGTTTCAGCACTATCAGCAACTCTGGTGCACTCTGTTCCACGTTCAGCTTCTGGCGACCTTTGATAATTTGATGATATCTTCCAAACCAGAGATCGGATTGAGACGAAACCAAAAGCATTGGAAACTAGACTCCCAACACGTACTTTTGACAAAGATTCAAGTCCAAAGGAGTTCAGATGAATTATTGATGAATTTTACAAGTTGACACAAATATCAGCGTCACAGTCAGGAACAGCCTTTAGTATTTTGAGTATATCTCACAAACGGCAAATCCGATTGAACTGAAATCAGTGGCATATGAAAGTAGACTCACAGAGCTTTCCATCAAGAGTTTAACGGACCAAAACGGAGCTCGGACCAGAGAGATATGGCCCTCAGACATTGCTCTACTGCAGTATGAGAAGCCATACTCGAGTATCAGTTTTGAACCTCGAGTATTATGGCTTACAGAGAGCAAACTGGTTGTCAAAGTATTGACAACCTCGAGGTCAAGTTTGCAACCTCGAGGTTGAGGCTTGTTTTCAAGAACTGAACTTTGCAATTTCAGAAGCAAACCTCGAGTATGGATTTCCAACCTCGAGGTTATCGGGCTCCAGAGGAAAAATGCTCTTTCAACCAAGTTTCCAACCTCGAGGTTACTGTTTCAACCTCAAGGTTGTGAGTTTCTAAAACCAGTACTTGCCTGAAACCTTCAGGCTAACCTCGAGGTTGGCCTCAAGGTTTGTGACCGTTGGTGCAATTTCAAATTTAGGAAATCTGCAATACCTTCTTGTTTGATCTCAATGCTTTCCATGATTATTCTATATTGATTCTAGATATTTTTAACCATCTTTCTAGTGAGTTTCAGACAGATTAATGAAGGTTCATTGAAGGATTAGAGCAAAAAGCAAAAAACTGTCAGAACAATAAATGCACAGCCCAGATAGTTGCTTCCTTTGGTTAATCCACTTGTACACGTCTGCAAAAGGCTAAAAGGAAGATTACTACAACAAGCAAAGTCTTCTCCAACGGGCAAATCCACAGGAAGCCACCTCAGATCAATCATACAACTGGATTAGTTGGAGATTAGAGAAAGAAGCTGACCAAACTTAAAGATAATCAGCTACAACGGTCTGATTGACTCTTCAACGGTCATAAACGGTCACAGACTCTTCTCTACCTATAAAAGACATGGATTGAAGCAGAAAAACAGAGAGACACAAGATTACAATGCCAAGATGCTGAACCTCTGCTTTTTCATCATTCTCACTCTGTTTTTCATATCTAGATAGCTTTGTGAGTGAAATGATCTGTATATGTACTTCAGTGATTATCTATCCATTCCTTTGAGAGGAAATTTATTGTAAACACTTTATCTTTCTGAGAGATACTCAAGATTGGGTAATCTTGAGTGGGTTATACATTGTGTTGATTACAACTTGTAAGGGGGAGTGAATCCTAGTGAGAGGATTACTTTGAGTACAGAGTGTGTGATCAAGCGGTGTATCCTTACAGTGTGTAAGGGGGAAATATCTCTGCAAGAGATTTGTAAAGGCTGCACAAGTGCCCGGCTAAACTTGTGGGATTGTAGCGGTTCTCAAGTACCCGATTAAAGCTTGAGGGAAATAGTGGATTGAAATCTCAGGGGGTGCCTGGGGACTGGACGTAGGTCAAGGAGGGCCGAACCAGTATAAATCTGTTTGCACATTCTCTTCCCTTATCGCTTACATTTCCAGCATATATCTTTGAATGTGTTTACATATATAAATGTGCGGTTATTACTTTCTAAACTGATTTCTGGAAGTTACAAAAAGAGTTTCAAAGTTTTCCAAAGTTTTTATACTTCACCCAATTCACCCCCCCTCTTGGATTCAGCCAGAACTTACAACTCCGAGACATTCCGGTCGTCAACGAATTCCCTGATGTGTTTCCAGAGGATCTCACTGAGTTACCTCCTGAAAGGGAAGTTGAGTTCACCATTGAGTTGATGCCTGGAACGGGATCAATATCAAAAGCACCATACCGAATGGCGCCAAACGAGATGCAGGAGCTGAAGAAGCAACTTGAAGAACTACTAGAGAAAGGGTTTATCCGACCCAGCGTGTCACAGTGGGGAGCCCCCGTATTGTTCGTGAAAAAGAAAGACGGAAGCCTACGACTTTGTATCGACTACCGTGAGTTGAACAAAGTAACTGTCAAGAACAAATACCCACTTCCCCGAATTGATGATCTACTTGATCAACTATCTGGTTCCTGTGTATTCTCCAAGATCGATTTGCGATCAGGATACCATCAGCTTCGAGTAAAAGCCAGTGATGTTCCAAAGACAGCTTTCAGAACTAGATATGGGCATTACGAATTCCTTGTGATGCCTTTCGGATTGACTAATGCACCTGCCGTATTCATGGATTACATGAATCGGATCTTTCGCCAACATCTAGATAAGTTCATGGTAGTATTTATTGACGATATCTTGATATATTCGAAAAGCAGAGAAGAGCACGAAGAACATCTACGACTCGTGTTACGAATACTACGTGACAAGCGACTTTTTGCTAAATTTAGCAAATGTGAATTTTGGCTGCCAGAAGTAAAATTTCTGGGCCATGTCATATCTAGCGATGGAGTCGCTGTTGATCCCAGCAAGGTGGAAGCAGTTCTGGAGTGGAAGAGACCAGGAACAGTGACGGAGATACGTAGCTTTCTGGGTCTAACGGGATACTACCGCAGATTCATACAAAATTTCTCACGTCTTGCCTTACCATTGACAAAGCTCACGAGGAAAAATCAACCTTTTGTGTGGAACAAGGACTGTGAGTTGAGTTTTCAGATACTGAGGGAGAGGTTAACTACAGCACCAGTGTTGATCATCCTAGATCCAGATGAGACTTATACAGTCTATAGTGATGCCAGTGGGCAGGGATTGGGGTGTGTCCTGATGCAACAGGGCAGAGTTGTAGCTTATGCCTCTCGTCAGTTGAAGCCTCACGAGTCGAACTATCCTACGCATGACTTAGAACTTGCAGCTATCGTGTTTGCTTTGAAGATATGGAGGCATTATCTCTATGGGGCGACTGTAGAGTTATTCTGCGACCACAAGAGCCTGAAATATCTTTTTGATCAGAAAGAACTCAATATGAGGCAACGTCGCTGGATGGATTTGCTAAAAGATTACGACTTAGAGATCAAGTATCATCCAGGAAAGGCAAACGTGGTAGCAGATGCGCTCAGTAGAAAGACAATACACACGGCATACATGATGATTCAAGAGCAGAGACTACTTGAAGATTTTAGAGACCTGAACCTGTCCAATCAGATTTGCATGAAGCACTGCGCGCCCGATGACGTTTATCTTGCAAGTCTCCTTGTCAGTCAAGGGGAATATGATCTGAGAGATGCGGTCGAAGAAGCTCAAAAGCACAACAAGTGGGCTATAGCAGCTCGGGAGATGATCTCACAGGGAGAGACTCAAGACCATGACCAATCGCCTAGCGGCTTGGTCAGGTACAAGAAGCGGATCTACATTCCAAAGGATGGTGAATTGCGACAGAAGATACTGGACGAGGCTCATAAGAGCAAATATACTCTACATCCGGGAATGGTCAAAATGTACCAGAACTTGAAATCCGAGTTTTGGTGGCCTAGGTTGAAGAAAGATGTAACCGAGTACGTGAGTAGATGCTTGACCTGTCAAAGGGTTAAGACTGAACATCAACGACCCCCTAGTCTTCTTCAAGGACTAGAGATTCCAGAGTGGAAATGGGAGAACATTACCATGGACCTGGTGGTAGGTTTACCCAAAATCAGACATCACGACGCGATTTGGGTGATTGTGGACCGATTGACTAAGTCGGCACACTTTCTCCCCATTAGTGTTAATTACTCACCGGAACGATTGGCGAGGATTTATATCAAAGAGATCGTGAGACTTCATGGCGTACCTAAGAGCATTGTCTCTGATCGGGACCCGCGATTTACATCCCGATTCTGGGAGGCTTTGCATGCAGAGATGGGAACTAAGCTAAGGCCTAGTACGGCTTATCACCCGCAGACCGATGGTCAATCTGAAAGGACAATACAGACGCTAGAAGATATGCTTAGAGCGTGTGTATTGGACTTCAAAGGCCATTGGGATGAACATCTACCATTGGCCGAGTTCGCTTACAACAACAGTTACCATTCGAGCATACAGATGGCTCCGCCTATATGCTGGACAGAACTGTCGGAGCGAGGATTCATCGGGACAGATTTAGTTGACAAGACTTCTGAGCAAATCGCACTAATTAAGCAGAGACTCCTAACTGCGCAAAGCAGACAGAAGAGCTACGCTGATAAAAGGAGGAGACCGTTAGAATTCGAAGTCGGAGACCATGTGTTTCTGAAATTATCACCAGTCACTGGTGTCGGTAGAACACTGAATAGGAAAAAGTTGAGTCTGCGTTACGTAGGGCCATTTGAAATCCTGGCCAAGCGAGGGCCAGTTGCGTACCAGTTAGCCTTACCCCCGAACTTGAGCAAACTCCATGATGTTTTCCATGTTTCCCAGTTGAAGAAATACCAACCTGACCACGACCATATTATTCAGTATGAGGATGTCGAGGTACGACATGATAACACTTTCGAGGTCGAGCCGGAACGAATTCTCGATTACCAGGAGAAACGGCTTCGACACATAAATATTCCGGTTGTGAAGGTGGTCTGGAACGGTTTATCTCCTAATGAGGCAACTTGGGAAACAGAAGAAGATATGAGAGAAAGATACCTGGAGTTTATGGCCCAATGTTTAGTTAGTGTAGAGTAAAATTTCGAGGGCGAAATTTTATTTAACGGGGGGAGAAATATAATAGTCCAAGATTGTATTTCACTTAAATATTATATTTTGGCCATTTAGGACCTATTGAAAATAGGAAAGTATGTTGTCTCCAAATTAGTAAGTGTATTTATTCTGTTTCTTGAATCAGTTGTCGGTAGAACTTAATAGGGCAAAATTCAACTCTCTAGATTTTAATAGGGGTCATAAAATATTGTAAAATGCCGAAAAAACCCCTAAACTAATTAAATGGAATTTCCAACAATTCAAGAACAATTAAATTCACACTTAGGGGTATATTGTCATATAATTCACATATTGACAAAATTAAGCCGTAAAGGAGTAGGAAGGGATTTAAAATAATTAGTAAACCCTAAAAATTAACCATTGGACATCAAAAACTAATCTTAATTACATAACATCCATAATTAACCTAATGGCAAATATCAAGAAACAATTTGGAATATATTGGTCAAATTCAATATTAAAGTTTAACAAGGAACCAATAAATGAAACAATTGGAATTAGTAGGATCATAATTGGATTGTGGAACAATTAAAACACTACAAACTAAACCTAATTAAACTAAATCAAATATTAAACAAGAAGAAAATTAATTTAGGGCTTTAGTCACAACAAAACTCAATTGGATCATTTTTTGTAACCCAAACCATGACCAAACCCTTGCCCAAATCAACAAGAAAGCCCAAACCAACCCAAAAACAATTCCAAAAAAAAAAAATCAGAGGGGGGAACGGTTGTGGTAAGGCTTCAAGGAGAAGGAAATGTGTAATACCCCAAAAATTTTAATGTCTCATATCTACAATATTTTGATAAATGACACCTCTTTAAAACTAGGTGAATATGTGGTCTCAAATTATGAGGTGTGATTATTCTACTTTCTAGGAAATCCTTATATAGGATTAAGGTGATCAATGATTGAATTTTTCTAGGGATCATAAGATATCATAAAAATACAAGCAATTGCCAAATTAAATTAGGGGTTTTATAGGACCAAAAGAAAGCAAAGAAATATGAGGAAAATACATCCACTAAATAGGGGAGAATAACATGAGTTAGTAGACACTTAAATTTTCATTAAACAAAATGATTATGTAAATTTTTATAATTAATCAAGGGATTAAAGTAAGAGGACATAAATCTTAAAATTCATAATTAAATAAGAAACTATATTTTCTAAAACCCTAGAATTAATACCTAGTTCATATTAATTCATAAAATACCGTAATAAATTACCAAAACACTTGGACAAATAAAAGATTAATTACCCACATTTAATAGGCAAATAATTAACACTAATGGGAGGTTTAGCTAATTATCTACAATTAGCACCAATAATCACCAACTAGAGATGAGTTAAGCTAATTAAAACTCAAAGACTAATAAAGACTTGGGATTAGTACTAAATGAGTTAGGAACAAACACAAATTAATACATGAACCAATCATACAACAAGAAGAGCTAATTAAGCTTAGGATTAAGATGTTAATCAAATGCTAATCAAAAGTTGAAAAGTCAACAATTGCAACTATGATCTAAAGGCTAAGAATTCATCTTATAAAGCTAAATCCTAAGGCCTTAATTAAATACCATAAAGCTAAATCCTTGTGAAATGGAATTGGCCAATGATAAATCAAGAAAATATTCTTAATCCATGAGAAAATGTTTTGACCAATGAGAGAGGGAGTTGTGAATGTGTGTGTGTGTGCAAATGTTGTGAGTGTTGTGAGTCTAGTGGAAGGAGTGAGAAAGAGAAGTCAAAGCATTAGCCAATAAGAAAATTAGACATTAAAACAATTAGATTAATCCATGAAATTAAATCTAGACATAAGCAAATGAAAACCTATACAAATTAAATCATATCTTGAAATCCATGAACTAAGTATAGAAACTAAGTTGAGATTCATAACAAGCATAAATCAAGCATGAAAACAAGTATAACCAAAGTCATTTTCATAATTGTTTAGGAAATGGAATCAATAGGAAAGATAGGCAAATTTGGTCTCTAAATGAAGCTAAGAAATTCAAGAATTCAAAACTAATGAGAAAATGTACATAAAACTTCATTAGGATCCCCAAATGAATTTCTATCTAGTGAAACCCAAAATGGAAGAAGTAGGAAAATCAAATTTAAAGAAGCAATTATACATATGCAAAATGAGTCATCACTCTAAGAAATGAGTCATTAACCTAGGTATGGATGAATCACTACTCTAAATGATGAATCACAAGCTCTATGAATGAATCATCACCCTAAACAAGCATGAGTCATTAGCCTAGTTAAGAGATGAGTCACAACCCTAAACCATGAGTCATGTATCTAGTAGAAGACTTTCAAGGCTTTGGAAGAGGATAAGATGATGTAAGGGATGATGTAGGGAGGGGTATTATGAGTCTTTTTGCACATGGAGCTTCTACTATAAATAGGACCCTTTGCTCTTCACAGTCCTCACCAATTCACAAAGCAACAACATCTGAAATATAGAGAGAAAGTGAGTGTGAGAGCCTTGAGGAAAGAAGGAGCAAAGTTCTAGGTAAGTTCTTGAGCTCTAGCTTTTAAGTTTTTAGTTATTTTGTAGTTTAATCTTTAAATTCTTAGATAGAAGTAGCTTAGATCTTAAATAGTTTAGAATAATTTTAGATTCATGTTTTTATAGTTAAAATTGGGTTTATTTTGAAAAGTTAGTAAAGAAAGAGTTTTAGCAAAATTTCCGGAGGAGAAACACTGAAGTAACGAAGTTCTGGTGAAATTTCATCGGTTCTGAAATTTCTGAGTCAGTCATAGAAAAGCTATTATTTTATGTTGAAAACATGGCTGAAAAACTCTGGAAAAATTCATGGTGAAACTAGACATATAGGGCTTTTTAAATATGTAAAGAACATGTCCAAATGATTTCTGTACAGGGAGATAAAAATTCCAAAAGTTAGGACTACGAATTTCTGGAAAATTATGGACAGATGTTCAAAACTAAAAACCTGGGAATGAACCGTGGAATCTGGGCAAAGGCTGTTATTTTTTATTGAAACTAGACATCCTAAGGATGCCGGGGAATTTTACGGATCCTCGTTTCGATTTTTCTAGAATTAGTTATGATTTTTCAAAGTTAGGCGAAATTCTGCCCAGATTTAAGGACCAGCGTTTTTCTCAAAAATAAAGGGAAATAATAAATTCATAAATCCACTAGGGGTAAAATAGTCATTTGTGGCAAGGATATCTATTGGGATATTGGTTGTGAATTAATAAACGTAATATTACCCTCATAGGAAACCTGTGATCACCTTGCAGCCGACAACGTACCGTGCTCGACAGGCAAAGGTGCGTTCGCGTAGTGCTTATTGTATGATTGTATATGATAGTTGTGCTCATTGACTAAGATTTTCATATGTGGTTATGTTACATACGTGGTTATGTCACATACGTGGTTATGTTCTAATTGTTGTTGTAGCATACGTGGTTATGTTACAAATATTGTTATTGTTTGTCAGACGTGGTTATGTATATTGATTGTCATTGTCATGTCATGAATATCTGTCATACATAACTGTACATAAGCATGAGGTTAACCGTTACCTAAGGTTCAATGGGAATTGAACCTCAGCTCTTACCATAGCTTCAGGATCCGAAGGAGCTAGAACCAAGAGCAAGGATAGGCAGCACGACCAGGGAGGAGGATGTGTTACTTTATCTAGACACTGTATTCGAATAATTGTACCACTATATGTATAAGTACCTAGATGCAACAGCAGGGAATGTATATCAGTTACTCGTTTGTTTTAAAGAAAATTTTTTTCCGATGCCACTCTGAATAATTTCGACGAAACTCTGATAATCCCATTTGAAACCCATTTTAAAAAGGCGGGATGTTACAATTTGGTATTAGAGCAAGCATCCTGGCATGAAGTTAACTAAGTTACTCCGAACAGTCTGGTGTCTAGAAAGGGTTTTGTGGTTGGCAATCAGTCCCCGTGAATTCGGCGAGCCTTCCATAAATACACCTGCCTGGCCGGATTGTTTGAGTAGCAGAGTTAGGTTCTCAGCCTTCAAAAGTATTTTATCTTGTATGAACCCGACTCAGTTAGAGTAAACCATTGGTGCCGAAGGTAGGGCCGAGTCTATGTGGATCAGTCAATCAGTCACCGTAAATTCGGTGAGACTCCCATGATAGACGCCTACCTGGCCAATCGGTTTGATTAACTAAGTTAGGCTCTAAGCCATTGCCTCAGAGCATACTTTGGAAATGAGTACTGATATAACCCTGGTGTATTGTTGGATAGAGAAGAAAACACCTACACTTATTCGTAGCCACGAATCTTTGAACGTATTCCCGTCGTAGTCAAGATACAAACCCAAAACCTGTATACAACCCTGATCCTGTGTGCTACCTCGATTTAACAGCTAGTATACTTTCTGAGCCAGAGAAACCTATAGTATCGGATCATACATCTGATATCAGCAACAATGAATATTGCCAGCTATCAAGATGACCCTGAGAATGAAACCCCTTACAAATGACTCAGAGAGTGAGTTCCCTTACGAAACCATACCTAGATAAGGCGAATAAACTCTTCAACAGCGAACGTACAGTCAATTTCCACTCCTTTCAATCTTAACACCAAAATGCTGTCCTTAGATAACGAGTAATCAAAGAACGAAATATGAACCTAGTACCAGTCAAGGGAAGCTAAGGAGATATTGGTAGATAGTTGAAGTATTATGACATAGCAGCCACAGTAATATACATATGGTTGCAATAGGTGCTGATCGCTGCTTTCGTCTGATGCTTGTAAGGGACTGGAGTTCCCCCAAAGGTAGAGGTAGAGATAGATGCAGTAGTAGAAATAAACAAATAGAACCAATTTCAGTACCCAGAGCAATGTTGTCATTGGGGTCTTGATTATCGTTATGAACCCGGGCATAATCATAATCAAGGCATCATTGAGGGCCGTATAAGTGGTCCATTCTTGCTCTACCCCTCTAGACTAATTTATCGTCATAAATAGTATAGAATATCTTAATGATGAGGGACAGACTAGCTAGGATTGAGAGACCCTTTATGAAGAATGTACTCAAGGAAGAAAAGGGTCATAGTAGACTAATACCTAAGTATATGTGAGAAGACATTTCTGGGAAAACAGTAGTTAAAATGTACTCGAAAACATAAGAAAAGAATTTCCCTTTGTGATGCTTCTTTTGTGATCAGTGTTGGTTGTCGAACATGTTGGATGAAAAATGAAATTTCCATTAGGAATGTATACTCGAAGTTTGCTAAGACACTAAACTTGTATGAATTACTACTTCTAAATATTTTCCAAATCTCTGTATACATATATTTGTGTATTGATTTTATTTCTGAAAATTCCCAACCTTCACTTGAATTCTCCAAACTAAGTATAAAGCTATGTTCTAAAAAGTGAGTCTTCTGCGCATTTTGTGCTATTAAAAGTTTGAATATTACTAAATATGCATAGTGATGGTACTTCATTGAATCCTGTACATCAAATTATTTTTCCTGTGAGAATTCTGAATTATGACACCTGCATAGGATTTTGTGAGAATTAACCTTATGTGGAATATAACACCTAAATCTGCTAGGCCGCTAGGCCCCTATTATAAGAAGTTAAAATCTAAGTGTTGTTGTATTAACCTAATATAGGAAACAGTTTGTATATCTAGATGATACCATAACTCATATATTTTGGTTATGTTACCTACTTTATTATGTTGGAAAAATGTGAATTCGGAAATGCTACTTCAATATAAAGTCTTTAATGAAGTAAATTCATGGAAGTGGCTGATAGTATACTATAGTAAGTCCTATTTTAAGTATGTGCACTACCAGTCTGCAAACTTTTGTTATCACACTTTGTGAAATTTAGACAAATCGATATTATGGGAATCATTCTTTTTCAAAATTCCTGATCATCCATTGTTTGGACCTTTCTTGTTGTAAGCTTGGTTATTAATCGTTGATATGGCAAAACAGTACTAGCTTTGAATAATGCCTATTAGAGTTAAAGGAAACTTGGTAGATAAACTGATTTTTAGAATATTAAAACAACACATGGTAGAATGATGTGGCATGCATTACAACTCTGTATTGAAATACACAATACATTTGATCCCCTAGAATTAAGATTCCTTGTCAATTTATCATAATGAAATAATCATACATCCTTGTTTTATTTTGAAATTTTGATGAAGCGCCTTTAAGATTAACATGAACTTTTTGACTCAAAAGTTTTGAAGGGTATCTAGATCCCTGGAAGTTAAGAGATGAGATTTTTAAAACTTTGAGTGTATACTCTAGTAATCTGGATTAACTAAGAATTAGTATTGTCGTTATTAAGACTTCATAAAACCTACTTCAATGCATCACTACAGAAACACTTTGTGCTATATTTCTATTCACACCATTAGATTTCGGATATATGAAAATGAATTTGATTGATGTTGTGGTAACTAGAATTGAATATTGTTTTTATGACATATGCTTCTGTTATGCTCTTGCAGTGAGTGTTGGACATGAAATTTGTAGTTGCATGTAAAATTTCATAAGAACTAAATAACACTTAAAATTGTTCTGGATTTCGTTGAAATCATATTTTTGGTTACTTTGTCTGGTGACGTCTCCCCACTTTTGATATTAAGAATATAAGATCCTCATGTTATTCTAGGGATTTGGCATAGGGATTACCTTAGTGAAAGGGTTGCCGTTGTAAAAACAGAAAACAACTCTTATATAGGCACTAGTGAAAACCTTAGAGATCTAAGGGATAATTAAGTTTCTGATATAGCCTGAGAACTTGACTGGGAAAAAGGTTCAGACAAAATAAACGAACAGATGCTTACGATCTAAGTGTGCAAGGGTACATAGGACAAACGTCCCTAGACCTTAAGACAGTGGTATCTAGCATTGTCTGAAAAGCGAATTGATATAGTGAATAGTATGTAGCAATATGTCTCGAGTCCGATAAAACGCTTATTGTATCAGGTTGTAGTTTGAACCACCTAAAGCCTAAGGATAACCTCCTGGGTATTAAGGCTAAAATTCTTAGTACTGTAATAATGAATTGAGCCAGAGGGTCAATATGTATTAAGCCGAGAGGCTAAATGGGTCAGGCAGTGAGGCCTGCATAACCAAGCACCGTGGGAATAGACGAGTAGGTCCTGTGCTAAACCTGGGTATAAAGTAGATGATTGAACATGTGATGTGTACTGGTATCATAGATGAAGGTACCTACGATGTGTACGGTTAACATAGATGATTCGAGTTTTTGTGTTTATACGACCAAACGTCAAGGGCAGTCACCCTTATCTGAGTAGGAATTGCTTGAACTAGATCTGGTTAGTCAGACCTTCGAACAAATCGCTTTATTCAATAGACAACTCCTAAACAGCACGAAGCAGACAAGAGAGCTACGTTAACAAAAGGAGAAGACCTCCAGAGTTTGAAGTCGACGATCATATGTTTCAAACGATGTTCCCCAACTGATGTCAGTCGATCGCTTCAGGGGCAAAGATTTAGTCCGCGTTACTAAAAACCATTCGAAACTTTAGCTAAACGTGAACCAGCCACTTACCAGATAGCCTCACCCCCAAACCTGAATAATCATGATCACATTTTCCATGATATCTCAGTTATACCAACCAGACCGTGATTATGTCATTGACTATGAGGTATCCTGTGTTGCCACAGCATATAGGCCCTACGAGGATATTTTTGATAGATGAATGTCGAAGTACGACATGGCAATAACTTTGTAGCTATGCCATAACGACTTCTCGGTCATTAGGTGGAACACAGCAAACATAGGAGTATTTTGATAGAGTGAACATCTAGAGTATAAGGTTCGAAGTCTAGTTAGAATAGTGCAAATTTCGAGGACAAAATTTTATTTAACGGGGGGAGAAATGTAATACCCCAAAAATTTTAATGTCTCATAACTACAATATTTTGATAAATGACACCTCTTTAAAACTAGGTGAATATGTGGTCTCAAATTATGAGGTGTGATTATTCTACTTTCTAGGAAATCCTTATATAGGATTAAGGTGATCAATGATTGAATTTTTCTAGGGATCATAAGATATCATAAAAATACAAGCAATTGCCAAATTAAATTAGGGGTTTTATAGGACCAAAAGAAAGCAAAGAAATATGAGGAAAATACATCCACTAAATAGGGGAGAATAACATGAGTTAGTAGACACTTAAATTTTCATTAAACAAAATGATTATGTAAATTTTTATAATTAATCAAGGGATTAAAGTAAGAGGACATAAATCTTAAAATTCATAATTAAATAAGAAACTATATTTTCTAAAACCCTAGAATTAATACCTAGTTCATATTAATTCATAAAATACCGTAATAAATTACCAAAACACTTGGACAAATAAAAGATTAATTACCCACATTTAATAGGCAAATAATTAACACTAATGGGAGGTTTAGCTAATTATCTACAATTAGCACCAATAATCACCAACTAGAGATGAGTTAAGCTAATTAAAACTCAAAGACTAATAAAGACTTGGGATTAGTACTAAATGAGTTAGGAACAAACACAAATTAATACATGAACCAATCATACAACAAGAAGAGCTAATTAAGCTTAGGATTAAGATGTTAATCAAATGCTAATCAAAAGTTGAAAAGTCAACAATTGCAACTATGATCTAAAGGCTAAGAATTCATCTTATAAAGCTAAATCCTAAGGCCTTAATTAAATACCATAAAGCTAAATCCTTGTGAAATGGAATTGGCCAATGATAAATCAAGAAAATATTCTTAATCCATGAGAAAATGTTTTGACCAATGAGAGAGGGAGTTGTGAATGTGTGTGTGTGTGCAAATGTTGTGAGTGTTGTGAGTCTAGTGGAAGGAGTGAGAAAGAGAAGTCAAAGCATTAGCCAATAAGAAAATTAGACATTAAAACAATTAGATTAATCCATGAAATTAAATCTAGACATAAGCAAATGAAAACCTATACAAATTAAATCATATCTTGAAATCCATGAACTAAGTATAGAAACTAAGTTGAGATTCATAACAAGCATAAATCAAGCATGAAAACAAGTATAACCAAAGTCATTTTCATAATTGTTTAGGAAATGGAATCAATAGGAAAGATAGGCAAATTTGGTCTCTAAATGAAGCTAAGAAATTCAAGAATTCAAAACTAATGAGAAAATGTACATAAAACTTCATTAGGATCCCCCAAATGAATTTCTATCTAGTGAAACCCAAAATGGAAGAAGTAGGAAAATCTAATTTAAAGAAGCAATTATACATATGCAAAATGAGTCATCACTCTAAGAAATGAGTCATTAACCTAGGTATGGATGAATCACTACTCTAAATGATGAATCACAAGCTCTATGAATGAATCATCACCCTAAACAAGCATGAGTCATTAGCCTAGTTAAGAGATGAGTCACAACCCTAAACCATGAGTCATGTATCTAGTAGAAGACTTTCAAGGCTTTGGAAGAGGATAAGATGATGTAAGGGATGATGTAGGGAGGGGTATTATGAGTCTTTTTGCACATGGAGCTTCTACTATAAATAGGACCCTTTGCTCTTCACAGTCCTCACCAATTCACAAAGCAACAACATCTGAAATATAGAGAGAAAGTGAGTGTGAGAGCCTTGAGGAAAGAAGGAGCAAAGTTCTAGGTAAGTTCTTGAGCTCTAGCTTTTAAGTTTTTAGTTATTTTGTAGTTTAATCTTTAAATTCTTAGATAGAAGTAGCTTAGATCTTAAATAGTTTAGAATAATTTTAGATTCATGTTTTTATAGTTAAAATTGGGTTTATTTTGAAAAGTTAGTAAAGAAAGAGTTTTAGCAAAATTTCCGGAGGAGAAACACTGAAGTAACGAAGTTCTGGTGAAATTTCATCGGTTCTGAAATTTCTGAGTCAGTCATAGAAAAGCTATTATTTTATGTTGAAAACATGGCTGAAAAACTCTGGAAAAATTCATGGTGAAACTAGACATATAGGGCTTTTTAAATATGTAAAGAACATGTCCAAATGATTTCTGTACAGGGAGATAAAAATTCCCAAAGTTAGGACTACGAATTTCTGGAAAATTATGGACAGATGTTCAAAACTAAAACCCTGGGAATGAACCGTGGAATCTGGGCAAAGGCTGTTATTTTTTATTGAAACTAGACATCCTAAGGATGCCGGGGAATTTTACGGATCCTCGTTTCGATTTTTCTAGAATTAGTTATGATTTTTCAAAGTTAGGCGAAATTCTGCCCAGATTTAAGGACCAGCGTTTTTCTCAAAAATAAAGGGAAATAATAAATTCATAAATCCACTAGGGGTAAAATAGTCATTTGTGGCAAGGATATCTATTGGGATATTGGTTGTGAATTAATAAACGTAATATTACCCTCATAGGAAACCTGTGATCACCTTGCAGCCGACAACGTACCGTGCTCGACAGGCAAAGGTGCGTTCGCGTAGTGCTTATTGTATGATTGTATATGATAGTTGTGCTCATTGACTAAGATTTTCATACGTGGTTATGTTACATACGTGGTTATGTCACATACGTGGTTATGTTCTAATTGTTGTTGTAGCATACGTGGTTATGTTACAAATATTGTTATTGTTTGTCATATGTGGTTATGTATATTGATTGTCATTGTCATGTCATGAATATCTGTCATACATAACTGTACATAAGCATGAGGTTAACCGTTACCTGAGGTTCAATAGGAATTGAACCTCAGCTCTTACCATAGCTTCAGGATCCGAAGGAGCTAGAACCAAGAGCAAGGATAGGCAGCACGACCAGGGAGGAGGATGTGTTACTTTATCTAGACACTGTATTCGGATAGTTGTACCACTGTATGTATAAGTACCTAGATGCAACAGCAGAGAATGTATATCAGTTACTCGTTTGTTTTAAAGAAAATTTTTTCCCGATGCCACTCTGAATAATTTCGACGAAACTCTGATAATCCCATTTGAAACCCATTTTAAAAAGGCGGGATGTTACAAAATGCTTTTCATCACATGTGCCAAAAGGTAGCTTCTAGGATACAAAGTACTGTTCCATTCTTGCACCCCATGTACTTTAGCTTCTAGGAGAAGGAAAAAGAAAGAGAAGAGGGGAGAGAGTGAGAAAAGTCGGATGATGCATGTGGATGGAGAGGATGTGAGATTTCAACCTTACCCTAGATCCAATGGTGGAAATTTGACAAGAGGAAAGTTGCTTTTAATTACCAAATTGTCCAACCTTTTCACTATAAATAGAGGGCCAAGCTCATTCATTTTCCTCACACCAAGCAAAGCATCATCTGTTTATTTGAGAGAGTTGAGAGAGCTGAAGGAAGGCTTGAAGAAGATCAAGCTTTAGGTAAGCAAAGTTCTTTAGTTTTGAGTTTAAATTCATAGCTAGAAGTAGTTTAATCTTTAAAATTCTAGAATAATTTTAGTTTCATGTTTTTATGGTTAAAAATAGCTTGTTTCGAAAAATTAGTGAAGATAGTGGTTCTGCAAAATTTCTGGGCCAAGAACACTGTAGTAACGAAGTTCTAGCGAAAATTCGTCGGTTAGGCGATTTCTGAACTAGTAACAGAAACACTCATATTTCATGTTGAAAATGATATTGATAAATTCTGAGAAAATTCATGATTAAAGTAGACATATAGAGCTTTTTAAATATGTAAAGAACATGTTGAAATGAGCTCTGTACAGTGGGAAAGAAATTCTCAAAGTTTATGTTGCGAAAATGCTGGAAATTCTGGGCAGAGGATGAACACGTGAAATCTGGGAATGATTTTTGAAATCTGGACAAAGCCTGATATCTTTTCTGGAAAATAGACATCCTAAGGAGTCCGGAAATTTTTACGGATCTTCGTTTCGATTTTTCTAGAATTAGTTATGATTTTTCAAAGATAGGCGAAATTCTGCCCAATATTGTCCAGCGTTTTTCCACGAATTTTGAAGAAATAAAATAATGGTTTAATGTATCAAGGTAGAATAGTCAGTAGTGGCCAAAATATATTTTAGGATATTATTTATAAATCAATAATGCAATATTCCTCATATAGGAAGACTGCAATCATTCTCTGATCAACGTTACACCGGAACCACGTACCGAAATTACCAACCCAGGTACGGACGCGTACTGTAACACTAACTCTGATGCTTATTGTATGCTTATATGTGATAGATAGTCTGAAACTCTGTTTTTGAAAATTGATCATACACATACAGCTTGATACGGGTTATAGTCTTGATAACGCCGTTATGTTTTCCTAGTGCTGAGGACACGGATATACACCGTGGCACTGGTGAATAGTGCAGACTATAATAACATGCATATTGCAGTGGTTGTGTTATGTTATTATGTGAATATGTGAATATTGTATGTGATTAAATGTTGTTTTGCCATGGATATCTGTCTTACATATTTGATACATAAGCATGAGGTTAACCGTTACCTGAGGTTCAATGATAATTGAACCTCAACTCTTACTTTAACCCCAGGACCCTCAGAAGGTCAGTCCGAAGAGAAGGGTAAGCAGATAGCGTGACGAAGCGGACGAGGAGATTTCTTTTGAAATTTTTATTTTACCGTCTTTTTGAATATTCGAATATTTTAGATGACTGTAACAGTACACAGATACATCATTATTGAATGTTATTCAGTTACTCATTTTCACGACTATTCTGATGCTCTACTCTGATAAACCCTTTTTGAACTCTGATAATTTTATTTCGAAAACGCTTTAGAAAACAGGGTGTTACACCCAACCTGAAAAAATGACCGATGTGAGTTGTACAAAAGTGTGATCCTTTTGATGTTATTCCCTTCAGCCTAAATCCAGTGGGCCCAACTTGTGGCGGGTTGGACTACTTTTCTTACTAAAAAAATATGTGACTTCTCTGAGTGTATTGTGTAACCTAACACCAACAATATTAACTAACTATTCATTTTATTGAATGTTTATGATGGCTTTTAGATTTATGTATATTTTGTAATGTGTGGACTTGTGATGAATGATTTGTAGTGCTTAAAACTTTGAATTTGTTGTTTTATTGTCACTTTATGATTTTTTAATGTATTTTTAATTTTTTTATGGTTTAGGTTTATAGAAAAGAATCCGTATACTATTTAAAAAGTTTGAAAAACGTAGTATAAAAAAATTTTAACAAAAGGAAAATAATATAGGTTGGGTGGACTAACCTACCAACCTAGAGGTTACGATTTGGATTGGCTAAATATAATGTCGACTTATATTTATGCGATTCTTTTAGCCCGAACCCCTATGGTCCCAACCACTACGAGTATAGAAGGCATTTTTAATGTCCATTTTTAGGATCATAAGAGAATTGTTTTAAGGGGGTAGTATATGTGAGCATCCTTGAAAAGTTTTGAAACAGACGATACTTTTAAACAATCATTTTTTTTGGTTACCCACCCGGTTTACCAAATTAAATTCTTCGGTTCTGATTAATCTGGATTCACCCTGAGTTAGGGCCACGGTCGTGGGGGAAGAGCTCCCAACACCATTTTTTTCCATTCCCACATCTTGAACCGAGGATGTGGTTAAAAGAGCGCAAGTTCTTTTCCACTTGCTTCCAACAAATGTTGGTTTTTTTAAACAATTGTTGTAAGTCTACTTACAACGAGTGTTTTCTGATTAAAAATAGTCATTTTTTTTGGGGGTAAAAAAACTAAATTTTTATTTTCTGTTGATGTCCTTTTTTTAATAAACAACCAGAACAGGGATATAGAAAATGAGTTATATAAATAGCCAATTCCTAAAACAGAGAATAAAAAAATTGCATATATTCAAAAGTTCTTTAAACATGGATAATACAAGAATGGGTACAAGTTCACAATTTAATATAATCAAGTATCATATCTTCTACACTATGTAAAAAAAAAACATTTTATCGATTCTTCTACACATCTTCTATCTCTTGTAGAAGATTTCCTGCTAAAAGGTCTCATATCACATTAATGTCTTCCATTTTGTAAAGTTCCTCATGACCAAAAATCTGCAGGAAAATTGAAAAACAAGTCAACATAAATCAATCAATTTAATGAAATAATTAACGATTCACATACAAAAATAAAAATGAAAATCATTTGAGAATAAAGAAATGATCACCTGTTCAAAATCTGAAATAACTCCAGTAATAACGATGTCATACAAAACCCTCTAGCCAACTGCGCCACGATCACCACTGTTACAAGATTCAACGACTGTTTTGGACTATCAAAATTTGTCTCGGCCAAGCAAAAGAGGTTGAGCCCAGTAGCCAAACTCTACTTTGGTTAGGGCCTTCCATTCGTCTCTTTTCTTTCGACTCTCTTTTCTTTCGACCCAATACGGTGATTACCCGTAATGCTGGGTTTTAATTCCAAGAGATTGCTACATTTGATGTCCGTCATTGCTTCATGATCACTTATACTTTAATGATCGCTTATACTTTCTACTATTCCTTCTAGTCTTAATTTTAATATCGGGTTAATTTTTTAAAAAAGATTAAATAAGTTAAATAAGTTATTTAATTATATCATATGTTGTATATATCTTTAAATTATATGTTACTTGTTACTAGTCAAACTAATTAGTTTTGAGGAAAAAAATAAAAATACTTTTAAGTAATTTAATTAACTTCTTTAATTTCTCCAAAAAAATTAACTTGATCTTATAATTAGGACTGGAGGGAGTATTTAATAAGAGAACATCTGGGATTTGAATTCTCCCATAATCTTCTTTCTTCTCTTCCTCTAGAATCTCTTATACTCCGGACACCATTGGATCAAGAATAATAGATGATCCAGAGGCAATGCTTTATAATACAAGTGTAAACAATCCGGAATAAATTATGATAATTTAAATTTATTTATTTATATCTTAGTAATATTTTATAAGATATACATCTAAATCATTATTTTTTGATCTAACTCATCTAAGGGTGGAGAAGGGATTTTGAGAGAAAAATATGGGATAAAATGATTTTGAGATGATTCGGATGAAAAAAAAAAAAACCAATGAGCAACATTCTTTGTTTCACCACTAGCGCATCTTCTATTTCCACGGTCTTTGGTGTATCTTGAAGTGCCAAAATATTATTATAGAATCCCATGAAAATGCTAATTATTTATAATTTTTAAACAAGAAGCTAATGGGTACTCCGTGAATAATATAGGTTGTTCCCCTCCAATCTATGAGAGTCCCTCGCATTTAAAAGAAGAAAAATTAATGCACTTTACTGTGGCCACGAGTTGCAGCCCACCTGCAATGCATGGATATATAGAGATATAGAATAGAGGCATTTACTTATATTGGCACGTTATGTCCTTCCCATGCATCATCAGCCCACCTGCAATGCATGGATAATTCATTGCAATCATATTAAAATTAAGATAAAAAATTAAAAACAATTATAGACAAGAAATTCAAGATTGGTATGTTGATTTAAACACCAATAACATTCTGTGAAGTATATGATAGTTCTTAAAGTAAGACCTATTTAACTAATTTAATTAGATTAAGAAGGTTAGTTAGCATGTTTTTTTTTTTTTTCCAAAAACATTCTAATAATATTTCTTAGTTCCCTCCTTTTCTCTTATTTGTACTGTGGTGATAAATATAATGCAATTCCGTTGAGCCCACAAATTCTACATGTACTTAGATATCATAAACATACATTGTATTTTATCATTTTAAAGTCAATTCACTAAAATATTATCCAAGCACGTTTCGAGGATTATATTTAATTACAAAAGATGAGCATCCTACCTTTATATTCATGTGATACATGGCGAGTGAGAAAATATACCCCATGCATTGCACGATAAATGGTAAGGGTATACATAATTGATGTTAGAAGAAATTTCATTAAACACCTCAAATTAGACATAATAGATGTCCTAATTTTTTTCAAAACTTAGAACCTCTTTTAACTAATAAACTATACCATTTGAGCTATCAAACCTGTGCGTTGCACGATTATGTGGAATTAAAATTATCAATATGTAGATTACTACTCTTGAAAGAACCATGCTTAAACACCTAAAGGAAAACACATTATATTAAAGGTAAACATCACATTTTTTTTCCTAGGATCGATATCTATCAGCAAGACAATTAACATTTTCTCAAAAAGAAAAGATAATTGTAAAAATTTTGGAGAATATTTATCAGGCATACTAACATTCCTTTTATTCCAAGTCAACTTGCAAGGAAAAACTATGATTTATGTGATATTAAAGTCAAATATCAACATAGGAACATCACAAATGTTATAACTCACTAGCTAGATTGTCCACCAAAGAGGACGGTAATTCTTTAGGTTCAATACCATAAACCTACAAAAAGGAGGAAAGAAAGCAATAAGAATTGAAACCCGTTGCACAGTCACAAAAATGACATGTTACCATCCATTTTCTAAGAAATGGATGTGCTTACATTCTAATAAGAACGTCAAACAAATAAACTAACCTTGGAATTTTCCTTTCAGAAATTTTCACGAACCTGTATTTGTGTTGGGAAAAAGAGAGAAAACACAAACCTTAATGTTGGAATTTTCCTTTCAGAAATTTTCAAGAACCTGTATTTGTGTTGGGAAAAAGAGAGAAAACACAACTTTAAAGAAGAGGGGGAAAAAATAGTGAAGAGAATGTAAAAATCTGAGGAAGCTAAGGAAAGAGAAATAAATGTTCCCTGCCATCATCTCCATATCTTCTCCATATAAAAATGACAGGAAAGGGAAGAAGATATTGAAGCAGAAGCAAAAGGTTGAGATGGGACAGAGAGAGATAGAGAGAGGGTGCGTGATTCATTGAGGAAGAGATGAAGGTAGGGGTTTGTTGCAGACAGAGGAAGATGGTGAAGAAAAGACTAGAGATTTGGAGAAGGCAACGAGCACGAAATGGCTAAAACAAAGAAGCAATGAATAAAGAAGATACTAAAATTAATTTCCGTCGAAGGTGACCTGCGAGCTTGGCTAAGAGGACCTGAAGTGAGGTAGAGATTCAAGAGGAAAATAATGGTGCGATCTGGATTCTGACCGTGAATGAAGAAGCAATCGTGATGATGGGTTATGTGAGATGGTGTTGGTTAGGGTTAAGGGCAATGTTTTGTGATTTTAAAAGAGGAAAGTATTTTGTTATATAAAAATAATATTGGAATGATTCAAATTTGAAATCTAGAGTAGAGGGAAGGAAAGGCATGGTTATTAGACCTGAACCGGACTGGTCGGTTACGACCGAAAACCGACAAACCAGCCATGCAACCGGTCCGGTCTACCATAGAAAGCCCAGTTAGCTTCTTCTTCTTCGTTTTTTTTAAAGCTCCCTAGACAGTTCCAACATGGAAAGAGAGAGGTGGAAAGAGAGAGAGAGAGATGAACAGAGAGAGACACTAAAGAAAGGCCACCGGCAAACCACCAATGAGATTGATGAGGAGGGAGACCAGAGTAACCGCTACCTCTTTCCCCTCAAGAACCACAGGAGATCAACGAGGGGGGTGGCCACTAGATATCGAGCGAGACCAACGGAGGCTGTGGGTGGATGGCTCGATAATTTCTGAAGCTTTGGGTGGAAAATGGAAGAGAACAAGGTATGAAGAGGCTCCAACTGGATATGTAGTTGTGCAAAGTTGTGATGTATAGGAAAATGGAAAATGAACAGCTACCAACAGGGTCAGCTACTTTTCTTTGTGAAGGCAAATGGAAAATGGTACACCTACCTAGGTGGCTAGCTATGAGCTCTGATAGACACAACATACTACTCATATCACTTCCCTTTCACGGTTCCCAAATATTATTTAAATACAAAATAGATTTTATTTTTTTTATAATTTCATATCTATAACTGAAATATTTATTTTGTTACCGGTTTGGTCCTAGTTTAGCTTCGATTTAACTCCGATCTGACCCACTAACCCTTGACCCAGTATCCCGACCGATTCACTGATCAGTCTGGTTTTAATAACCTTGAGGAAAGGTATGAGATCTGAGAGAATCTTGAAAATCAAAGACTCATTATTGTACTTTGAAAAGTGAAATGGATTATTAATAATCAATAAATTAATAAATATATTTGCTTCAATCGATTATGCTTCAAATTAGAATCTTTATTTGATGAATATTTGAAAATTTAAAATTTAAAAATGAAATTACTTTTAGGTTTACTTCAAGCTTCAGAAAGAGAATAATGGGTTGAAGGTCAATGACCAATGGAAATTGGCAGCTCCATTTTCATAAGTCTGATTTTCTTTTTCTTTTTTTGTCAAAATGTTTCGATGAAATTGCATAGGGAAAGGAAGGAGGACGTGGGAAATTTTCTAAGGCAATAAACTGTAGGATATAAAAAAGCAATGGGAACTAATAGACGTGTAGTAAAAAGACGGTTGTCTTCTACCTTTTTTTATTGCTTTTTGAAACTGACGTAGACAGGGAGAGCATCGCCACGATTAGTAGCCACTTCTAAATTAATTATATAGCAGAAAACAGATAAAAGCAGACTATAATGACAATGACCACTAGTATGAGTTAATCAAAAACAACTGAATGCACCAACCAATGGGAGTTAGTTTTTAAAATTTCTTCTTACTTGAATGGTAGACAAAGCATTGGGAAAGAGATAAGTGATGAGTATATATTTTATGATTAAATAGGTGTATATTTTATGAGAATTAATTGGAATTATTGATATTATATACCTATTTAATTATCTTTTATGAACTTTTCCAAAATTGAATGAAACTTGGGATCAAAGAATAAATCGACATAAAATCTACTCATATCCTATTTTATTGTGCAGGAAATATTAGCTGATTTGGAAAGAAGTAGAAAAAGCAATTAAAAGGATATGCAATCAGCCAAACTCAATTATCTCACGCAAGAAAAATAGAAACAAAATCAATTGCGTGATTTGGTGGAGTTAATTACAAAATATGAGATATCTTTTTAATAAGAAAAAGAGAATCAGTGACCCAAGACCTAAATTATAAATAAGGAGGCAGAGACAAGCAAAAAGGGGACGGAGGAAAAAGATCGGAGAGACGCAGAATAAGAAGGAACGAAGAAGCAAAGGAGCAGAGGCTAAGCGTTTCAATTCTTTTCATCATCTCCACGGAAAGACGGAAGGACTGTGGAGGCGACGGAGAAATTTCTTTCCTCTCTCTCTCCTTCTTCTTTGAACCTGAAGTCTTATCTTTTTGTTATGGATTTAAATAAAGCCATGTGTGGCTAGTTCGTTTTGCAACCTAGAGAATTTATGAACTTGTTTCGGTTTAAAAGATTATTCTCACTTGTTAGTTTTGCTTAATTTTATTTCAGTTTATTTAATCCTGTGTTCATTGCTATTGCTTATTGATTGATCACCATTAAGCATGTTTTGGGGATTTAGGGTTGAACTTGGAAGAGGGAATCCTAAATTGACCTTAGGATTAAATAATGTGGAATTAGGTTTAAATTTAACGTGAAGTTAGGTTTTAATCTAATTTGCGTCTAGGATAGGAATATACCTAGAAGCTCCGCATAATCAAATTAGAGTGATCCCGATTTAAAATGCATCTTATTTAATTGTGTGAGGCATTACATAAGTACTTAAGGTAGGTATATAAGTGGA
Organism: Acacia crassicarpa; assembly: GCA_034222035.1. Taxonomy (NCBI): domain Eukaryota; kingdom Viridiplantae; phylum Streptophyta; class Magnoliopsida; order Fabales; family Fabaceae; genus Acacia; species Acacia crassicarpa. The sequence goes on from JAWXYG010000011.1 coordinate 37,308,201, forward strand.
CTGAAAGGTATTTATAGACATTAATACTCTAGATTAGCTGATTAGGTTAAGTCAAAGTTAATTTAGTGGGATAAAATCTAGGAAACAAATAAGGGATTAGTGACTCTAGATTGCTCGTTTGATTATTTTTGTAGTTAGTTTATTTTAATTTGAGATTTTCTTTTCTTTTCTCTTAATTAAATCCAATCTGATTTGCTCAACTTAAACGAAATTGTAAAATCAATACTCAACTGAAGTTTGTGATACTAAGTCCTCGTGGGAACGATACTTTTCTTATCACTTTATTACTTGATACGGCCCGTACACTTGTGGAGTCTAAAGGATATAAGGAATTTCCCTATCAATAAGGAAGCATGAATTAGTAGCTAGTAAATACAGCCTGGTGAAATGGAATTTGTAGACCAATGAGATTCCTATACTGAAGACATTTACTTCATTGGAATATATATAAGGATATATATAAACGTATGATGTGTCTTCAACAAACACTATCCACGTATGAACCAATTACTGTTAGTTGATTATGCCATGTTGGATGCTTAGTAGGACCAATCACTATTTAGTTATAAGGCTTACAAGGACATGAAGCCATAGCTGTAAATTTCATTACGAAACATTGCAAAATATAAAAGGGGTCACATCATGATTGAAGATAGCTGCCAACCAAACCGTAAATAATATTATTCATCACGAACATCATACAAATAAGTAGAAACAACAAATCGAATAACTTTGTTGATACAATTCAAACTGATATAATAAAGAGAGATTAATAGAGTTTTAGAGGCCACCACGACTTGAAAACAATAGAATGAGGTGGACAATTATTAATTAAGCAGAGAATGGCAAATGCCTAAAAGGAGGTGAAGACTAGTAGACATATGGAGGAGGTGGTACCTCATGAAGATAAGGGGGCGGTGGAGGATGTGAAGGGGCAGTGGAATGAGATGGTGGAGGGGGAGACTTGTAGACGTAAGCTGGTGGTGGGGGATGAGAAGGGGGAGGAGAATGAGATGGCGGTGGGGGAGACTTGTAGACGTAAGCAGGTGGTGGGGGATGGGAAGGGGGAGGAGAATGAGATGGCGGTGGGGGAGACTTGTGGACATAAGGGGGCGATGGGGGATGTGATGGTGGAGGAAAATGAGCTGGAGGAGGGGGTGACTTATAGACATATGGGGGTGGTGGGGGATGGGAAGGGGGAGGTGAATGAGCTGGAGGAGGGGGAGACTTGTGAACATAAGGGGGTGGTGGGGGATGTGATGGGGGAGGAGAATGAGATGGTGGAGGGGGAGACTTATGGATATAAGGAGGTGGTGGGGGATGTGAAGGGGGAGGAGAATGAGATGGCGGTGGGGGAGACTTATGGACTACCGGAGGCGGTGGGGGATAGGAAGGGGGAGGTGAATAAGCTGGGGGAGGTGGAGACTTGTAGACATAAGGGGGTGGTGGTGGATGTGATGGTGGAGGAGAATGAGCTGGAGGAGGGGGTGACTTGTGGACATATGGGGGCGGTGGGGGATGTGATGGGGGAGGTGAATGAGCTGGAGGAGGGGGAGACCTGTGAACATATGGGGGTGGTGGGGGATGTGAAGGGGGAGGCGAATGAGATGGTGGTGGTGGGGACTTATAGACTACCAGAGGCGGTGGGGGATGGGAAGGGGGAGGTGAATGAGCTGGTGGAGGTGGAGACTTGTGGGTATAAGGAGGCGGTGGGGGATGTGATGGGGGAGGAGAATGAGCTGGTGGAGGTGGAGACTTGTGGACATATGGGGGCGGTGGGGGATGTGATGGGGGAGGTGAATGAGCTGGAGGAGGGGGAGACTTGTGAACATAAGGGGGTGGTGGGGGATGTGAAGGGGGAGGAGAGTGAGATGGTGGTGGTGGGGACTTATAGACTACCGGAGGCGGTGGGGGATGGGAAGGGGGAGGTGAATGAGCTAGTGGAGGTGGAGACTTGTGGATATAAGGAGGCGGTGGGGGATGTGATGGGGGAGGAGAATGAGCTGGTGGAGGTGGAGACTTGTGGACATATGGGGGCGGTGGGGGATGTGATGGGGGAGGTGAATGAGCTGGAGGAGGGGGAGACTTGTGAACATAAGGGGGTGGTGGGGGATGTGAAGGGGGAGGAAAGTGAGATGGTGGTGGTGGGGACTTATAGACTACCGGAGGCGGTGGGGGATGGGAAGGGGGAGGTGAATGAGCTGGTGGAGGTGGAGACTTGTGGGTATAAGGAGGCGGTGGGGGATGTGATGGGGGAGGAGAATGAGCTGGTGGAGGTGGAGACTTGTGGACATATGGGGGCGGTGGGGGATGTGATGGGGGAGGTGAATGAGCTGGAGGAGGGGGAGACTTGTGAACATAAGGGGGTGGTGGGGGATGTGAAGGGGGAGGAGAGTGAGATGGTGGTGGTGGGGACTTATAGACTACCAGAGGCGGTGGGGGATGGGAAGGGGGAGGTGAATGAGCTGGTGGAGGTGGAGACTTGTGGGTATAAGGAGGCGGTGGGGGATGTGATGGGGGAGGAGAATGAGCTGGTGGAGGTGGAGACTTGTGGACATATGGGGGCGGTGGGGGATGTGATGGGGGAGGTGAATGAGCTGGAGGAGGGGGAGACTTGTGAACATAAGGGGGTGATGGGGGATGTGAAGGGGGAGGAGAATGAGATGGTGGAGGGGGAGACTTGGGGACTACTGGAGGCGGTGGGGGATGTGACGGGGGAGGAGAATGAGATGGTGGAGGAAAAGACTTGTGGATATATGGAGGTGGTGGCAAATGATATGGTGGAGGGGGGGACTTATGGAATACTGGAGGTGGCGAATATGAAGGAGGGTGAGGGTGAGGGTGTGGGTGTGGGTGCGGGTGCGGGTGCGGTTGCGGGTGTGGTTTGTGATGAGAGGGTGGATGTTGGTCATGCTTTGGGGGAGGAGAGTTGTGGTAGTAGGGTGGCGGTGGATATGAATTATAGGATTTGTCTTCAGCACTAACACTGACAGCAGCTAAGCAAATGAAGGCTGCCAATATGAGTACAGACCATTGCCTCGGTCCCGTCCAGGTTCCCATCATCTTTTTGTCTATTTCCGATTTTCTCTACTTGCTTCTCACAATGTGGATTCCAACCCTTTATATAGCTGAAGGCCTCCACCATGTCTGATTAGATTTCTTAATTTAATGCATTGATAGCCTGGAATCTTCATCAATTAGTGTAATAATTCATTTATGGTTCCCTTTTTATTTTTCCTCTGAGATGCAGAAACATAGCATACTTGAACTCTTGAGATCCAAGTCTTGCATATTCATTTGATAATTCCCACAACATGTGCTAAGATCTAAGTCAAAGGGGAGAGTTGCAAAGGAATGGCTGGATGAGAACCTGATGGACATGTTAAATTATTGCAGAAGCGTGTCTGAGAAGTTAGATTTCATTTTTCCCTTTGCGTTAGAGACACCCCAGGTGACGCGACATTTTTGCTTTCAATCTATCGGTGAGTGTTGCAGTCGACAACTTATAATGATTTGTGATTAACCTTTCTTCGTGGATCTCTTCATACACACATTTCCAGAATGAATCGCCTTCTCCACCAATACAAAACAATAATGCATTATTTAATTAAACTTCCCAAAAATTGACCTCAAAGTCAGCTGCATTGGGGGAGAGAGTACTTTTTATTTTCCTTAAGCAATACAATTTTATCGTTAATTTATTGTTGTACAATGATTGTTGCTTGAACTTATCATTAAAATATATTGTACTACCTCTCATTTTAAATATAGGATAAAGTTTGTAATACAATTTATACTATAAATTTTGTTCTATATTTAGGACTTGATTGAGTGTTAAATAAGAATAAAATTAAATGATTCAATTTCAAACAAAATTAATGATATTTAAGATTTTTTTTTTTATTTCAGTGAAATATATTGTAAATGTCTTATTAACATAATTAGAGTAGTTTTTTTTCCCCCTTATTTATAACGCCAACAAAAACTAGATAAACTAATTCGTATGTTCTTATATAATACAAAAATAATAATAAATTGTAATTTTTATAAACAATAAATAATGCATTTCGTTTTTTTTTTTTAATATGAGGGGGTTTTTTTTTTCTAGGTTAAAAACTCAAAAGGTTTACACCTTTTTCAACAAGTGTGCTTTCTAGGATTTAAACTTATATTCTTTTCCTTATAGGATAAAGCCGCCTACCATCTCAACAGCTTGTTGGTTCCAATTAAATAAAACTCTATAATACGTGACTCCCTTCGGTCTCTTTAATGAAATTATGCGATCCCAATGCTCCATATAAATTGATATCTTTGCAGTATGGCAAAGTTACAATCATTTCATTAAAATAATTAAGTGCCCGATACATAATTATCACATGTGTTCATTGATATTGGATTTTGGATTCTATTAATACTTATAATAATTATTGTTAAACTCATGAGTTGACTTTTAGAATTTACCCTTTTTACGTTTATAGTTTACACAATCGTATCAAGGCACTGATAAACTCGTGTTAGTTATAAATTTTGTTAAAGTCACGAGTTTACACACTAAATTTTTCATTTTATATTTCTAGTTTACAAAATTATATCGACTTACTCTGAATTTCGTGTGAACTTTTTTTATTTGATTATATTTAATAGCTTTATAGATAAATCATCAACTTTAATTATACTAGAAATCTTGTAATACGCAATTACTGACACGTCCACCTCAAAAACAGGTCGGATAACCACCCCACCAAAATTGTCCATGCGTTAATATAAGTGTTTGAATATAAGGAACAAGACAAATTGAATTTGAAATTTAACGTTAAATCATTAACCATAATTATATTAATATGGTCCAACCATACCCAAAAGCAAAGTCTTCCATGTTTATAGCTAGGGATCTCCATAACTAAGTTATTGGGGCAATAAATTAAAAATTATATTATTGTGATCACATTTAAGTTAAGCAATTTACTCCATAGTTGCTTGATATGGCTGAAAAGGACACCATAAAAATTGTTCATCCATAGGAAGGAAGTAGATTGATTTTGAAATTAGACGTTAAGTCAGTAATCCAAATTATATTAAAAATTAGGTACATATTTACATCAAGTTTTTTAATCACACATTACCATGTGTCCTATTTCTTTCATTTGAGTTTATAGTAAAATAATAATAATTTAAAAATTTGACACATAACCACATGTAATTGGAACACTTGACAAAATGGATATAAAGAATTTGACATAAGCATTTTCCTAAAATTTATATGATAGTGATCCTAGCTAGGGATCTCAATAAATTATATTAATAATTAAGTCATTAGTCCAAGCATAACCAAGAGCTTCATCTTCCTTCATTATAGGGATCTCCATAACTAGATTATTGGTGCAACAAAGTATATTAAAAATTTACATTTGAAATCTTGTATTAGCTTATTAATATCTCGTCCATAAACTAAAAATAAACCGTATGCAAGACTTTCACATAGATTTCGATTTTTAAGATGGGTATTAAAATAAATTCAAAATGAAATTACACATTAATTCATGAACCATTAGTCATTATCATGTAATTGTGAATTTGGAGGCAATAAAAACAATGTATATTCACATATGGAATATTATTCTTGCAGAACCCAGTAGCATCAACAAAGGCAATTGCAAACATTGCTTATGAATTGCTCAAAGACGTCGATGATAGAGGCTTCTATTATTCATCAGAAGGGACAAGATCAAACGATATATTAATGATTTAGAAGAAGGTGAGGTACCCGTTTGAGAACTTGATCGAAGCCTTGGACAACAATGACGGTTATAAATTAAAACATGTGCACATGGTTGGAAGATCATGTTTCATTCGAATACACCTTTTCAGAAACGTGACTTCCCGATCTGTCTACATGCATTCAACCTGGTCACAATCAATGACATCGCCAGTGGAGAAGCCAAAAACGAAGAGCTGAATGGTTAGTATACCTTCCTAACATGGTTCGTATTCAAACCGTTTTATTCTAACCGGGACATCAATTTCATCCAAATGTGATAGGCTTTACAAGTATTTGGGAGCTTGGTTGATCTAAGAAGAGACTCTGACACAAATAAGAAATTAGTTTTAACAATTTACCGATCATAAGCAACATACTTTTTACATTTAACATTAACCCATTAAATGACTAACATCAATTGCCAACTCAGCTCATTGTCATCATCATGTTATCATTCATGAGTAGTGAAGCTCCAAAATCCAAAAGAAGAATTTTTAGGGGTGGGGAAGAAATGAAATTTCCTAGAATAAATGGGCAAAAAATATAACAAAACATTTATTAAAACAACACCTTACAATGAACCTTATATCCCTGGAGTAATGTCACTTGCATTTTAATACTTAGAATATCACACACACACACATACGAACGTCCCACGCATCATATGGGGAGAGAAGGATCAATTAATTGTATCAATGATAAAAAAAATAAATGTGAGTTTTTTTATAAAAAAAAAAGTTGTTATATTTATCGGGTGATTTTTTTTTTTTTTGAGGAAGGGGGGGGGGGGTGGAGAGCATATCACATACCAACTTCACCCTTTACAAAATTGAATTGAAATAAAAGTCATTTTTATATTAACCTAAACCAGAATAATTTTCCTTAATATATAAATGTGAGTTTTTAAATAAATATAGAAAAATTCATACTTCATAAATATATTTACCAAAATATGTCCTTTTTATATTGACATATTTTATAAGTTTTCTTAAAAAAAAAAAAAAATTTGTTCATGTTAATAAAATGAACTCTTTGTTAAAAATATTGTAGGTTTGTATTCTTATAGTGATATATTTAATATATTTGAACGAATCATATTTTATTGTATTAAAATTGATTTTGATATATACATAGGAAACCTAAGTCAAGAAGTAATAAAACTCTTTAATGAGGAGAGAGGAGAGGGCATTAAAGTTATTTTACCTATATTTTAAAATCTTAAATTGAGTTAATCACTCAATTAAAAATTTATTAAATTTACCCACCAGATTTAGAATCTTTCTAATTTAAAATAACTTTATATGAGATTTTCACTTTAAATTACCTTGGTGAGAACATGAATACCAACTCCCATCCGTTGCCCCCTGCCCCCCTCTACCTGAAACGCACCGTCTTTTGTGTAATAGACTTGTGGACTTTGATTTGTGAAAGAGAGGTGGCTAAACAGTGAAGATATTTCCGTCTTGAGACTTTTTTTAGTATGATTTGAGATCTTGAAAAAAAAATTAAGATCATGAAATATTTTTTTAGTACCAATCAGTATTATTATGAAGTAATTATTTTAGTATTTTGATGTATTTTTTTAACACTAGTCAGTACAGTGAAATATTTTTTTTTAAGACCCTATAATAATGTTTTAAGATCATAAAGTATTTTTAAGTACCCGTAAATAAGTATCTTAAAGTATCTTTTCAGTACCAGTTTGAAATAATTTTTTAAGATCCTAAATTTGTTTTTTCAAGACCATGAATTATTTTTTTTAAATATTCTGAAGTGTCTTTTTGGTACTATTCAATACTGTGATATATTTTTTTCAAAATCCTAAAATATTGTGCCTAAAAAAATACTTCAAAATATACTGATTCTAAAAAGATACTTCAAGATATTGAATAGTATCGAAAAAATAATTCATTGTCTTCAAAAAAAATCTTTTAGGATCTCAAAAAATTATTTTAAGGTATTTAATGGTACTAAAAATATACCACTCTGGTCCTATTTATAAGTCCCTTTTGATCAAAAAAATTTGGTCCTATTTATAAGTCCCCTTTGACTAAATAAATGAGATTGTGACAATTTTACTCATATTTATACCAATAAAAATGGAGAAAGAAGAAAAAGTTAAAAGCACCCATTTATAAATGAGGGTAAAGTTGAAAATTTACCTCATAATCATTGAGCTAACTACCTCTCCTTGATATGTGTGATTTGGTCAAAATGGGACTTATAAATAGGATCAGAGTGGTACTTCAGGATACTTACCAATACTGAAAAATACTTCATAATCTTGAAACATCATTATAGGGTCTTGAAAAACATATTTCATGGTATTGACTAGTACTAAAAAAAAAGATACCCGATGTATCAGAGCTTTTATAGAACCCACAATCTAGGGTGCTTATAATTATAAACTTGATAATCCAGTTCAAGTTGTTCTGGTCCAATGAAACATGAACTAGTGTGGTGCCAAGAAAGTCTGATATTCGATCAAAAAAAAAAAAAAAAGACTAGCTAGACAAGGGGCTGAGCATCCCTCTAGTGCTCTTCTTCCTTTTTTTTTTTTTTTTTTTGTGGCCATGAACTTCACTCCTCAGGTTTGTCTTCATGTTTTCTTTAAAAGGAACAAATATAATTTTATATTTATAAATATAAATAAGTGTAAATATTCAAATTTAGAGAAACTAATCAACAACAACAAAAATAGGGATTCCAATAAATCAATATTTACCCCCATCAGATTTGAACACACACATACTCCAATGTTTTTTTTTTTTTTTGATAAACCAATGTGTTTTTGAACACACATATTCCAATGTTCAACATGAGTTGTTAAACCAATATTCACCCCATCAGATTTGACGGAATGGAAGTGGTGTAGAAGAAAAAAAAAAAAAGAAGAAGTAAAAGGTGTGAGCCCTCGCTTAAGGAATTTGAGGGTTCTAAAAGTTTTTTTTTTTTCATGAGCACTCAATACCTGAAAGTTTTTAAAAAAAACAAAAAACAAAATTGCCTTAGAGGTTAATAGAATGGAGCAATTTTACCCTAAAAGTTTTTTAAGAACAATTTTGCTTTAGAAGTTTACAAATTGGAGCAACAATTTAACGGTCAAGATTAACGGAAAGGCAAGATTGTTACGTTTTTAAATTTTCAAAGTAATTTTGCTCTAAAAAAACTTTCGGATGCTAAGTGGTCCTAAACAAAAACTTTCGGAACAAAAAAACAAATAAAACCAGAATTTGATATGAAATTCATACCTACAGTAATGATGTGAAAGTATCCTTTTAGTGCCAGTTTGAAATAACTTTTCGAGATCCTAATTTTTTTAATTTTTTCAAGACCATAAATTATTTTTTCCAGTATGTTGGAGTATCTTTTTAGTATTATTCAATACTTTGAAATATTTTTTTCAAAATCCTAAAATATTGTATTTAAAAAAATACTTCATGATACTGATTGATATTAAAAAGATACTTCAAGATACTGACTAGTACTGAAAAAATAATTCAGTGTCTTCAAAAATTATTTTAGGATCTCAAAATTATTTTAAGGTATTTACTTGTACTAAAAATATACTTCATGATACTTACTAGTACTGAAAAATACTTCATAATCTTGAAACATTATTTTAGGGTTTTTTAAAAAATATTTCAAGGTACTGTTTGGTTCTAAAAAATACTTTAGGATACTGAGAAGTACTAAAAAAAATACTTCAGGATACTGATTAGTATTAAAAAATACCTCATAATCCTGGAAAATAATTTTAGGATCTTAAAAAAAAAATATGATAGGGGTACTGACACTAAAATAAATCTAAATAAGGAAATTTCTTCACTCTTTAGCCTTAGCTTCCACAGCGGCAGCACATCACACTATCTCTCTTTCACAAATCAAAGTCCACAAGTCCGTTGCACAAAAAATGGTGCGTTTCAAGGTACAGGAGGGCAGCAGATGGGAGTTGGTATTGGAGAGAATCCTGATCCATTGAGTAGGATCTTAGTAAGGGCAAAATGAAGGAGAAAGAAAGACAAAGACAACGAGGGCACATGTATACTTCAAAAGTTTCCTACCCACGCACAGAGCAACAAAGAAGGCTAAGTCGATAACCAAAAACCAGCAATCATCACCTCCACCAAACATTGAAATAACCAAAGAAAACTTATCTTTCTAGCCTTCATCGACGGATCAGAGCTTTTATAGAACCCACAATCTAGGGTGCTTATAATTATAAAGTTGGTAATCCAGTTCAAGTTGGTCTGGTTCAATGAAACATAAACTAGTGTGGTACGAAGAAACTTGACCGAATTCAGTCTAGGAACATTGGTCTGATACAAAAAGAGACTAGACCAGACTGAACTAACTCTTTAGGCTCGGCTAAACAAGGGGTTCAGCATTGACCAATTGGTCTGATCTAGCCCAATGGGAAATATTGTCTAATATACTTTTACATCGTTGTACTCTCACACACAAACTCTTAACCTAGTACCCTTCACCTGGTTGTCTCCTCAATTTGTCCCCCTCTCTTGGTTAGTCTGTCACCCTTCATCCCTCTAGGGCTCTCCTTCCTAATTTGTTTTTATGGCCATGAAATTCACTCCTCAGGTTTGTCTTCATGTTGTGTCCTCGTGCTTGTGTGTGAAGGGAGCTGAGGGATTCGATATGATACTTGTTGCATAGTGCTTAAGAGAGCAATTTATGAGCAACTGAGAAGGATGTGTTTTTCTTTTTTTCTTTTTCTTTTCTTTGAAACAGCCTCTACTGAAGGAAAGGCTTTGTATGTAAAAAAGAAGAGAGATAAGTGGAGTGAGTGAGAAGGGCAAGAGTCAGAGGGCGATCGAGACGATATATTTTGGAATATGGATCGTGGAGATCACTTTATCTTTACCATAACGAATTCTATCAGATAAATGGAACCCCGTTGTGCATTCTCACTCTCCTTCTTTTGCTTTCTTTTATCCACTGTCCACTCCATTTTTTTATTTGGTCATTCACATTGAGTTTTGATGCCCATTTTGTGGTATAATTGTACTCTTTGGACATGACTAACAAACCCAGACATGGAAAAGGTAAAAAAGAAGCAATTTTGTAACATTTGAACGAACATTCATGGACATTCTTGTTCTATGGTAATATAATAAGGATCTTCCCTATGGAATTAGTTTTTCTTTTCTGCCTTTAATTCTTAGTTCAAATAGAAGGTGTTTGGTTGGTACTCAATAATATAATACAATCCATGTCTTCAGTTTTTTATGCTTTCGGCCTTCAACTCGTCTCCTTCCCCATTGAAATTGATGTTTTCCAAGATGAAGAAAGGGGGAAGAAATATGCACATGGACTGCTTACATACCAGTCCACTAAGACCAGTTTAAGTTGGTGTTTAAAAGACATGTTTTTTTAAGCCGCATAATTTTGTTATCAGAGGCTAATAAAAATGATACAAGGGAGTATCTTCTAAATGATTTCTATAATTAAAAATAAAATACACTTTAAACAAAATAAATAGCATTAAATTCTTCTTCTCCACTAGTGCCCCTATTAAGGATCTTTGAGAGAAATGAAAAAGTAATTAAAATACATTGATTCTATTGGAGTATAAGTAATACTACCTTTAGTCCTTAATATAAAATCAATTTAACTAATTTGAGGATATTAAGTAAACTAAATAAATTACTTTAAAAAAATTATATTTATCATTTTTCTCGGTCCAAACTAATTTTCTTGACTTATTAATTTATATATAATGTAACACCCGCCTTAAATACACCCTTTAATTGCATACACGGAAGCGTTCTTTACAAATTTAGCGTGAAGTTACTATTCACGTATACGGTACTATTCACTATTCGTGTATACGACACTGTTCACGTATACGTACTTTTCACTAATACGTACAAATATACGTCTAAGTAAAAATCCGACGGAAATAAAAATCTTTTTCTTCCTTGTACTCATTCGTATGCATCTTCTTCGTTCTTCAATCTTCTGATACGAGCTGCAAATTAACTAATTCAAAGATATATGCTGGGATTCAAATGAATCCCAGTAGTAACGTTAATCATCGCTCACATAAAATGCATACACAAAACATGCAAGTCAACCATCAAATATACATACAATTCATTCAACACATTCAACATTCAGAACATTCAAACAATATACATATATATATACAACGGTAAATACATGCATGTAAAAGGCACACATAGTATGTGAGAGAAGCGTTACTACCTGATGGTCTTTCCAATTCCTGATCTGGTTCTCAATCATTTGATCATCCCGGATAAATATCGGCTCCTATATTTAAATATTCATGGATGATCGAGTTATTATTTATCCAAATTCTTTATTTCTCTTATTTCCAAATAAATTCCATAAACTGGTAGAATTTTCAATTAACTTTGAAAATTCATATTTAATTACACAAAACTCCAATTGACGTGATTCCAAAAATCACTTGTTCCTCATTAGGTCTATATTTAGGGAAAAATACACTCAACTGTCAAATATACGTACACTTTTCCCAGAATTTTCATTCATCATCACCGTTCCAGAAAAACGTCCAGGTTTAATGCTGAACTTGAAAAATCCATATCTGGAGTTCTAGGTGTCCAAATCAGGTGGTTCAAAAATCCATGAACTCCTCATTAAGTCTAGTTTCTAGGAAAATTGGTTTCAATATTTAATCATATTCCAATGATTCCCAGATTTTAAGAACATAGACACTGTTTGGAAGACATTTCAGAAAACGTCCCAGATTTCATACTTAACTTCAAAAATTCATAACTCCCTGAATATAAATCCAAATAAGGCTTGTGACCTATCAAATTAAAGCTTGATAAGTCTACTTTTATTCTGGAAATTTTCATAGAAAAACTCAAATGTTTACTATTTTAAAAGTGAATCCGAAAATCACTGTTCATTTCTGGAAACCAGCGTTTTTCAGTGTTCAACTTCTAACTTTGAAAAATCATAACTGATTCTATAGAACTCCGATTAAGGTGATTCAAAATTCTATTTGAAGTTCTATAAGTCTAGTTTATAAGAAAAATATTCATCAAGCCAATTAATAGCTGTATAATTCTCAGAAATTCGAAAAGTGAACGTAACTTAAATCTGAAAGCAGGATTTTCCAGTTTTTATAACCAAACTTAGAAAAATCATAACTTGAGTTCTAGACGTCGGATTAATACGTTCTAGCACTCATTTGAAAGATTAAGAAGTATACTTTCAACTTACCAAATTTCATGGTCAAAGGAAATCATTTGTTTAGACAAAACGTTGCATGAACCTGACCTCCTTACTGAATTTTCCAGAAATAGTGGTGTTATTCATGTTGACCGTTGCTTCTCAAACGGTCTCTCCTTCTCGGCCCTCATTCTTTCTTTCTCGCTGCACTCACACACTCTTACTCTCTTCCTTCGTATCCTTTATTCTCCAGCTCTCTCTCTCTCTTCCTCTTCAGACCCACCAAATGAATAAATGATAAGGTGTGTGTAATTGGTGTGAGAGAGAGGAGTTAGAGCGTGTGTGTGTGTCATCCATGAGTGAACAATAAAAAAATGCGCTGGATGATTGAGGAGAATTGTATGTCAATTTTGCTTCTATCCTCTTTGTTGCTCGTGAATGCATAAGGAAAACAAATGAATGATTCCATCCATAGGTGTCATGCATTGAGAAAAAAAAGTAGGGTAGGTGTGTGGATTTGTAGAATATGGTGGAGTGCGTGTGATTGAATTCTTGGCAGCATATGTTTGTGATTTTGCCATTAATAAAGTCAAGGAGGGAGTGGCAAACATGATGGCCCATGTGTTATCTTCTCCCAAAATTTCCAATCTTCCCGTGAAATACACACCGACGGATGAAAATGAGTAATAAGTGTATACTTATTTATAAACATAAGTGTTAGAAATAGATCCTTAGTACCATATAAGGATATTCTTATTTAGCTTCTAAGAGCCATAAAATATTGGCTCTAAAATTTCTAAACCAATATTTATCCTCAAACTATCTTTCCTTGAATTTATTCTTTTCCCAAAAATTCCAAGGAAAATAGGCCTTAAATTCCAAAAATTATTTATATAATCATTTCAGGCCAAATTTTTATAATAAATTCCCACAAAATATTCCTTATTTTCAAATCCCGAAATTTGGGATATTACATTTCTCCCCCCGTTAAATAAATTTCGCCCTCGAAATTTGTACATTTTCACTTCAGAAACCATTCCAAATACTCAGTCCACCTTTTTACATATGCTTACCAAGCATGTAACATCCACACAAAATTACTATTCATCTTGTACCTAATGTAATATTCAAATTCAAGTCTACCGGTATCCGCACAGCGCTAAGCCTCACAGTCGGTATATTCTCCTTCCAATTCATTTTGTTTTTATAGCGCTAGATATTCTGACCTTATTGTCCAGGGATTTACCCTTGACCATAGGTTCCTCAATTATATCCTGGTACAATTTCAGATATTCTATTAGCTTCAAATTTTACTTTGGGCAAACTAGCCCAGCTCTTAATAATCCTTCAAAAGAATTATTGTCACGAGTTTCATTTCTCATTCTTTCAACATCTCAAATTCTAGAGATTTGCTTGTTCAATTCTATTCTATGCTTGAGCTTCTTCAATTCAAATTCATAGATTACTTTCTTCTGCTTAGCATTATAGCTAGCGATTACTATCTGACTTATCAATATAGATTTTTGGACCATTCTGTCAGTTTCTGTTCCTATATCAACATAGTCACCCAATGCACCACTTTCGATTCAAAAACATCAGTGAAAACAATCACGTCAATGTTTCACATTTTAAAATACGGGCAATGATAATCACATCATTGCTTTTCAATTTTCTATGTTGTCTCAAATTCAACTTTCTGATTTTCAAATTCAAATATTCAAAATTCTATGGTAGCAGTACATTTTCAAAATTTCACTCTACAATATAATTCTTTCATATTTTTAGAGAAAACATATTCGCTGCCAGCTCAATTACAAGAAAATACATTCATTTCACGGCAGACCATATTGGCCGCTTTGTTACAAACTGTAATAATTTCCCTTATCGAATTACCACACCCGGCCTAAACCGCCATGGCATTCAGGGTTACCCCACATTCAAGGGCACTACCTCCCGGCCTAAACCGGCGATAAGGTTACAATTCTACTGGGTAAATAATGCCTCTCCTCTAGAGGATTTGTTCGCTCAACTAAATTTAGCTGAGATAAGTATTCACAAGTGCTCATCTTTGGATCTGAGGATAAATCCAAAGTTTAAGAGTCACTTTACCCACACAGCTTGCATTCTCAATCTCAAAAAATATTCAATTATCATTCTTTCAATTTTCAATTCAAATGAGCTTTATTAATGGCAAGCGATTCAAAAATATTTCACAAGCACCTGGTAAGATCCAGCAAACTGAGTATTTCTACAACAGTTCTTGACCTTTTCCAGTACTGTACTGCTTTCAAAACCACAAAATTCAAAATTCAAAATTCAATTTCAGATTTTGGGTTCTACTGAACCCTCTCTACGGAACAACATCAATTCAAAAATGACCATTGCCCTGGTCTCAAATTCTGTTGAAAACCTTTCATTCAAGAATTCAATTCATAAAATTCAAAGTTTCAATTTAAGCTCTGGGTTCCAAAAGGATCCCTTCAATGAAACAATATTGTTCAAAAACAATTACTTCAAACTGAACTTTAATTCAGCTGAAAACATTCTTGTTCAAAATTTCAATTTAGAAAATTCTCAAATACAACAGGTGCATTGGAAAATTCAAAATTAAATTTTTCAAACAAACGCAGGAACCAGACAAATATTACAGAAGGTCTTCACTTCTAAATACACTTCAGGTTCTATTTTTAGCTACTTGAGCAATTTATAGAACATACCATTCACTCTAAGGAGACTTTTTAAATCAAATTCCAACACTATGCTAGATCAACATCTAGCAACCGCAAAATACCTTATACACATTGGTACCATATTCTAGTGCCTTAATTCATTTAAATCAATCGGTACCACATTCTAGTACCTTTGTTCATTCTGGTCGATTCAATGCCTAAAGAATTAGTTCCATTACCAAATTTCATTCTCAAGCCTCAATTCAGTTGGTAACATGCTTTAGTTGTCTCTCCAACATTCAGGTTTATTAACCTAATTCTAAAAATTCGACCATATTCCATAAACCTGCTAACATTTCCAAGATTCATATCTTACAATATTCAGGCACTATCCTCAAACATTCAAATAAAATTCAGCAATTTCTACGAGGTTCTACCTCTACCTCATTTCTCAATATCATCAAAACATGTTTTAAATATCATTCTTATACCTCAGAGGTAATAACCATTCATACACAAAACATTGTTGACAATGCAGCACTAATCACAAGGTTCACAAGATTTACTTTATCACACACTGACCTAAACATTGTTTCGGCTCAGAACAAATTCAAACTTATCTTTAATCATACCGCATTCGTTCTTACATTTTCTTAGCATTTAGAAAAATTCACCATTTTTCATACTTCAAGATATTCAGATCTTACACCGAGATATTTCAAATTCCCAATACTTCCAGAGAGTCTCCTTTCTCGAGATGGCTTTAACTGATCAGACTTCCATTTTCAAATGCCAGTCTGACATCTCGAACCAACTACACGCTCCAAGACAAATTTCTAAGAGACACGATCTTGAAATAATCATCGTGCAACGTGTATTCGTCAACTAAATTTCTCGAAGATACAACCGGCAATAAATGCTACACCGTCTTCTGTTTGGACCGAAAGTCTATAAGACTCCGACCTATAGAGGTGGCTAGGGCGTGTCAGATTGTATTAGGGTGCGGTGCCATAAAATTTCCACATAATAACAAAGTCTGCACTATTCTGAGCCAACGACAGATGAGAATCCGATGCTGCTTAACAAAATCTAGACGTTACTAGCCCAGCTATAAATCGAGTAAAGAAAGAGTAAATGTTTCACGTTCTCTCAAGCTTCACAAAACTTCCACATATTCATTTCCTCTCCGATCGTAACCTTCACTATAACCTTTCACATTATCCTTAAACATGGCCGGTTCAAGTAACTCTATTCCAGTCTCCGATTCATTCAACCCTTTCTTTCTTGAAGCCTTACTTCATGACTATCAGACTAACATGTTGTCTGACTTGTCAAACAATGTATCATACCCTTATTCTTCTTTACTTCCCCAAAATCCCGTAAGTATGAACGTTCATTCATCTGCCTCAACGATTAACATTCCTACTCCTCCTCCAAGGATACAAGATTCTATTTTTACAACTACTAACAGAAAGGAATCTGAAGCAGGTCCATCAAGGCGACCTGTCCAAAGGTGTCGTAATGTGGCAGAACTTATGGAGTCTACGGTACCTTCTCAACCAAGGAATCCTGCTTCTACCTTGACTGAGACTACTAATCCATTTTCATGTGGTTGCTGCCATGTTCTACGAGAGATCATTCATACCAATGGACTTCAATACCATAAACTTGAAGTTCATGGGAGGATTGGTATGATATGCCACGCTGTCTTTCACCAGGACGTACAAGGAGGTTCTTCCAGTCCTCAAGTATTTGACTTTGGTAAGAAAAATTTAGATGATGTCAAACATTTTCTAGAAAATTATTGTTTGAATCAAAAATCTTTAGGGTATGTCCTGGTGTCAGATCCCCTATCAGCCTACTATGAGGCCCTTTGTGTTGGTTTGGAATGGGCTAAAAATCAAAATGAACTTCCTAATAGTCCATTTCCAACCAATACAAAAAATATATCCAATAAAGGAAAAGAGCTCGTAGTTGTAAATAATAATCCTTCAGTCCCTATACCTAGTGATTCATACCGATCAAGAGCTGAACAGAATATTAGAGGTGAATCAATGTCAATAGATGATCTTAGAGACTTATTCCACTTACCTCAACAAGAAGCGGCTAAACAAGTTCGTCTATGCAAAAATGTCTTAATGAAAATATGCCATAGGGAAGGAATAAGGCATTGGCCTTATGTAAAAATTCGAAGCACTATGAGGCAAATAGCTAGATTGAGAAAAACAATGTCTTCTGATGGTCCTCTCTCAAGTGCAGCCGCTCAGGAAGAAATTAATAGACTTAAACTTGAGATGGTCAAAGCTTGTGGTGGGATTATGCCGACTGTTGCTCTCAATGCTTGAATTCATCTTGTCTTTTCTTCTTAGCATTCTAATTTCTGCTTGTACTTTTATACTAAGATTCACGGGAATTTCCAAGTTTGAATATTTTTCTCACCCATTTTCAATTAATCACATAAGTTCAAGCTCCAGCAGATCAATCTATCCTATTGTCAGAACTTATGTCCTGACCGGACTTCGAAATTCTGAGTTGATAATTCTATCATCAAAATTAATATTCTAATTCCAACTTGTCACTCAGAATTATCTAACTTTCAATACAGATACTTTTCATATCATCAGAGTATTCTAGCCAAATGCCAGAACTTCAGCTTATATATTATTATTTTTAAACTGGGAACATTTCACAAATGCTCCATTTCATTTTCTATAATTCAACCTCTTCCTTTGTACTAGCATGCCAACTAGTGATTAGGGAAAAATTCTATCTTCTGGGTTTGTCTATCACTCCAATTCTCTTAATTCTGGTACCAAGTATCATCATAGATACTATTCTCATCATAGATCAAGAGACTTCAAATTCTCACAATACTACTCAGGATTTACCTTTCCTGAAATTCTTCTCGCCTAAGCAAGCTTAACCTCAAAGTTTCAATAAAATCTGGGGATCTAAATCATATTTTGACACAACATCAAGAGCCCTAGAGTTAGCAACAAAATCCCTATTCCGTGCTATTTCGTTTGTTTATGTAATTCAATATCAGTATACTCTTCCAAAAATGCCAGAACCTTTGCTCTGATACCACAACTGTAACACCCGCCTTAAATACACCCTTTAATTGCATACACGGAAGCGTTCTTTACAAATTTAGCGTGAAGTTACTATTCACGTATACGGTACTATTCACTATTCGTGTATACGACACTGTTCACACGTATACGTACTTTTCACTAATACGTACAAATATACGTCTAAGTAAAAATCCGACGGAAATAAAAATCTTTTTCTTCCTTGTACTCATTCGTATGCATCTTCTTCGTTCTTCAATCTTCTGATACGAGCTGCAAATTAACTAATTCAAAGATATATGCTGGGATTCAAATGAATCCCAGTAGTAACGTTAATCATCGCTCACATAAAATGCATACACAAAACATGCAAGTCAACCATCAAATATACATACAATTCATTCAACACATTCAACATTCAGAACATTCAAACAATATACATATATATATACAACGGTAAATACATGCATGTAAAAGGCACACATAGTATGTGAGAGAAGCGTTACTACCTGATGGTCTTTCCAATTCCTGATCTGGTTCTCAATCATTTGATCATCCCGGATAAATATCGGCTCCTATATTTAAATATTCATGGATGATCGAGTTATTATTTATCCAAATTCTTTATTTCTCTTATTTCCAAATAAATTCCATAAACTGGTAGAATTTTCAATTAACTTTGAAAATTCATATTTAATTACACAAAACTCCAATTGACGTGATTCCAAAAATCACTTGTTCCTCATTAGGTCTATATTTAGGGAAAAATACACTCAACTGTCAAATATACGTACACTTTTCCCAGAATTTTCATTCATCATCACCGTTCCAGAAAAACGTCCAGGTTTAATGCTGAACTTGAAAAATCCATATCTGGAGTTCTAGGTGTCCAAATCAGGTGGTTCAAAAATCCATGAACTCCTCATTAAGTCTAGTTTCTAGGAAAATTGGTTTCAATATTTAATCATATTCCAATGATTCCCAGATTTTAAGAACATAGACACTGTTTGGAAGACATTTCAGAAAACGTCCCAGATTTCATACTTAACTTCAAAAATTCATAACTCCCTGAATATAAATCCAAATAAGGCTTGTGACCTATCAAATTAAAGCTTGATAAGTCTACTTTTATTCTGGAAATTTTCATAGAAAAACTCAAATGTTTACTATTTTAAAAGTGAATCCGAAAATCACTGTTCATTTCTGGAAACCAGCGTTTTTCAGTGTTCAACTTCTAACTTTGAAAAATCATAACTGATTCTATAGAACTCCGATTAAGGTGATTCAAAATTCTATTTGAAGTTCTATAAGTCTAGTTTATAAGAAAAATATTCATCAAGCCAATTAATAGCTGTATAATTCTCAGAAATTCGAAAAGTGAACGTAACTTAAATCTGAAAGCAGGATTTTCCAGTTTTTATAACCAAACTTAGAAAAATCATAACTTGAGTTCTAGACGTCGGATTAATACGTTCTAGCACTCATTTGAAAGATTAAGAAGTATACTTTCAACTTACCAAATTTCATGGTCAAAGGAAATCATTTGTTTAGACAAAACGTTGCATGAACCTGACCTCCTTACTGAATTTTCCAGAAATAGTGGTGTTATTCATGTTGACCGTTGCTTCTCAAACGGTCTCTCCTTCTCGGCCCTCATTCTTTCTTTCTCGCTGCACTCACACACTCTTACTCTCTTCCTTCGTATCCTTTATTCTCCAGCTCTCTCTCTCTCTTCCTCTTCAGACCCACCAAATGAATAAATGATAAGGTGTGTGTAATTGGTGTGAGAGAGAGGAGTTAGAGCGTGTGTGTGTGTCATCCATGAGTGAACAATAAAAAAATGCGCTGGATGATTGAGGAGAATTGTATGTCAATTTTGCTTCTATCCTCTTTGTTGCTCGTGAATGCATAAGGAAAACAAATGAATGATTCCATCCATAGGTGTCATGCATTGAGAAAAAAAAGTAGGGTAGGTGTGTGGATTTGTAGAATATGGTGGAGTGCGTGTGATTGAATTCTTGGCAGCATATGTTTGTGATTTTGCCATTAATAAAGTCAAGGAGGGAGTGGCAAACATGATGGCCCATGTGTTATCTTCTCCCAAAATTTCCAATCTTCCCGTGAAATACACACCGACGGATGAAAATGAGTAATAAGTGTATACTTATTTATAAACATAAGTGTTAGAAATAGATCCTTAGTACCATATAAGGATATTCTTATTTAGCTTCTAAGAGCCATAAAATATTGGCTCTAAAATTTCTAAACCAATATTTATCCTCAAACTATCTTTCCTTGAATTTATTCTTTTCCCAAAAATTCCAAGGAAAATAGGCCTTAAATTCCAAAAATTATTTATATAATCATTTCAGGCCAAATTTTTATAATAAATTCCCACAAAATATTCCTTATTTTCAAATCCCGAAATTTGGGATATTACATATAATCCAATGATACACATACGTAGTTCAGAGATATCATGTGACATATGTTATAATTAATTAATTTTTAAATTTATTTGATCTCCCCAAATTAGTCCACTAGGTCTTATAAGGTCAAAGGTGGTAATATTTTTTTACTATTTTAATTATATAAACTACTCCTTGTTACTACTTTCCTTGATCCATATGAACGTGAGGAGCTAGCAGATTTTGTGCCGACTGATGAGCGGAATAATGGGAAGGATACAAATCCTCAGCAATCGGGGCGTGATCCTAGGGAGACATTTAATAATCAGGGCCGAGGAAATGGGGGCAAAGGTGGCAATAGTAATAGTGGGCCTCGTACACAAAGCCCACATCGTCCAAAGGAGGTGAACACTCACCCGACCCAAGAATATAGGAAGAAGGAGTCTAAGGAAATTCCCTCCAAGACACCTGTGATCCCGTCCACTGTAACTGAAATAGCTAATTTGGATTGCATGACTGAGACCCCTCCTGCAACTGTTGTACGCCAAGTGTCTACTGGTCCCCATGAAATGGATACTCCCCCCATCCCAGACCCTCGGGTTCTCAACAACATGACGGAGCCACCTGCCACTGGCATTACCGCCTCCCTTCCCTTCCACACTGTTATGACGGAAACGTCGCTTGATTCTAATAAACACACGGTGGTGGCTTTGCAGAAATCTCGGCATGCCTTAGAGGCTATTACACTGATAGATGTGAACGTCCCACATAATGGAACTGCTGAGCATCCAGTGCAAACAGCGCAGGTACGGGGGAAGGAAAATTCCAAGACAGTGGCTGGAGAAGTGAAGCCGGTGGCATGTGGGGTCAAACTGCAAGCCTCCTCTTCAAGGAATCTCAAGGTTCGTAAGAAACCACTTGGGAAGAATATAAGCAGGGACACCCTAAAGGTGCTGCGGGAGGAACTTGAGGGGCCGAAAGATATACAAGTGTCACCACTCTGTCAAACAGACCCGGTGCCGTCACGGACTGATATGGACGATGACCCGTTAGGGTCGGGATTAACTTCTTAACCTTTGTTTCTTTATGGTTTTGCAGATTCTAGTTTGGAACTGCCAAGGGGCAGCTAGCAGAGGATTTTTCAACACCTTTAGGCAATTTGTGATAGAGCATAAACCATCTATGGCTGTGTTGGTTGAACCACGAATCTCAGGGCTACAAGCGGACCGTTTCATTAGACGCTCTGGTTTTGAATTTTCCTACCGCTTGGAGATGCAAGGTTTTTCTGGCGGAATCTGGTTAATGTGGAACAGGGATCTGGTTATCTCAGTTGAAGTGTGCCATCCACAATTCATTCATACCCGTATTAGTCAGCAAGGGGGGATTGATAGCTTCCTTTTTACTGCAATCTATGGGAGCCCAAATAACACAATACGGAAAGAAATATGGCCTGCGCTATCAGATATAGCAACGACTGTAACATCACCTTGGCTTCTTGCCGGGGACTTTAACACTATTCTTAATGCTGAAGAATGATCGGGTGGTGTAGAACTACGAGCACGTGGCTGTGAATTGTTTCGCTTCATATTTGACAACGCTCTTTCAGACTTAGGTTTCTCGGGCCCCAAGTTTACTTGGTGCCGAGGTACTCTTCTTCAGCGACTTGATCGTGCCCTGGGGAACCCTCTATGGATTAATAAATTTACTAGGTCCCTAGTGAAGCACCTACCGAAACTCAGTTCGGATCACGGCCCCTTATGTATCCAAGTTGGCAATGGAGACAAGCCCCCTCGTCAACCACCGCCTTTCAGGTACTTGGCAGCCTGGGCCTCCTCAGACTCTTTTGGGACCCTAGTTCAGGAAAATTGGTCAGCATCTGATCCTATTGTCACCAGTATAAAGAAATTCACAGCCTCGGCCCAGAAATGGAACAAAGAGGTTTTTGGTAATATTTATCATCGGAAACGAAGACTCCTAGCAAGGCTTGGTGGCATCCAAAAAGCCCAAGAATCTTACCCTTCTCCTCGCCTTGATCAATTGGAAGGAGAGCTGCGAAAGGAATTTGAGTTGACATGTGAGCAAGAGCATCTAACCTGGCTACAAAGGGCCCGAAGAGATTGGATTAACTTGGGGGACCGCAACACAGCATATTTTCACGCCACTGTTATACAACGTAGTCGACGGTCAGCGATATCGACTTTGAGGGGAGATACTGGTAAGTGGTGCCATGATGCCGAAACTTTGCGTCTCTGGGCTTTTAATTTCTACAAAAAACTGTATACGAAAGACGCTTTGACCGTCCCACCATATCCTATAAGAGGTTGCTTTCCTCCCATTGAGAGTGCGGTCCTGAGATCTTTAGATAGTACAATCTCACTTGGTGAAACTCATTCGGCGTTGTTCCAAATGAGCCCTCTCAAAGCTCCTGGTGTTGATGGGCTACATGCAGCTTTTTTCCAGCAGCAATGGAAGCATGTGGGGCCGTCACTCTTCTGTATGGTCTCCCGGCTGTTTGAAGAAGGGCACATGGACCCTGAATTAAACGAGACCCTCATCACTTTAGTCCCGAAGGTCCCGGTTCCAGAATTCATCAAGGAATTTCGGCCCATAAGTCTTTGCACCGTCCCCTACAAGATTATTACCAAAGTACTGGCAAACCGTCTTAAGAAGTGGCTACCCCGTTTAGTCCTCCCAAACCAGGCAAGCTTTGTGGCCGGCAGACAAATTGCTGATAATGTGATAATTGCCCAGGAGGTTATCCACACAATGCGGTCCAAGCGGGGTCCAGAAGGATGGATGGCAATCAAGGTGGATCTAGAGAAAGCTTATGATCGTCTACGCTGGGATTTTATAGAAGAGACTCTTTATGATGTTGGGCTTCCCTCGAAATTTGTGCAAGCCGTAATGATTTGTGTCTCCACATGTAGCATGAAGGTTGTATGAAACGGTTCCCGCTCAGAGAGTTTCCTCCCATCTAGGGGTATTAGGCAGGGAGATCCCCTGTCACCTTACATCTTTGTGTTATGTATGGAGCGTCTATCCCAGTCAATTATGCAGAGTGTTCTAGCTAAGCAATGGAAGCCAATCCACATGGGGAAGAAGGGTCCACCCCTATCTCATTTGTTCTTTGCAGATGACCTTGTTCTATTCAGTTCCACAGCTGCGTCTCAGGTGCCTCTGATCCAGAACATCTTGGATGATTTTTGTGCAAGCTCGGGCCACAAAGTTAGTAGCTCCAAGACGGCAATCTATTTTTCTAAGAACGTCTCGGCCACGGTTCAAGCAGGCATAAGTGAAACGTTTGGCTTCCTTAGAACTGATGACCTTGGGACGTACCTTGGAGTCCCCTTATTACAGCAACGTGTCCGTACAAGTACTTATGCTTTTCTTGAGGAGAAAGTCAAGCGGAAACTTTATGGCTGGGCGGCGAGAACCCTGTCCCTAGCAGGCCGTATAACATTGGCAAAAGCCGTCCTCTCGGCCATTCCGTCCTATGCCATGCAGACTACCAAGCTCCCCACGAGTCTCACATTAGGCAGTTTGTATGGGGGTGTTCTGGAGGGGATAAGCGACCGTCTTTGGTTAGGTGGGAGGACATGTGCCAACCACTTAAGGCTGGTGGCGGTGGGTTCCGAAAGCTTAAAGTACAAAATAAGACATTCCTAATGAAGCTCGGCTTTGCACTACGCTCACAACCGGAATTGCTTTGGGTACAAGTCTTACGCAACGAATATGGATGGAATGAGCATGTTGGACCCAATAGAGTGAATAGAAACTGTTCAGTCTTATGGCGGCACCTGAAGAGTTTGTGGAAGGAGGTGGATGTTGGGACCCGTTGGGACCTAGGTGATGGTGCCAAAGTTCAGTTTTGGTCGGATAATTGGGTCCCTGAGGTGGGACCTCTCAGGCACCTAGCTTTCCGGGAGATAGCGCCAAATGAGGCAATTCTGCATGTATGCCACTTCACTACTGAGGAAGGGGTTTAGGATTGGAATCGGTTTAAGGGAGACCTGCCTGATCGTGTAATCAATCTTATAGCTGGATGCAAGCCCCCCACACAGGATGAAGGAGAAGCTGGTTGCTTTTGGGACTACTCCCCTGATGGCAAGTTTTCTGTCTCCTCAGGTTATGAATTGCTAAGTATGGAAAATGAAGGCGAAGGTGATACGCTATGGGAGGTGATTTGGTGGTGGAAGGGTGCGCAACGTATTAAAGTTTTTCTTTGGCTTGCAGCACGGTCAAGTCTGCTTACAATGAGGAGAGACGTCGCCGCCATATGACAGACAATGACCTATGTGCGAGGTGTGGGACAAACGTCGAGGATGCGGACCATGTTCTGAGAAAATGCAATTATGCACGGGAGGTATGGGCCGGTCTAGTTCCGGCAACTATGGCGCACAATTTCTTCAATGTTAACCTCAAACGTTGGATGCTGCAAAACCTCACACACACTGGAACCTGCCTTGATGGGAGTACTCAATGGGTTAGCCTCTTTGGATTGATGTGTTGGAAATTATGGGAATCCTGTAATAAGCAAGTTTTTTAGAATGCCCACATACAGCCGGACGTGCTTGTGCAGGAAGTGAAAGCACTCACAGGTTTCTTTGTAAAAGCCACTGCATTTAATGGTAATCTACACGGAGATCGCCCACCGCCACAGCAACGATTAGTTTCCTGGGTTAGGCCGTCCCACCCGTCAGTTGCCCTCAACTGTGATGGTTCGAGAAGAGGGGAGCCTTCAAGAACTGGATCAGGTTGTCTTCTAAGGGATCATGAAGGTAGGTGGTTGGCTGGCTGTTGTCGGAATGTCGGTAGTTGCTCCTCGCTACAGGCTAAACTGTGGGCAATATTGGATGGACTTACACTAGCCTGGTCCCTAGGCTTTCGAGATGTTACAATACAGACCGATTGCATGTTAGCCCTGAATCTGATTGACAAGCCTGAAGAGTCTCCCCTCCCGACGAAGTCTATGGTTCGCTGTATACAGAAACTTCTAGATAAGGATTGGAGGGTGACTATCTCCCTTGTCTTTAGGGAAGGCAACCGGTGCGCAGACCTCCTTGCGTCGTATGCTCTAGATCTAGAGATTGGGATTCATTTTTTCCGTGAGCCACCTGAAGGTCTGGTTGATATGCTCCGTGCAGATGTGGATGGCGTTGGAATTATGAGACTCTGTAATAGCATAGTTTGATTTGAGGTTTCCCAGTTGTAAACGAAAAAAAAGTAGTACATAAATAATTTACACATAAATCAATTCACACTATATATTCATAAGCTAACTAGCTAAGTATAGTGTGAGGCATACGCACCCTGCAACCTGGCCATTGGCAAGCTAAGGTCTCCAGTCTTCAACAATGGAGTAGTTTAAATCTCTAACCCATGCTTAAGTTGACATAAATGGAACTTTTGGGTCATGATCTCCACGGCATCAACATAGTATTAAATATATTATATATTCTGTAATATGTCAACTAGGTATTAATTCACTCTTTCAAAATCAAATCAATTTCATTAATTATAAATTCTGTAATATGTCAACCGGGTATTAATATCACTATTTCTAAATCAAACCAATGTCATTAATTATGTTATGAAGAAATTAGGAAACAACAATAAAGACATATCCCACTAGGTGGGGTATGAGAAAATTAAGAAATTTAAGAAATAACCAAATTATTAATGTCAGGAAATAATCATTAATAAATACGGAAATAATCAAATGCAAAAAAAGAAAAAGAAAATTAGGAAATATTAGAAAATACTCATTAATAACATGTATTTATTTATGTCTAACCGAGTCATTTTTCACTTAACCAGGTATTATAAGATTTTAATAGTAGGGCCTCCCAAATCATCAAATCTAAATGATCAAATCACATAGAAATTGGGTATTTCTAATTTTTCCAACTTAATTTTTAATTTTTAATAATTTTTCGCGAATGATTAATTTTTAAGAATTTACTCCTTATATATCATGCTACCTATAATTAATTATTAATCATTAATGTTGTAAAGAAAATGTAAACACCAACACACACGTACACTCGTATTCATATCATATAACAAAATAAAATCTACATCGCATATATTTAAAGAGTATTGAAGAGTAATTTGTTTCTGAGAATTAACAGAAAATTTATTCTTATAATAAACACAAGATATAATTAAGTGTTAATAAATGTAATTGAAGAAATAATACGGAGAAGATGAAAAATCTTATTGTATTAACCACACAAAGAGTAACATGTTCATTCAATAAATAATCCATTTGACTTAATTCTAAAACCTAAAATGAGACCATGTTAACTCCTTCTTAGAGAGAGACTTAATTAATTCTCACTTGAAGAGAGACCAAATTAACTCTCTCTCTCTCTCTAAATATGGTGAGGACTCCACATCCAAACACACTAAACCACAATAACTAGACATTTTATATAGAATGGGCCTTAATCAACTATTCAAGTAATTACCTTATATTTCTAACATGCCCCCTCAAGTTAAATACTATTTATCTTAAATGTGTTCAACTTAAACAACACAAAAATAATAAGGAGTAAGATGAATTAATTTGAATATTTTCCAATCACAAAAATAATAGAAAGATTTCTTCCTTGTCAATCTTCTCCCATTCACTTCCTCTTTTTTTTTTTTTTTGGGTCAAACTCCCATTCACTTCTGGCAACACCACCATGACGACTATTTGCCTTTCTCATATGCATTAGCATGCATCTAATTACTTGAAGCCTTCATTTTTGTCTTTATTATTGCCCATTGAATCCTTTTCTTGAAGCTCTATTATTGCCTTCCGCTTGACAGCAACATGCTTTATAAAACTAGTTTCTGCTTTTTTTTTTTTTTTTTTTTTTTTGAAGTGTAACGATACCATTCCCAATCATATCCACTGCTTCACAATTTCAACGCATCCAGCAGTTTTCAACAACAAATTTTGATATTTCTCCACTTATTGTTATCTTCGGGAAGCTTCACTTCATTACTCTGCAAATTCCCAATGAAGTGCCACTCTTCTTATCATTTGATTGAACAAATCCTGATTTGTGATAATTCCCATTAAGAGTTGTTAAGTGCCACTCTTCTTATTATTTGATTGAACAAATCTTGATTTTTTATTATTCCCATCAGGAGTTGTTTCTTCCATCTACTTATGCTCAACTTATTCAATAGGACTTTTTTTTTCGCTGAAGCTCAGAAATATTATCATCGCCATTAGTGTCACGATGGCTTTCGATTGGAACATCCACTGCTGAAGTATCCATCTGACTGAAATAATCAGCAGCCCAGATATTTTCACCAGAAATAAACTCCCCATTCTCTTTACAAAACTCAATCCCTTCACCTGGAACTAGATGAAATTGAGGAGTTTTTAACTGAAGAGTGTTTGAATTCTTCTTTGATTCAAAGATACGAGTCAACAATACGTGTGAGTGAGCGTGAGGGTTTTGTTTGTATCTGATGATACTGCCACCGCTTCTTGGTGGCACGTGAGTGAGTGATTCGCCACAGCTTCTCGGTGGTGATTCGGAGGTGATGAAGGAGATTGGAGGTGAGTCGTCAGTGTGGTAGAAGCGAGTTCTCTGGTATGGAAGGAGGAAGAGAGTAGGAGACTAAATCTGTATTGATAGGGAAAGTGCTAACAAAGAATAACTTCGGTAACAGTACGGTCTTATCGGCAATGCAAAAGGCATGGAACATGGAGGAATGATTGAGAGTGATAGATGCAAACAGAAGTGGAATGGGATTTCGAGATTTGATGTGCTTTAATAGGGTTCCTTTGGCAAAATCAGCATGGAGACTAATCTAAAATCCGCAGGATCTGTGGTATAGGATTTTGAAGATGGGAGGTCATTACTAACTAAGAAGCTATGTTGGAAAGTTGGTAGTGGCCGATCCACCAACGTATGGGAAGATAATTGGATACCAGAATTGAAGTATGGCAGATTGTTGGGTATCAATGTGAGTTAACAAAAGAAAAAGTTGAAGGTCTTGGACTTGATTCATGATGGAAGATGGGATCTTAAGTTTATTAAGGATTGCCTATCGGATTAGGAGGAGTTAATCCTGAAAATTCCCATCCCTTCCCCTGATGTCAAGGATAAGTTGATTTGGCTGGGGATAATAAATGGGATTTAGAATGTTAAATCAAGATGTTATGTAGCTAAGGAGGAAAAGACTCCAGTGATGAAAAAAGATCCTAATTCTTCTTATCAATTGCCAAAAGAGTTATGGAAGTTAGTATGGAAATTGGGGGAGAGAGGATACTCTCAAAATCCTTAAAGAATAATACGTGAAACAGTGAAATAGCATGCCTCGACTGTTTTGAAGCAAGAAGAAAACAATCAAACAAACGAAAGCATAAAATACAAATAGAGATTAAAGAATCCGGAAAGAAAACCGAAAATCCAGAGAAAAACCCTACAAAGACCAAGCTTGACGACCCAAAGCTTCAACCACCCAACACCTCATGTTGCACAGTTTACCCGCGACGAAGGATGACGAACAGCGAAAATGCCTCTGGTCCAGTGACGAAAGGCAACGAGAGGTGAAGAACAATCAGAAGCTCCAACCTTTAAAGATAATCTCTCAAGCTTTCTCATCTCTTGCTCATACTCATCAACTTCAGCAAGCTTCTGGTTATCAACTAGCTCTGAGGCTCTTTCGATTGCATCCTCAATCTTCTTCCTGTTTGCAGGAGGAAGAACTGATCCAATCTTCCCATTATTTATACCAGTCCTGATTTTATATATATGGTCCTCTAAGGCATTCTTTGCTTCAGCTTTCTTCTTGTACCTCACATCATCAGCCTTGTATATCTCAGCTTCTTGAACCATCCTTTCAATTTCTTCTTTTGATAGTCTTCCTTTTCTATTGGTTATTGTTATTCCATTCTCATTCCCTGATTTAGCTTCCTTGGCAAAGACTTTTAAGATCCCATTCTCATCAATGGAAAAGCAAACGCTGAAATCAGGAACACGCCTTGGTTTTGGGGGAATGGTTATATTAAACGCACCCAACCAGTTGTTATCGGTAGCTCTTGTTCTCTCACCCTGAAAAATAGTAACCTAAGACTTTGTTTGGTTGTCAAACTTAGTGGTTGCCCTTGACGACATTGATGTAGGAATGCTAGTGTTCCTTGGAATTACTACTTTCATGAGATCACCATCTACCTTAAAGCCTAAGGACAAGGGGGTGACATCTCTCAAGATAATGTCCTATAAATTTTCATTTCCTTGCCCACTTAATATAGCGGCCTGAACAGCAGCTCCATACGCAACAGCCTCATCAGGGTTGACGCTCCTGCATAGCTCCTTCCCATTAAATAAGTCCTGCAATAGCTGTTGGATTTTAGGAATTCTTGTAGACCCACCAACCAGGACAACCTCATCAATACTCCTCTTGTCCATCTTTGCATCCAAAAGGCACTTCTCTGCAATTTCTAAACATTTTGTGAAGTAGTCCTTGTTCAATTCCTCAAACCTAACACGAGTGATTGTTGAATAAAAATCAATGCCTTCATGTAAAGCATCAACCTCAATGATTGTCTCAGCCATAGAAGAGGATGAGAGTGTTCTTCTTGCCCTCTCACAAGCAGTTCTCAACCTCCTAAGGGCCTTTGGATTCCCAGTGATATCCTTTTTTTGCTTCCTCTTCAACTCTTCCACAAAGTAGTTGACCATTCTGTTGTCGAAGTCCTCTCCTCCAAGGTGTGTGTCACCATTAACTGCTTTAATGTTAAAGTCACCCTTATTAATTGTGACAACAGACACATCAAAGGTACCACCGCCCAAATCAAATACAAAAATATTTCTCTCTAGGTTATAGATGCCTTTTTTGTCAAGACCATATGCAATTGCTCCAGCAGTGGGCTCGTTAATTATCCGCAATACATTAAGCCCAGCAATTGCAACTGCATCCTTGGTTGCTTGGCGTTGAGAGTCATTGAAATAAGCAGGCACAGTGACAACTACATCCTTAACTGTTGAACCAAGATAAGTCTCTGCAATCTCATGCATCTTCCCTAATACCATGGATGAGATTTCCTCTGGTAGAAATTGTCTTTCCTCAGATTTAAATTTCACAACAATCTTGGGCTTATCATCAACACCACCAATGACCCTAAATGGCCAAAGGTTTGTATCACTTTGAACATGAGAATCACTAAACCTCCTACCAATTAACCTCTTCGCATCTGTAAAATGTGAATCATTGTAAGTGTAAATAAGAAAAAATAACCATACGTACAGTATATAAGATCCTACAAAAGAAAAAAGGTTAACAATAGAAGTGATCAACTTGTATGAAAGGGAGCATAAATGAACTTAAAAAAAATGAAAAACGTTATCAAAAAAAATTATTTTTAATTTATTTATTTTACATTCCCAAGATCAGATGAGCAATGAAAGGAAAGATGAAAATATATATCAAAGGAGAATTACCATACACAGTGCTAATAGGGTCAAGTGCAGCATGGTTCTTGGCGGCATCACCAACCATCCTTTGGGTATCAGTGAAGGCAACATAAGACGGCGTTATTCTATTTCCTTGATCGTTCACGATAATATCTACTCAACCATGTTGCCACACTGCAACACACGAGTATGTGGTTCCAAGATCGATTCCAATGGCCAATTTCTACTGTGATCTATCACCGATCCTTTTTCTTTCAAAGTCAATGGAGTCTTGGGAGTCTTAGCCTGACAAGAAAGTGTTTCTAGAGATTGGTAAGCTACTCAGCATGGTCAACAAATTACAAACCAAAGCATTTTAGCATAAACTAGAGAACACAATGGCCATCAATTACAACTCCACATAGCACATATAACAAAACAAAACCAGAAAAAATAGCTCAATCTATTGAACTAAATGGTATCCAAAATAAAAGCTAAATGAGTTAACTCTCACCTCTATTTTGCTGTAATTCCTCCCTATATTTCGCAGAGTTATGTTTCAAATTGCAGCCCAATTTATCAATCTTTAACGATATAATCAAATCCGAACAAACTCAAGTCAGCAAGCAATAAAGAAACTATTATATATGCATCAGGTGAAATGCAACAAATCTCATATCCATATGAAAGGTAACTACAATTTTTCAAAAAGGTGAGACTTGGACCAATAGCTTCTATGTTAAACCTCTTGGTATCAAGATTATTATTTGCAACCAAAAGAAGAAAACTTAGCAGTTCCATCTGGTGAAAACTTCTACCAATATGCATGCATTACTTTTTGACAATCAGCCCCCAAAGATCACACACCAAAATACACAATGTTCAGGTGGAGGGCAATGAGGTGAGTGAACTACATGATTAATAATTACTAATAATGAAGAATATTATAATAAAGATTTGCTTTTCATAATGAAATCTCGAAAAAGATGAAAGACGACTAAAGATAATCTCAAGTGATGAAAACAACGATTTATATACATTGAACAAAACCCTCCAAATAACAGGATAACTTGAATTAATCATCCAAACAACAAGAACCAAAGTAGATTGCAACTACTTTCAGTCTAAACACCATCCAAGTTTAAAGGACCAACAATTATTATTAGGTATGCCTCAACGAGAAGGGTAATTAAGTCACATTTGATGGTGATACTTCCTAGATATTTATATATCCTCGTTTTTCATAGTTCAATTTATTTTCTACTTTTGAAAATAAAATTTTAAAATCTTATTATATTTATATTCTTATTAAAAGTAATTTTAACTATATAAAAATATAGCAGTAAGCATCTTTCTAGTCGACATTTCAGCAAAAGTGCAGGCTCAAAACAATAAAATAAAGAATAATAATAATAATGCAAGGCGGTTATGAAGAATAGAAAATTGGGAAGGTAGTAACACAATCAATAGTAGAAAAAATAGGGATTCTAATAAATCAATTATGACTTTTTTGAATTACTAAAATAAAAATAATAATAATGAGAGGCCAGATAGATAATGAGGAAGGTAGTTATACAGTATTTTGTAAATTAATAATAGGGGAGAAAGATATAAAATACTAAGTAAATATTTAATTTAATATTTTGATTATTCACTTTGAGATCCTTAAAGTGAGCAAAAATAATACTATAATTAAAAAAAAAGTGCAAATGTTCAAATTTAGGGGAACTAATCAATATAAAAAATAGAGATTCCAATAAATTAATTTATGAATTTTTAAATTAATAATGGGGAAGTAAATACAAAATATTAAATAAATATTTAATTTAATATTTTGATTATTTCCATTGAGATCTTTAAAAGGAAGAGATATAATACTATAATTATAAATATAAATATGTGCAAATGTTTAAATTTAAGGGAACTAATTAAAAAAAAACGGGAATTCCAATAAATTAATTATGACTTTTTGAATTAATAATGGGGAGGTAGATAGAAAAAGTTAAGTAAATATTTAATTTAATATTTTAATTATTCCCTTTGAGATATTTAAAAGGACTGAATATAATACTACCATTATATATATAAGTATATGAAAATGCTCAAATTTAGGGCCTATCTTAACTATATAAAAGTAAATCAATAAGCATCTCCTTAGCTGACACGTTAGCAAAATTGCAGGCTCAAAACACTAAAATAAAAAATAAAAGTAATGAGAGGCGATTTTGAAAGATAGATAATGTAGAATGTGGTTACACAATCAATAGAAAATATAGGGATTCCAATAAATTAGTTACAACTTTTCAAATCACTAAAATAAAAAATAATAATAATGTGAGGCCATTATGAAGATAGATAATACAATCAAAAGAAAAAATAGGGATTCCAATAAATATAATTATGACTTTTTGAATTACTAAAATAAAAAATAATAATGAGATGCCTTTTGAATTACTAAAATAAAAAATAATAATATTGAGATACAGTTATGGAGGATAGATAATGGGGAATGTAGTTACACAATCCATATGACTTTTTGAATTACTAAAATAAATAATAATAATAATAATGAGAGGCATCTATGAAAGATAGATAATGAAGAAGGTAGTTACACAATATTTTGTAAATTAATAATGGGGGAGGAAGATACAAAATACTAATTAAATATTTAATTAAATATTTTGATTATTCACTTTGAGATTCTTAAATGGAGAGAATATAATACTATAATTATAATTATAAATATGTGCAAATGTTTAAATTTAGTGGAACTAATCAATAGAAAAAATTGGGATCCCAATAAATTAATTATGACTTTTAAAATTAATAATGGGGAGATAAGTACAAAATATTAAATAAATATTTAATTTAATATTTTGATTATTCTCTTTCAGATCTTTAAAAGGAAAGATATAATACTATAATTAAAAATATAAATATGTACAAATGTTCTAATTTAAGGGAACTAATCAATAGAAAAAATAGGGCTTCCAATAAATTAATTATGAATTTTTGAATTACTAGAATAAAAAATAATAATAATGAGAGGCCATTATGAAAGATAGATAATGAAGAATGCCACAATATTTTGTAAATTAATAATGAGGGAGAAAGATACAAAATACTAAGTAAATATTTAATTTAATATTTTGATTATTCCTTGAGATCTTTAAAAGAAACGAATATAACATATAATTATAAATATAAACATGTGCAAATGTTCAAATTTAGGTAAACTAATCAACAGAAGAAGTAGGGATTCTAATAAATTAAGTATGACTTCTTAAATTATAATGAAAAGGTAGATACAAAATATTAAATAAATATTTAATTTAATATTTTAGTTATTGCTTTTGAGATCTTTAAAAGGAACAAATATAATATTATAATTATGTGACAGGATATTGTTACTACTACCAATGTTACTACCGCTTTTCCATCGTTAAATTAAAATCTTATCTAACTTTATAATTTCTCTCTCCTATTAATATTCTCATCTAACGGTGGTAGTAATATCCTATCCCTATAATTATAACTATAAATAAGTGCAAATTTTTAAATTTAGGGAAACTAATCAACAAAAAAAAAAAAATAGGGATTCGGGATTCCAATTAACCAATATTTACCCATCAGATTTGTGATAGTTTGGCTGTAGTTCTTACTAATCTATTATGATTAGTCCCCTTTCAACCAAAAAAAATATTTACCCATCAGATTTGAACTCACACATACTCCAATGTTTTTTTTTTTTTTGATAAACCAATGTTTTTTTGAACACACACATACTCCAATGTTCAACATGAGTGGCTAAACCAATATTCACCCCATCAGATTTGACCGAATGGAAGTGGTGGAGAAGAAATTAAAAAAAAAAAAAAAAACAAAAGGTGTGAGCCCGTGGTGAGGGAATTTGAGGAATAAGGGTTTTATTTATCCCAGAAATTTTCACTCAAGATTACTCAGCAACCAGAAGTTTTTTTTTTTGAGCAAAATTGTCTCGAAAATTAATAAAATGGAATAATTTTGTCTTGAAAGTTTTTTTAGTAGCAATTTTACCCTAAAAATTTATAAATTAGGAGCAACAATTTAACAGTCAAAATTAATAGAAATGTAAGATTGCTAGGTTTTTAAACTTTCGAAGCAATTTTACTCTAAGAAAAACTTTCAGAATGCTCCTGAACAAAAATTTCCAAGATAAATAAGACCCTTATCTGGGAATTTGATATGAAATTCATACCTACAGTAATGATGTCAAAACCTAGGGTGAGGTAAATTGAAGATAAGACACATGCCTTGCAATTAATGAAGAAAAGGAAGAATGACTAAGAGAAAATTTAGAGGATCCGTGGAACATGGAAGCACGAATTGGAGCCAAAAGGGGGGAGAAAGAATGCACCTGTACGTTGTCTGCGACGGTGACTGATGCGGCTTCAATAGCATGTGAGGTGTGACCGTGTGAGAAGTCAAAAAGGGTTTTATAAAGGTAGAGATAGGGTTTGACTCTCTTATTAAAATATTATTATTTTAAAAGATATAATAATATATAATTATTTCCTATCTTATTTTTTTTTATTTAGATATAGATTAGATTATTATAATAATATATTATTATTTTAAAATAATAATAATAAATAATTCAAATATGTCATACCATAATAGTATTATCAATTAAATATATTTTAATTGAAAGTCAATTAATTGTAGCAATGATAAAAAAATAAATGTGAGTTTTTTTTTTTTAAAAAAAGAAAGTTATTATATTTATTGGGTGAGGTTTTTTTTTTTTTTGGGGGGGGGGAGCATATCTCATGCCAACTTCACCTTTTACAAAATTGAATTGAAATAAAGATCATTTTTATCAATACTAACCTACACCAGAATAATTTTCAATTTTAATTTTTTAATTATTTAATATAAATCAGTAATATTATTTATCTTTTTTAAAAAGCGATGTTTAAATTTCATATACTTCTATGAATATTTCAGAAAAAATATGTAAAATGCACTTAAAATTTCATAAAATGGTTTACATCAATATAAAAAAAACTATATATATGTGTGAAAAATATAGAAAAATTCATACTTCATTAATATATTTACTAAAAGATGTCCTTTTTATACTGACATATTTTATAAGTTTTTTTAGAAAAAAAATTGTTTATGTTAATAAAATGAACTCTTTGTTAAAAATATTGTAGGTTTGTATTCTTATGGTGATATATTTAATATATTTGAACAAATCATATTTTGTTGTATTAAAATTGATTTTGATATATACATGGGAAACATAAGTTAAGAAGTAATAAAACTCATTGATGATTTGATGAGGAGAGTGGAGAGGGTATTAAAATTATTTTACCCATATTTTAAAATCTTAAATTGAGTTAATGACTCAATTAAAAATTTATTAAATTTACCAACCAGATGTAGAATCTTTCTAATTTTAAATAACTTTATATGAGATTTTCACTTTAAATTACCTTGGTGAGAACATGAATACCAACTCCCATCCGTTGCCCCCTACCCCCCTCTACCTGAAACGCATCGTCTTTTGTGCAATGGACTTGTGGACTTTGATTTGTGAAAGAGAGATAGTGTAATCTGCTGCTACATGGCTAAAGAGTGAAGATATTTCCGTCTTGAGATTTTTTTTAGTATAATTTGAGATCTTGAAAAAAATTTATGAGATCATGAGGTATTTTTTTAGTACCAGTCAGTATTATTATGAAATAATTTTTTAGTATTTTGATGTATTTTTTTAACACTAGTCAGTACAGTGAAATATTTTTTTCAAGACCCTATAATAATGTTTCAAGATCATAAAGTATTTTTTTTTCAGTACCAGTAAATAAGTATCTTGGTATCCTCAAGTATCTTTTCAGTACCAGTTTGAAATAATTTTTTAAGATCATAAATTTGTTTTTTCAAGACCATGAATTATTTTTTTTAATATTTTGAAGTGTCTTTTTGGTGCTATTCAATACTGTGAAATATTTTTTTTTAAATCCTAAAATATTGTGCCTAAACAAATACTTCAAGATACTAACTGATGCTAAAAAGATACTTCAAGATACTGAATAGTATCGAAAAAATAATTCATTGTCTTCAAAAAAATCTTTTAGGATCTCAAA
Organism: Acacia crassicarpa; assembly: GCA_034222035.1. NCBI lineage: Eukaryota > Viridiplantae > Streptophyta > Magnoliopsida > Fabales > Fabaceae > Acacia > Acacia crassicarpa. The sequence goes on from JAWXYG010000011.1 coordinate 37,345,820, forward strand.
AATTATTTTAAGGTATTTAATGGTACTAAAAATATACTTCTGGATAATTACTGATACTGAAAAATACTTCATAATCTTGAAATATCAGTATAAGGTCTTAAAAAACATATTTCAGGATATTGATTAGTACTAAGAAAAAAGATACTTATCTTTCTGGCCTTCATCGACGGATCAGAGCTTTTATAGAGCCCACAATCTAGGGTGCTTATAATTATAAACTTCATAATCCAGTTCAAGTTGGTCTGCTCCAATGAAACATAAACTAGTGTGGTGCGAAGAAAGTCTGATAACCAAAAACCAAAAAAAAAAACAAACAAACAAAAAAACTAGCTAGACAAGGGGCTGAGCATCCCTCTAGTGCTCTTCTTCCTTATTTGTTTCTGTGGCCATGAACTTTACTCCTCAGGTTTGTCTTCATGTTGTCTTTAAAAGGAACAAATATAATTTTATAATTATAAATATAAATAAGTGCAAATATTCAAATTTAGAGAAACTAATCAACAACAACAAAAATAGGGATTCCAATAAACCAATATTTACCCCATCAGATTTGAACACACATACTCCAATGATTTTTGTTTTTTTGTTTTTTTTGGATAAACCAATGTGTTTTTGAACACACATATTCCAATGTTCAACATGAGTTGTTAAACCAATATTCACCCTATCAGATTTGACGGAATGGAAGTGGTGTAGAAGAATTTTTTTTTTTTAAAAAAAAATAGAAGTAAAAGGTGTGAGCCGGTGGTCAAGGAATTTGAGGGATCTAAAAGTTTTTTCTCATGAGCACTGAATACCCGGAGGTTTTTTTTTTTTTTTGAAGCAAAATTGCCTCAGAGGTTAATAAAATGGAGTAATTTTGCCCCAGAAGTTTTTTTAGGAACAATTTTGTTCTAGAAGTTTACAAATTGGATCAACAATTTAACGGTCAAAGATTAACGGAAAGGCAAGATTGCTACGTTTTTAAATTTTCGAAGTAATTTTGCTCTAAAAAAACTTTCGGATGCTAAGTGCTCTTGAACGAAAACTTTCGGAACAAAAAAACAAATAAGACCAGAATTTGATATGAAATTCATACCTACAGCAATGATGTGAAAGTATCTTTTTAGTGCTAACTTGAAATAACTTTTCGAGATCCTAATTTTTTTTTAAAGACCATATATTATTTTTCCAGTATGTTGGAGTATCTTCTTAGTACTATTCAATACTTTGAAATATTTTTTTCAAAATCCTAAAATATTGTACTTAAAAAAATACTTCAGGATACTGATTGATATTAAAAAGATACTTCAAGATACTGACTAATAATGAAAAAATAATTCAGTGTCTTCAAAAATTATTTTAGGATCTCAAAAAATTATTTTAAGGTATTTACTCGTACAAAAAATATACTTCATGATACTTACTAGTATTGAAAAATACTTCATAATCTTGAAACATTATTTTAGGGTTTTTAAAAAAATATTTCAAAGTACTGTTTGGTTCTAAAAAATACTTTAGGATACTGAGAAGTACTAAAAAAAAATACTTCAAGATACTGATTAGTACTAAAAAATACCTCATGATCTTGGAAAATAATTTTAAGATCTTAAAAAAAAATATGTCAGGGGCACTAATACTAAAAAAAATCTAAATAAGGAAATTTCTTCACTCTTTAGCCTTAGCTTCCACAGCGGCAGCACATCACACTATCTCTCTTTCTTTTTTTTGAACACTTCACTATCTCTCTTTCACAAATCAAAGTCCACAAGTCCGTTGCACAAAAAACGGTGCATTTCAGGGTAAGGCAGCAGATGGGAGTTGGTATTGGAGAGAATCCTGATCCATTGAGTAGGATCTGAGTAAGGGCAAAATGAAGGAGAAAGAAAGACAGAGATAACGAGGGCACATGTATACTTCAAAAGTTTCCTACCCACCCACAGAGCAACAAAGAAGGCTAAGTCGATAACCAAAAACCAGCAATCATCACCTCCACCAAACATTGAAATACCCAAAGAAAACTTATCTTTCTAGCCTTCATCGATGGATCAGAGCTTTTATAGAACCCACAATCTAGGGTGCTTATAATTATAAACTTGGTAATCCAGTTCAAGTTGGTCTGGTTCAATGAAACATAAACTAGTGTGGTACGAAGAAACTTGACCCAATTCAGTCTGGGAACATTGTTCTGATACAAAAAGAGACTAGACCAGACTGAACTAACTCTTTAGGCTCGGCTAAACAAGGGGTTCAGCATTGACCAATTGGTCTGATCTAGCCCAATGGGAAATATTGTATAATATACTTTTACATCGTTGTACTCTCACACACAAACTCTTAACCTAGTACCCTTCACCTGGTTGTCTCCTCATTTTGTCCCCCTCTCTTGGTTAGTCTGTCACCCTTCATCCCTCTATGGCTCTCCTTCCTGATTTGTTTTTATGGCCATGAAATTCACTCCTCAGGTTTGTCTTCATGTTGTGTCCTCGTGCTTGTGTGTGAAGGGAGCTGAGGGATTCGATATGATACTTGTTGCATAGTGCTTAAGAGAGCAATTTATGCGCAACTGAGAAGGATGTGTTTTTCTTTTTTCTTTTTCTTTTCTTTGAAACAGCCTCTACTGAAGGAAAGGCTTTGTACGTAAAAAAGAAGAGAGATAAGCGGAGTGAGTGAGAAGGGCAAGAGTCAGAGGGCGATCGAGACGGTATATTTTGGAATATGGATCGTGGGGATCACTTTATCTTTACCATAACGAATTCTATCAGATAAATGGAACCCCATTATGCATTCCCACTCTCCTTCTTTTGCTTTCTTTTATCCACTGTCCACTCCATTTTTTTATTTGGTCATTCACATTGAGTTTTGATGCCCATTTTGTGGTATAATTGTACTCTTTGGACATGACTAACAAACCCAGACATGGAAAAAGTAAAAAAGAAGCACTTTTGTAACATTTGAACGAACATTCATGGACATTCTTGTTCTATGGTAATATTGGGCCTGTTTGGAGTGCAATGTTAGGACCGTTAGAAGCTGTAATTTTGAAAAAAAGGTCCAGTAAAGTTGCCAACTGATATAAGGATCTTCCCTATGGAATTAGGTTTTTTTTTTTTCTGCCTTTGATTCTTAGTTCTAATAGAAGGTGTTTGGTTGGACCGAGGACAGCAGTGCAGTGGCACAGCTGGTGGTATTGAAATGCCTTATATCTCCCCTCAGGTCCCGTGTTCGAATCCCCCCTCCCCTCGCCTTATACCAAAAAAAAAAAAAAAAGGTGTTTGGTTGGTACTCCTATAATATAATACAATCCATGTCTTCAGTTTTTTATGCTTTTGGCCTTCAACTCGTCTCCTTCCCCATTGAAATTGATGTTTTCCGAGATGAAGAAAAGGGGAAGAAATATGCACATGGATTGTTTACACAAGAGTCCACTCCACTAAGGCCGGTTTGAATTAGCTTTTAAAAAACATGTTAAGTAGAAACAAAACTCATTTTACATATTTACCTTATATACCATAAATTACATTAGAAAAACAACTTCCACCAAATTTCACCAACTTCCACCGTTAATCCAATCTAGCACTTAGGGTGGACCAATTCTTATCCAACCCAACCTACCATGAACCACCTAACCAAGCCGGTCCATAAAACACAGCAGACTTCAAGTTAACAAGCAAATCTGCTGCCATTATCATTCAGTATATATTATTCCAGCCAAATAAATAGTACACATTTTAAAGGAAACTGATGGTTGCTTCATAGTATATCATTCAGTTTTATGGCACTTATGGTTGCTTTAAAGCATCTGCAACTTTAAAGGAAACTTTCTATAAAAAATATGAAGGGGGGAAAAAAAGAGCTACATTAATATATTCTTAAAAGAAAATATTAAAAAACCTTGGTTTCTTTAATTACTTTTATATCAATTCTACGCAGCCACTAGCAAGCAAGCATGACTATGAATTAAAAGACAAAAAAAAAAAACAATTGTCAGTTAATCCTAAAAATTCCCATCCCTTCTCCTGATGTCAAGGATAAGTTGATTTGGCTGGGGATAATAAATGGGATTTAGAATGTTAAATCAATATATTATGTAGCTAAGGAGGAAAAGGCTCCAATGGTGAAAAAAGATCCTAATTCTTCTTATCAATTGCCAAAAGAGTTATGGAAGTTAGTATAGAAATTGGGGGAGAGGATACTCTTAGAATCCTTAAAGAATAATACGTGAAACAAAGGAATAGCAAGCCTCGACCATTTTGAAGCAAGAAGAAAACAATCAAACAAATGAAAGCATAAAATACAAATAGAGATTAAGGAATCCAGAAAGAAAACTAAAAAAATCAAAGAAAAACCCTACAAAGATAGAGCTTGAAGACCCAAAGCTTCAACCACTCAGCACTTCATCTTGCACAATTTACCCACTACGAAGGACGACGAATGGCAAAAATTCCTTTAAACCAGCGACGAAAGGCAACGAGAGGTGAAGAACAATTAGAAGCTCCAACCTTTAGAGATAATCTCTCAAGCTTTCTCATCTCTTGCTCATACTCATCAACTTCAACAAGCTTCTGGTTATCAACCAGCTTTGAGGCTCTTTCGATTGCATCCTCAATCTTCTTCCTATCGGCAGCAAAAAGCCCTGATCCAATCTTCCCATTATTTATACCAGTCCTGATTTTGTATATATGGTCCTTCAAGGCATTCTTTGCTTCAGCTTTCTTCTTGTACCTCACATCATCAGCCTTGTATATCTTAGCTTCTTGAACCATCCTTTCAATCTCTTCTTTTGATAGTCTTCCTTTTCTATTGGTTATTGTTATCCCATTCTCGTTCCTTGTCCTAGCTTCCTTGACAGAGACTTCTAAGATCCCATTCTCATCAATGGAAAAGCAAACTTTGAAATTAGGAACACCCTTTGGTTTTGGGGGAATGGTTACATTAAACGTACCCAACCAGTTGTTATCAGTAGCTCTTGTTCTCTCACCTTGAAAAATAGTAAACTGGGTCTTTGTTTGGTTGTCAAACATAGTGGTTGCGCTTTTTGACATTGATGTAGGAATGCTAGTGTTCCTTGGAATTACTACTTTCATGAGATCACCATGTACCTCAAAGCCTAAAGACATCGGGGTGACATCTCTCAAGACAATGTCCTGTAAATTTTCATTTCCTTGCCCACTTAATATGGCAGCTTGAACAGCAGCACCATAAGCAACAGCCTCATCAGGGTTGATGCTCCTGCATAGCTCCTTCCCATTAAATAAGTCCTGCAATAGCTGTTGGATTTTAGGAATTCTTGTAGACCCACCAACCAAGACAACCTCATCAATACTCCTCTTGCCCATCTTGGCATCCAAAAGACACTTCTCTGCAATTTCTATACATTTTGTGAAGTAGTGCTTGTTCAATTCCTCAAGCCTAACACGAGTGATTGTTGAATAGAAATCAATGCCTTCATATAAAGCATCAACCTTAATGATTGTCTCAGCCATAGAAGAGGATGAGAGTGTTCTTTTTGCCCTCTCACAAGCAGTTCTCAACCTCCTAAGGGCCTTTGGATTCCTAGTGATATCCTTTTTTTGCTTCCTCTTCAACTCTTCCACAAAGTAGTTGACCATTCTATTGTCAAAGTCCTCTCCTCCAAGGTGTGTGTCACCATTAACTGCTTTAATGTTGAAGTCACCCTTATTAATTGTGACAACAGACACATCAAAGGTACCACCGCCCAAATCAAATACAAAAATGTTTCTCTCTAGGTTATAGGTGCCTTTTTTGTCAAGACCATATGCAATTGCTCCAGCAGTGGGCTCGTTAATTATTCGCGATACATTAAGCCCAGCAATTGCGACTGCATCCTTGGTTGCTTGGCGTTGAGAGTCATTGAAATAAGCAGGCACAGTGACAACTGCATCCTTAACTGTTGAACCAAGATAAGTCTCTGCAATCTCATGCATCTTCACTAATACCATGGATGAGATTTCCTCTGGTAGAAATTGTCTTTCCTCATATTTAAATTTCACAGCAATCTTGGGCTTATTATCAACACCACCAATGACCTTAAATGGCCAAAGGTTTATATCACTTTGAATATGAGAATCACTAAACGTCCTACCAATTAACCTCTTCGCATCTGCAAAATGTGAATCATTTGTAAGTGTAAATAAGAAAAAATAACCATACGTACAGTGTAAGATCCTACAAAAAAAAAAAAAAAAAAGGTTAACAGTAGAAGTGATCAACTTGCATGAAAGGGAGCATAAATAAACTTAAAAAATGAAAAAACGTTATCAAAAAAGATTTATTTTTAATTTATTTATTTTACATTCCCAAGATCACATCAGCAATGAATGGAAAGATGAAAATATATATCAAAGGAGAATTACCAAACACAGTGTTAATAGGGTCAAGTGCAGCATGGTTCTTGGCGGCATCACCAACCATCCTTTGAGTATCAGTGAAGGCAACATAAGACGGTGTTGTTCTATTTCCTTGGTCATTCACGATAATATCTACTCGACCATGCTGCCACACTGCAACACACGAGTATGTGGTTCCAAGATCAATTCCAATGGCCAGTTTCTGCTTTGATCTATCACCCATCCTCTTTCTTTCAAAGTCAATGGACACTACAAGAAAAAAGGGTTTTAGCGACGGAAAAAATCCGTCGCTAAACCCTCAAATTCCGTCGCTAAATGAATTAGCGACGGAATTTGCGACGGATTTTTTCCGTCGCTAAAAAGTGGTCGCAATTGCGACGGAATTTTAAATTCCGTCGCAATTAGCGACGGATTTCAATTCCGTCGCTAATAGCGACGGATTTCACACGGAATTTAAATCCGTCGCTAATTTGAATTTAGCGACGGATTTGAAATCCGTCGCTAATAGCGACGGAATTGAAATCCGTCGCTAAATTCAAATTAGCGACGGATTTGAAATCCGTCGCTAAATTTAAATTAGCGACGGATTTAAATTCCGTCGCTAATTTGATTATTTTTTTAAAAAAAATTATTTATTATTTTCTTTAATTAATTTTTTATTTTTTTAATTTTCTTTGAAAATTATATTCTTTTCCATTATTCTTTTAAATTTATTTATTTTATTTTTTTAATTTTGTTTAAAAATTATATAATAAAATATTTAAAAAAAATTATATAACATACATACCGAATGTTCATAACACAGAGTATAAAATACATTATAAATATAGTGTTTCAACAGAGATGTACTAAAAAAGTAATCTAAACAGCAGCATCCTCATCATCATCATCAGCAGGAGGATCACCTTCAGGAGGCGGCATCGGACCCTTGTCTTTCATTAGGGCCATGATTTGACGCTGCATCTGTCTAACCATCTCCTGTGTCTGGTGGAGCTCAATGTCTGTGTTCATTTGTTTTTGCTTTGTCTCGTTCAGCTCAACTGCTTGCGACTCGATAGTTGTCTTCATCCTCATCAACTCATCTGCCAAAAAATTAGGAAATATAATTATCTTTTTTGCACTGCATTTAAATGAACCAGAGAATGAAAATGTTACAATCAATATCAAATGTATTACGTTTACCTGCAGAAACACCTTCGCTACTGCTGGATGTGGAGCGCTTTGATTCCCTAAGTCGGCTGGCATAGGAACCTAACACGAAGACTCTACCTTTGCTGTTAAATCCACCCGCAGCTTGTAAGAATAGAGTCTCGTTATCGGACTGAGAGGATGAGGGGTGGGTTCCACCCTGCGAGTCTCTCTCCTGAGTTAGCCTCAAATAGTTGCCCTATAAACAAAAAAAGACATCACAAAAAAAGCCGATGTGAAATGAAATAAACATGTTGGTGTCCGAAACAAAGAATCAATACAATATAAATGTCTCACCGCCACTTGCTCCGCCCTGGCGTTAATCCATATCTTCTCACCCCCTTCAGTTTGCCGGGTATGGGTCTGTTCAAAGGCACGCCACTCAACTTCTTCTGGTGGAACATCCTCAGACTGTGCCTGCAAACACATGAAAAATCGTTAACAAATTGTTTCAAGGTACAAAACATTGAATACTTTAATAGAAAATAATGTGTACTCACAATTTTCCGACAATGCTCACTCAACGGAATGGACCCGCCAGCATATGAAGGTCCCACCTGCTTGGCCCTATTCTCCTTACTTTTCCGACTTCTATTATTAAATTTCTCATCGTTCTCCCACTATGCAAGTAATAGGCTTGCAGTGTCAGGGTCAATCCAATCTGTCTTGCCCACACCCTTTCTCAATTTATGAAATCTCCCAGACAACCACTTGCTTCCCTTATGGTTAAAAGCTTTTCTCAGACCTTTATGATGTTCAGGCAACGTCTCAAACTTACTCTGAAAATCAATAATGAACAATTAGTGCTCCAAATGTTACAAATACTTAATCAGTTCGTATTTGGATAAGAAATTAATAACTATAAATCACTTAACTTACCAAAAACTCGTCGAACCATCTATTCTGAGTGTCATTAGGAATTTCTTTCCACGTGCCCCAAGGCTCATTGAAATTGCGGAATATTTGGGTTGACAAGATATCAGCCACCAGGGGATAAGGGTCAAATCTGTAGACAGAGGATATGATGCAAATATGAGCATACAAACTAAAGGGTAAAAATCGTAGCGTTATTAGTAACGCTGTATGACTCACCCCTCGGTGCCGTCAGGATGGATCCACAGCTTCCCCGTCGCAGGATCTTTCGCTCCCCATACAGGTGTATCAGAGGAACTACCTCCTTCGTCGACCTGGCTATGAGGCGACGGAATCTGCTGAATGAAGGAATGTGAATTATTGAAGAGTTTGTACATAGATGGTTAAATAAAACTACACATATATAAATCAATCAGAAATGGTAAAGTAAACCTGGCGTCCCCCTTGCTGTGGATCACTGGAGGAAGACGGAGAATTGGACGTATACAGTGACGGTGAAGTGGATAGGTAAATCGATGGTGAAGATGAGGACTCATATGGTGAAACCTCTGGGGAAGCGCCTCTCCCCCCCATGCCTACGAAGGGAGCAGATTGTGTTCCCCTACCTCTGATAGGACGAGGTCGGGATCGACCACGACCACGTCCACCATCTGAACGTCCTCCAGCTGGATGCTCCATATACCTATGAACATTTACAAACATTATGTGAAAATATACATAAAAATAAGATATTTATTACTTAATATGACAGTAGCGCAATTACGGAGTATGTAGTATGACAAATTGTCATAAACAAAAGAACTAACACAAATCAATCGGATGATTCACGTTCTTCGTCATCTGCTTGCTCAGCTTCCTCTAGAGTCTCATAGTCGTCGAACTCAGATTTGCTATCAGAGCAAATCACTTCTGTCTCATCGTCTGATTCCTCATCGTCAACTTGGATAGGAATCAACTCTAAGTTCGCAGTAGAATCAAACAGATTGCTTGGTACATCGTCGTCGGTAATGTTTATGGGCAGTACATGTTCCACATCAGCCTGGAACGGTTCCTTCATGCCGTCATTTGCTGCCGACTCTTTCGACTGAGGTATGATATTCCGTGCTTTGGTTTTAATAACTCCCACCCACCCTTGGCGGGATGTGGGGTATTCTGTATAGTACACTTGTTCCGCCTGTTGAGCAAGGATGAATGGGTCATAACCAACCGTATATCTCCTTGTCCAGTGGATCTCAATATTTCCATGTTTGTCCACTTTTGTCCCACGCGGACTGTTATCAAACCACTCACATTTAAAAAGTGTCACCACCTTGTCCCACTGGTAACTCAGCTGAATTATGTCGACTAACTTCCCGTAGTAGTAACTCTCCACCCCGTCAACTTGGTCACCTCGACAACATACACCATAATTGCAACATTGTGTACCTGCGTTCGCTTCAACAGTTGAAAATCGATACCTGTTGATTATATATCTGTTGCACCGGGTAACACTAATTGCAGCTCCATAAGATAAACTCCATGCCACTTTATTGGGATCTTCTGGGTGTTCCAAGAAGTAGGAGCGAAACCATTTTGGGAACTTAGAGTTCGTGAATTGGTCAACTTGGGATTCCGACATTTCAGGATTTTCCGATCGGACCAAATTAGAAAAATGACTGCAACAAAAAAATTAAGTTAATACTATAATACTTACCGTAACATTGAAAAGAAAACAAATCTTACTTTAAGTATTGGGCGGCCTCTTCACAGTTGTTTAGAATGTACCACTCCGCTACTCGCTTATCTCTTCCTTCAAGAGTTGATCTCCAACGTTTTCCCACGACTCGGCCTGGAAAATCAAATATTGATTTTTGTTCGTTCGTATTACCGCCATCATCGTTGCGAGGTACCCGTCTCCATATTGATGTCATTTCAGGGGGATAATAGTATTGTGCGAATTTTGTGGCCTCTTCGACTAGATACGCTTCAGCGATAGATCCTTCAACGTGGGTTGGATTTTTGATTTTTTGTTTAAGAGTGCGTAAAAACCTACAATGGACAATTACAGCGTATCTATAAACTAAAGTGCGCGAAAGAAATAACTGCACGAAAGAAATATATATATTACCTCTCAAACGGTTACATCCACCTATATTGTTGGGGACCTCCTACTCTTGCTTCATAGGCCAAGTGAACAGGTAAATGTTCCATTGAGTCAAACATGCTAGGAGGAAACACGATCTCTAACTTACATAGTGTTATTGGCATGCTCGCCTCCAGGTGCCGTAAGTTTTCCACATTAAGCTCATAAGCACAAATTTCTCTAAAGAACTTGGAAAATTCTGCTAGAATAGACCATATGTGGTTCGGTAATGCTTTGAAGGCCCACGGCAACAACCTCTGGAAAAAAACATGGCAATCATGACTCTTCATCCCGAATAACTTCCCCTCGTGCAAGTTGACACATCTTTTCAAGTTTGACGCATAACCGTCCGGGAGTTTCAGCTCTTCAACCCATTGCAACAATTCCAAATTCTGCTGTTTGTTTAATGTGTACGGTGCTCTAGGTTTGGAAATCCGTCCCCTACCATCCTGCACCAAATGCAAAGCAGACCTTCTACAAATCGCTTCTATGTCCCGTCTAGCATTGATTGTGTCCTTCGTCTTGCCTTTCGTGTCCATCACGGTGTGCAAAATATTGCAAAACACATTGCTCTCAATGTGCATGACATCCAGGTTGTGTCTTAACAATTGATCTTTCCAATATGGTAATTCCCAGAAGATGCTGCGTTTGTTCCAATGATGATCAACACCATATCCCTCGGGTTCGTTGGAAGCAGCACCCTCTTCGACACTTTGAATATACTTGACCCTGTCCCATATTTCTTGGCCACTTAAACGACGAGGTTGATCTGCTCGTTCAACCACATTTCGCGTGAAGTCTTTTCTATTTGTCCTATACGGATGGTCCGGGGGTAGGAATCGTCGGTGTCTGTCAAACCAACAGACTTTGCGACTGTGTGCCAAGCTAAAACCCATGTTCTGCTCAAGACATACCGGGCATGCAAGCTTTCCCGACGTTTGCCAGCCACTCAACATCCCATATGCAGGGAAATCATTTATCGTCCACATTAAGGTAGCACGCATTGTGAAATTCTGACTCAATGATATATCATACGTTAGAACCCCTTCACTCCACAACATCTTCAACTCGTCTATCAAAGGCCTGAGGTACACATCTATCTTCTTTTTGGGGTTGGATGGCCCAGGGATTAACGCGGTGAGGAACAAAAACTCCCTTCTCATGCACATAGAAGGTGGGAGGTTGTACGGTGTCACAATGACAGGCCAACAGGAATAATTTCTGCCCGATTTATCAAAAGGAGCGAACCCATCCGAGCATAGACCAAGACGGACATTACGGGGATCCATAGCAAAGAAAGGGTTCACCTCGTCAAATTTACGCCAAGCTTCGGCGTCAGATGGATGCGTCACAAAATTTTCATCCCTGTGATGCTCCCGGTGCCATCTCATGTGAGCAGCTGTTTGTTTTGATGTGTACAATCTCTGAAGTTTGGGCACCAGAGGAAAGTAGTGCATCTTGCTTAACACTTGACGGGTCATTTTCCTTCCTCTCCTCACAACTTTATATCTGTCATGTCCACAGAATTTACAATTGATCAACTCAGCATCATCCTTGTAATACAACATACATCCTCTAGGGCAGCAATGGATTTTTTCACATCCAAGCCCAAGCTCTTTCACCTTTTTCTTTGCTTGGTAAAAATCCTTCGGCAAATTATTGTCTTTGGGAACAACTTTGTTTATGATCTGCATCATTTCGTTGTAATTCCTCTCACTCATATGGTGATCAGTCTTCAAGCTTAGTGTTGCTAGGGTAGCCGAAAGCGATGAATATTCACTACTTTCAAAGTGTTCGCATCCTTCCCATAGCGGACGTTGCGCTTCTTGAAGCATTTTATAGAACCTATCGGCGTCCGGATGAGGATCCTCTCCCATGTATGATGGTTGAGTATGTGTACCGGTCTGCTCTCCCATGTATGGCGATTCGGCATGATTAACGGGATCAAAATATCTGCCGATGGACGGTCCCGTGGCATCCATAACCAACTGCTCATACGCATTAAGGTTTTCTCGATGACTACTGTCCCCGTAATAACCGCTCGGTGTCTGTCGGACTTCGCCATGACATTCCCAACACTCATAATCCTTCATGAATCCATTCTGACACAAATGAATTTTGACCCTGCTCGGATTTTTAAACCTTAAACACTTACATTTGGCACACGGACACCTGATCTCCCTACTTGAATTATTTGAATGCGCCAAAGCAAATTGGATGAACTCGTTCAAACCCGCCCTGAATGCTGGATTTAGTTCTCTTCCAGTTAGACGATTGTACATCCAACTCCTATCGTGATTGTCTTCCATACTTCCTAGCTACTTCAGTTACTAACCTAATTAACATCTCAATTTGCCACAAATACAATTATAAGTAGCCAATACAACTAGCCACTTATGCCAACCAATTGCCACTTAATCAAGAAAGCATAAAAACTATAAGTATTTTGGATATTCTAAATTATAAAGATTAAATAAGACTACATCAAATTTATATAATCTGCAAAATCAACCTTATCTTTTGTATTTATAATTACCTATTTATCTAAACAACTTGTTATTTATAATTACCTAATTAACCCATCTTGTTATTATTGTTTGATATATGAACACACACTTTCTCTCTCCCGTTGAGTGTGACCTATGCTTGATTAATGATGATATGGATCGATAATTTAATTAAAAGTACTGGCGTTAATTAAGCAGATAATGGATATATAATCAAGTGCCCAAGCTTTAATTATACTGGACAATTACTGAGTTTGCCTTTTTTTAAAAAAATAATAATAAGTGATTCACACAATGATTAAAAACAATAGTAAATTTAATTTTATTGAAACAATGAACTAAAAGCTGAGTCAAATACAATTTCGATTTTCACAAAAAATAAAAAAAAACCTTTAAAGTGAACATAATAATCAACTTTTTTTTTTTTGGCTGGTTACTTCATTAGCACTTTATATTTGTTCTCACATGTTACACAAATCCAATTTTTTTAATTTTTCTTTTGCCACTTAAAATTGAACAGTCACGGAATAGGATAAAACAGGGGATAGATCCCAAAGTTTTGAGAGAACAGAGCAAACTGAGTAGAACAACACATCAACAAAGGAAACAAGAAAAAAGATCAGGCATCAATTAGATTTTTTTATGACTAATCTTCTTCACGGGCAAGAGGAAAAAAATAGGAGAAAATAAAATCGTCTGATGTAATTAAATTTTTCTTAAGCTAAATTAAACTTCTTTTCTGGGGGTGGGGTTATGCATGAGGTTGTAATGAATTGAAGATTGTACGGTGATAATCACAAATACATACATAGTGCATAATAATGAATAATTCGTGCTTTGGTTTCGAATATATTTTATATATAAGTTCCACTTTTAAAGTTCATTGTAATGACCATCCAGTTGGATTATTATTTGCATGCGTACCCCAAATATTCCAAAGCCAAATCAATCAAAAGACACCAAATTTCATATCATATATATGTATTACATACTATTGATTATTCTCAACTATTCCCTTAAATAAAATGAGTAAACGACTCATCTCACAAATCAAATCATTTCAGTTCTCACTCCTTAATTCCATATATAGATATGATAATCCAAACATCTATACGCACACATGTACCCTCACTTTCCACAAATTAACAAAACATACAATAATACCATAACATCTTCTCAATAGAAATCACAAGCAGTACAAGCATATACAACATAATGAGAATTAATATATCTGAGTGCGTGTTCTCTTGCAGAAAACTTGTCGTTTCTGCTGAAGTTTGAAAATTCTTGAACTGTACATTGGACAACTAGTAGCCACCCGATGCCTATGATATATATCTTTTACGCTTCTCATCACTCAACTGAATATATATACAAGTTGGTCAACGGAACTATATTCCAAATTTAATGTGAAAACAACCTAAACTAATAAACTAGCGATGTTGAATTTACCTCAGACAACTAATTATAACTATATATAGTGTGGTTTAATTAATGGGCAATATGCAATATATAGCTATAGTATGGAAAGCTTAACAAGCAATCGAGCTATAGGTATAGCCGAAATTGCCTATAAATAATGACGAGATAAAACGATCAGTTTGCATCCACAAAAATGGGTCCAGGAAACAAACAAGTTAGATTATATAATTTGATTTGTTTATAATTGGTTGCCTAGATTATATAATTTAATTTGTTTCTAATTCATAATCAAGCATTGAAACTGGAATCAGTTAATCCAGAGACTTTTCCCCTTCAGTTAGTTTCATTTCTTCCTACTATGATAAATATTATTGAAAACCTTGCTAGAGCCCCTTCAATTGGCTAGAAAAACTGAAGTTACTGGAAGAATAATTCAAATCGCAAAAGGAGGAAACAAAACTGAACGAAACTGTATTTGAAGTGATTACTAATTACCAATTTCTTGATGCAAAGCTCTTTGGCCTTTTCAACAATTTGTGCAGTTGTTCTTTTCAAAGCCGCGTCAACAAGGGGCAAAACTTCATTAGCTCCTGCAAACCATCCAATTACAGATCACTATCCATAAATTCAAAAACAGAGGAAAGCAGAATAACAGTAGGCGAAACTGAGGAGAGGCTCTATCAGACCTTGCCTTTTAGCCTACAACTAATTTCTCTCTGTAGAACTTCTAATCCCCACAAATAAAATTAGTATCCAGTAAATCGAAGTAAGGGATGAGAGACGAAGGGATTTAAATCCAGTAAATCTAGTAAATCGAATCAAGACACAAGGGACAATGACTTAGGGTTTCTAGAATTTTAATCGAAGCAAGAAGCATAAAACTTATGGAGGGATGAAAGTCGAGAAACAGAGGACGACGGCGGGGATGAGCGAGGAGAGACGAACTGAACCTGGAGTGAAGAAGACCCACGGATTTTCTTGCTCGAAGAAGAAGACTCACGGTCTCTGTTGAGTGGTGAAGATCGTGAGCCCTTTGGTCTTGTTGTTCCGTCACTGTGGAGCACTACTCGGATTAAGCTTTTCGAATAAGGGGAGTCTGGAAATATAGGGTGAGCTGTTAAGTTTTTTTTTTTTAAAGAAATAAATATTATACATCCCAGTTAGCGACGGATTTCAAATCCGTCGCTAATTTTAGCAACGGATTTCAAATCCGTCTCTAAAAGGCGCCAAAAAGGCCGCCATCTTTAACCTTTCTGCGATGGATTTGAAATCCGTCGCTAGATTTAGCGACGGATTTCAAATCCGTCCCTAATTTTAGCGACGGATTTGAAATCCGTCTCTAAAATAGCGACGGATTTCAAATCCGTCACTAATTGTAGCGACGGATTTCAAATCCGTCTCTAAAAGGCGCCAAAAAGGCCGCCATCTTTAACCTTTTAGCGACGGATTTAAAATCCGTCGCTAGATTTAGCGACGGACTTGAAATCCGTCGCTAGATTTAGCGACGGATTTTAAATCCGTCTTTAAAAGGCACCAAAAAGGCCGCCATTTTTAACCTTTTTGCGACGGATTTAAAATCCGTCGCTAGATTTAGCGACGGATTTCAAATCCGTCACTAATTTTAGCGACGGATTTCAAATCCGTCACTAATTTTAGCGACGGATTTGAAATCCGTCTCTAAAAGGCGCCAAAAAGGCCGCCATCTTTAACCTTTTAGCGACGGATTTCAAATCCGTCTCTAAAAGGCACCAAAAAGGCCACCATTTTTAACCTTTTTGCGACGGATTTCAAATCCGTCGCTAATTTTAGCGACGGATTTCAAATCCGTCTTTAAAAGGCGCCAAAAGGCCGCAATTTTTAACCTGTTAGCGACGGATTTGAAATCCGTCGCTAGATCTAGCGACGGATTTCAAATCCGTCGCTAATTCTTAAAATTCGCGAATTTGCGATGGAATATTTTCCGTCGCAAATTCCTTCGCTATTTTGCATTTTTTTAGTAGTGGGAGTCTTGGGAGTCTTAGCCTGACAAGAAAGTGTTTCTAGAGATTGGTAAGTTACTTAGCATGGTCAGCAAGTTACAAACCAAAGCATTTTAGCATAAACTAGAGAACACAATGCCATCTATTACAGCTCCACATAGCACATATAACAAAACAAAACTAGAAAAAATAGCTCAATCTATTGAACTAAATGGTATCCAAAATAAAAGCAAAATGAGGGCACTCTCACCTCTATTTTTCTGTAATTCCTCCCTATATTTCGAATAGTTATGTTTCAAATTGCAGCCCAATTTATCAATCTACAACAAGATAATCAGATCCGAACAAACCCAAGTCAGCAAGCGATAAAGAAACTATCATATATGCATCAGGTGTAATGCAACAAAGCTCATATCCGTATGAAAGGTTTCTACAATTTTCAGAATGGTGAGGACTTGGACCCATAACTTCTATGTTAAACCTCTTGGTATCATGGGAATTATTTGGAACTAAAAGAAGAAAACTTAGCAGTTCCAAGAACTTGAATATTTTTTTTTAATCCCTGTTGCACAATCTACCAATATGCATGCATTACATTTTGACAATCAACCCCCAAAGATCACACACCAAAATGCACAATGTTCAGGTGGAGGGCAATCAGGTGATTGAACTACATGATTAATAATTACTAATAATGAATAATATTATAATAAAGATTTGTTTTTCATAATGAAATCTCGAAAAAGATGAAAGACGACTAAAGATAATCTCAATGATGAAAACAACGATTCATATACATTGAATAAAACCCTCCAAATAACAGGATAACCTGAATTAATCATCCAAACAACAAGAACCAAAGTAGATTGCAATTACGTTCAGTCTAAACACCATCCAAGTTTTAAGGACCAACAATTATTATCAGGTATGCCTCAACGAGAAGGGTAATTAAGTCACATTTGATGGTGATACTTCCTAGATATTTATATATCCTCGTTTTTCATAGTTCAATTTCTTTTTTACTTTTGAAAATAAAATTTTAAAATCTTATTATTTTTATATTCTTATTGAAAGTAATCTTAACTATATAAAAAATAATAAGAATAATGAGAGGTCATTATGAAAGATAGATAATGAAGAATGCCACAATATTTTGTAAATTAATAATGAAGGAGAAAGATACAAAATACTAAGTAAATATTTAATTTAATATTTTGATTATTCTCTGAGATCTTTAAAAGAAACGAATATAACATATAATTATAAATATAAACAAGTGCAAATGTTTAAATTTAGGTGAACTAATCAATAGAAAAAGTAGGGATTCTACTAAATTAAGTATGACTTCTTAAATTATAATAGAGAGGTAGATACAAAATATTAAATAAATATTTAATTTAATATTTTGGTTATTACTTTTGAGATCTTTAAAAGGAACAAATAAAATATTATAATTATAAATAAATATAAATAAGTGCAAATGTTTAAATTTAGGGAAACTAATTATAAAAAAAAGGATTCCAATAAACCAATATTTGCCCCATCAGATTTGAACACACACATGCTCCAATGTTTTTTTTTTTTTTAATAAACCAATATTTTTTTGAACACACACATATTCCAATGTTCATCATGAGTTGTTAAACCAATATTCACCCCATCAGATTTGACGGAATGGAAGTGGTGTAGAAGAAATTTATTTTTTTTTAAAAAAAAAAATAGAAGTAAAAGGTGTGAGCGGTCAAGGAATTTGACCAATAAGGGTCTTATTTGTTCCAGAAGTTTCTCAGAGCACTCAACACCCAAAACTTTTTTTTTTTCGAGTAAAATTGTCCTGGAAGTTTTTTTTAGGAGCAATTTTTCCCTAAAAGTTTATAAATTAGAACAACAATTTAACGGTCAAGATTAAGGGAAGAGTAAGATAGCTACGTTTTTAAACTTCCAAAGCAATTTTACTCTAAAAAAAACTTTTAGGTGCTGAGTGCTCTTGAACGAAAACTTTCCGACCAAATAAGACTCTTATCCTCGGAATTTGATTTGAAATTCATAACTACAGTAAATTGAAGATAAGACACATGCGTTGCAATCAATGAAGAAAAGGAAGAATGACTACAAGAAAATTTAGAGGATCAGTGGAACACGGAAGCACGAATTGGAGCCAAAAGGGGTAAAAAGAATGCACCTGTACGTTGTCTGTGACGGTGAATAATGCGGTTTCAAGAGTATGAGAGGTGTGAGAAGTAAAAAGGGTTTTATAAAGGTGGAGGTAGGGTTTGACTCTCTTATTAAGATATTATTATTTTAAAAGATATAATAGTATATAATTATTTCCTCTTTTATCTTTTTCTTTTTATTTAGATATAGATTAGATTATTATAATTATTGTTGCCTTATTCAACGAGAAAGTATAAAGGAATATAAGGTTAACAAATGAATATGTGCATTTAAATTAGGAAAAATCTTATATAAAGCTACTTAAAATAGAAAAATTCTAAATCGAGTTGGTAAATTCAATAAATCATTAATTAAGTCATCAACCCAATTTAGGATTTCAAAATCTGTGTAAAATAACTTTAATGCCTCTTCCCTTTTTTCTACCCGCCTTTCTTATTTCTCCTCTTAAAATAGTATTATTGCTTTATGACTTTATATAAAAGAATAATCAAGAATAATTTAAGTATGCATGCCGAAATAGTATCATTGATATCAATTAAATATATTTTAATTGAAAGTCAATTAATTGTATTAATGATTAAAAAAAAATCTAGATTTTTTTTGGGTTGGGGGGGGGGGGGGGGAGAGCATATTCCATGCCAACTTCACCCTTTGCAAAATTAAATTGAAATAAAAATCATTTTTATCAAGATTAACCTAAGTCAAAATAATTTTCCTCAATGAGTTTTTAGATAGTAATTTAGTTAATATTTCAATTTAAATTTTTTAATTATTTAATATCAATTAGTAATATTATTTATCTTTTTAAAAAAGCGACGTTTAAATTTCATATACTTCTATGGATATTTCAGAAAAAAGATGTAAAATGCACTTAAAATTTCATAAAATGGTTTACATTAATATATATATATAAAAACCTGTATATGTGTGTGTGTGTGTGTGAAAAATATAGAAAAATTCATACTTCATTAATATATTTACCAAAATATGTCCTTTTCATAGTGACATATATTATAAGTTTTCTTTTAAAAAAAATTGCTCATGTTAATAAAATGAACTCTTTGCTGAAAATATTATAGGCTTTTTTACCAAAATAAAAATTTTTTATAAAAAATTACCAAAATAATGCTGTTCAGAAACTATTTACCGGGGTAGGGCTGTTTTGGGGCAGATACGGTAGGGAGGACGACGGAACTACAAATTCCGTCAGCCATTCTAACGGCTCAATGGTACCGTCAGCATGGCTGACGGTACCTGACTGAACCTGACGCAAAATTGCGTCAGGTCACCTGATGGCTCATTGAGCCGTCAGAGACCCTGATGGGTCTTTGCTACAGGGATTCCTGACACGGTCAGGAATCCAGCTGCCCCCCTCCCCCAAAACACCACGTACCCCCCCCCCCCCCGGGCGCGGAAACCCACCCCCACAAGCAAAACCCCTCCCCCTCACCACTTCTTCATTCCAACCCCACATCCTGCCCCCACGCCTTGGTCCCCTCCCCAACCTTCTGCAGGTCCCCCCTCCCCCCACCCCAACTTCACACACACATCCCACCTCCACACCATGCCGGCCAGCCACCCCTCCATCCCCCCCCCCAACACACATACAAACACAACCCTTCCCTCTTCCTCACCATTATTCATCTCATATTTTGTCACTCATCCCGCCCCCACCCCCTCTAAAAACACTCACCATTTTTTTTTCATCCTCCATCTTTTTTTCACTCAACCGTACAGTTCACTCCTTCCCTCTCCTTCATCATCTGGAAACTTTGTTTTCTTCATTATCTTTTCACAGGTAACATTTCATTTTTCAGTTATGTTTATTGTTAATAATTAACATTTATTGTGTAAATGTTTTTTTTTAATCTTTCTCATTGGGTTTGAAATAGGTTAACTTAACTTTAGATTTTACCACTGCCAATGCTAAATGTTATGTTCTTTTTGTTTTATTTTCTTTCACATTTACAATTGTATATTGTTTTTCAATTAGGGAGATTACTAAAAACTGAAGGTTAAATTGTTTAAAAAAATGAAAAAGAGCCAATAAACATGATTAATTAAAAGTTGAAAAAAAATTGTATAAAAAAAACTTGGGAAAAAAATCACAGGCCTTTAACTTGGAGGGAAAAAAAACTTTGCCAACAAAATAAAATCATGAATTATCACAGTTTATCTTTAAAAATTAATTGATAATTAATTTAATTTATAGTTAGATTTTAAATTCTTCAACAAAATTTTGTTTCATAAATGAAGATTATAGAATTTCAATTATTGTATATGTATTTAATAGGTTTGAATTTTATAAAAAAGACTCTAGCAGTAAAAGAGAGGGGACAAACAAGATAATCATGTAATTTTACATCATATTTTTTTAAGTAATTATATATTCCATAATAGACATAGACATGTAAGTGATAATTAAATATTAATGAACCCAAAAAATGGGATTAAAAAGGTTTATATAAATATCTAATCATATTTTTAAAATCATAGAAGTTATATCAAGGGAAATTTTGTCTCAAATTGTAAATATACAATTAAACTTAATATAAAAAAGATTCAAAATATTAGTTTTAATGTGTTCCTTATATATTAAAATATACGTTTGATTCAAATTGTATAATTAAAAAATTTAATCAGTTTTGAAACACTAATTAAAATTATAGTGAATTAATTATTTAATATTTTGCAAATAAAAAATGTCGTATATATATATAGAAAAATATTACTATTAGCTAAATTGAATTAAATAAAATTATGATAATAAGAATTAGTGAATTAAATAAAATTATGGAAATAATAATTAGTAAATTAATCATGTGTAATGTTGTTGTAAATTTTTATTAGTTAAATGGATGATCAACGCGACCATAATGTTGACGCCGACCCCAAAAAGTGGGGAGTCCTTAGTGAGGAGGTGCAGCAGTCACACCGATCACAAGTGGTGTGGAACGTAGGAGATATCGCTCCTTTAAGGCCAAGGAGAGCCTCACAAGGGGCTTTGGGAGATGTTCATGACCCAGATCTTATCCCACAAAATTTGCAGGAGCACCTTATGCGTGCAGGTTTTTGGCACGTGTGTCGCATGAAAAGACCCCCGGTATGTTTCAAAATTCTTTATGTAATTAATTATATGCATAAACTTGTGTTTGTACATGATACAGATAATATAGGACCTTTACATATTAGTGGTGTATTTTTATGTTGGTGCAGATGGACAAATATCTTATTTCTGCTTTGGTTGAGCGGTGGAGGCCGGAGACTCACACCTTCCATATGCCAGTTGGTGAGATGACTATTACTCTACAGGATGTAGAGGGCATTTTAGGTTTGTCCACTGAGGGCCGAGTTGTTTCCGGCCTTACGCATGGCAACTGGGCAGCAATTATGCAGGAACACATGGGTCGGACTCCACTCCCATCTGAAATGTCTGGCGGGAACATCAAGATGAGTTGGTTTGACTGTTATTGGGGCCACTGGGAGGAGCACTTAGCTACTCTTGATGGTCAGCTTTTGTATACACGTGCTTACCTCATGCGCCTATTCGGTGGATTTTTGTTGTGTGACAAGTCCAGCTCAGAGGTCGGGTGCCGATATATACAATTACTAGGTGGTGACCTTGCAGAGACTGCTACATACAGTTGGGGGTCTATTGTACTTGCTACACTGTTTCGCGAGCTATGTCAGGCCACTTCAGCTTTAGCTAAAGACATCGGGGGTTGTTTGTTGTTATTGCAGATATGGGCATGGTCTAGATTTCCTACTATGTCACCTCCCATTCCACCGCCTAGTGACGCTGATGATCATTACGGACGCAGGTATGGAAGCAATTTGTTTGAATGAATATTTTCAAGCAATTTGATCATGATACGATCGGCTCCTTAATTGTATTGAGTTACATATTGCAGGTTCAATAATGTCGACATGCAGTTATTGCCACGTAATCTACCGAAATATCGGATACAGCTTGACCAGATGGGTCGAGACGATGTATGTATAATAAATTTGCGATTAGAGAACAACAATAGTAAACTAATTAGCATTATATGTGTGATCGTTTGTGTTCATGTACAGGTGACATGGGAGCCATATAGGGACGCCGGGTATGACTTTATGGGTGCAGATGTCCACGTGCAGTCGCGGTGGAGGGTAGTGACACCCATACTTGCTTTCCACATTGTCGAGATGCACCAACCCGATCGCTGCATGCGACAATTTGGGTTGCAACAACACATCCCGATGAATGCATCACAGCTTAAAGGTGCACATGATCTCACCTTACGGGGGAAGATGACTGTTGATTGGGAAATCAAGATGAATCCATTTATACAGTTATGGAACACGCGATATGAGCGCATCGAGACTACTGATCTTGATAAGGGGCCGATTTCCCCAAACTCCGAGTACATGGCTTGGTTCTTCACACACACTAGACGGTATATGACAAGACAGATCGCTAGGCTTGGTCACGTGGTACGTATCGCTCTTGCTTCCATTTTTCTTCATCATATATCTTTAATCTAACACGATTTTACTGTATAAATGCAGATTGATGGTGTCGAGTGGATTTGGTGGATGAATTCTCCACAGTTTAGATCCAACTATGACCATACGGAGGTTCAAAAGATCTGTGACCAATTACTACGAGTACTAAAGGAGTTTGGCCGCATTGCAGAGCCTGGTCCTACCGCACCAACTGGTCTCTTAGTTGGTTTACCGGATCCCGCTTTAGAGGTCCCGCCCCGTGCGAGGGAGGGACGAGGACTAGGTCGTAGACGACCTTGGCACGAGATGATGCGATATGAGATACTGCAGGCGGGTCCACATGGCGGAGGTGTATATAGACCGCTTGTATGGCCCGATATGACCTATACTCCTGTTTCGTGGAACCCAGTGGAGACACCAGTAGAGGCACCTCCAGAGATACATGCACCCATCCCTACGTATCCACAGCCAGAGACGATGTACGCTCCAGAGACACAGTTTCCGTGCTCATACCAGTGGCATTCTCAGAGTTCACAGACTCGCTTTCCTACATTGAACCCTTACCAACCTGGACACGGTTTTAATGCATTTCAGACTCCATTCGGCTTTCCTGCCTTTCCTGGCTTCCAGCCTGGCCCCAGCTTTACTGCATTTCATGCCCCACATCATGGATCGGGCTTTACTGAGGCTGGAACTAGTAGCAGTCCATATCAGGCTGGAGCTAGTAGCAGTCCATACCAGGCTGGATCTAGTAGCAGTCCATATCAGGTAGGAGACCGCACGCCCGGAGATGGAGGTGACCAATTTGATGACTTTATACTGGCTGCTGCTGAGGAATTCAATTTTACACACAATCCTGATGGCCTATGCAGGAACCCTGATCGTGATGCGCGTTCCAGACCATGGCCTCAATACACTCCTCCCTGAGGGTTTTGTGGATTATGTATCATTTGAATGGATTATTGTGTTATGTCATACTGTATTATGGATTAAAGTATTATGTCGTACTGTATTATGGATTACTGTATTATGTCGTACTGTATTATGGATTATTGTATTATGTCGTGAGCATTTTCAATGTTTTTAAAAAATTCGAATAGGAAACATCATTTGAATTAATTTGTTGTGCGCCTTGTAGGACAAGAACGCATATTATGTCCGAATTGTATACATATACTACATCTACTACGACTGGAGCTAGGTTGGACCTCCACCTCATCCATTTCATTGCGAATGCGTGTAGATTTTGGGCGCCCCGTACCACGCAAGTTCGATTCATCGGGGATGAGCATTGGTCCGGCAACAGGTGGGATTCCTTGTTCACTACCGAGCGGTTGAAATGGCGAAGAGTAAACTTTTATAATGTTGTAGATGGAGAATACTGGGTCCACGAACTGTTCATGATACAGGGATACTGCCGAACATGCTGCAATTACATGACTGCATGGGAATTTGAATGCTTGAAACTTGCCACACTGGCATTTCCTTTGGGTCAAGTCCACTGAGTATGTATCCCCTTGATCATCAACTTCAAACGTTGTTCGCACCACATCAAACTCCTGAACACACATCGATGTAGATCGCTCTCCATTCTTTGCCATTGCTTCTACCACAACACTCGAGAAATGCTTTCCGGACATTGCATCTTTTTGTGCGTTGGTCCCTCGCTTGACCCAATATCGAACAAGACGACTGTAGGTGCATTTCACCAATGCTGTAATTGGCATGTTCCTCGCTCCCCTGAAAACTTTGTTGATTGATTCAGACAAGTTGGTCGTCATATGACCGTATCTGCATCCATCCTCATCATAACTCCGAGCCCATTTCTCTTTTGGAATTCTTTCTATCCACTCAGCTGCTTGAGGACTATGACTGCAGAAATCGGCGTACAAAGAATCGAAGTGTATTTTGCTTGGAACATATCCTATAAAAAAGGAAAGAAAGACACAACATTATGCGAATGCAGTAATGAGAAAAGTGTACGTCAATGCACATCAGTTGGACTATATTACCTAATCTCGTTAAAGTTTTCTTCATCTCTTGGTCCTTGAAGCGGGTATTAAAATTGCTTGCAACATGACGAATGCAAAACACATGGTACGCAAGTGGAGGCTGCCAACCAGTCATCTCATTGTTGACTGCTGCTATTATGCTCTTGTGATGATCAGAAATAAGGCATAGACCAACCTTATTTGTAACATACAGTCGTATGCAAGACAAAAAATACTCCCACGCTTCCTTAGTTTCACTTTCAACGATTGCAAATGCAATCGGCAGGATGTCATTATTTCCGTCTTGTGCGGTGGCAATCAATAATGTCTCCTTATACTTACCGTATAAATGCGTACCGTCCACCTGTATAATTGGTTTGCACCATTCAAACGCATCACGACACTGTCTGAAGGTCCAAAATGTACGTTGGAAAACCCGAACCCCATTAAGAATCCGCCGATTAACAATATAGGGCCCATCTTGAATATGATAAACAGATCTCGGGGAAAATTTCAACATGTGCTCGAACCACCTCGGCAGGAACGCATATGACTCCTCCCAACCCTCGTAAATCTTAGCAATTGCTCTTTGCTTTGCTTTCTATGCTTTCCTATACGAAACATGATAACCAAACATTGTAGCCACCCTTTCTTGT
Organism: Acacia crassicarpa; assembly: GCA_034222035.1. NCBI lineage: Eukaryota > Viridiplantae > Streptophyta > Magnoliopsida > Fabales > Fabaceae > Acacia > Acacia crassicarpa. The sequence continues at coordinate 37,371,571 of JAWXYG010000011.1, forward strand.
ATCAATTTCACAGGTACCAATTCCTTGACCAAGTCTGCAAAACCAAATACAAAAAGTATATAGTACGACTGTTAGTTATGTTCACTAATAACAACACAAGTGTGTTCACAAATTACAAATTAGTCTAGTGCCTTATACCTAATATGGCCTCGGAAATAAGTTCAGAATCTAGTTGTCTGTGATCTTGGGAGAGAATTTGGCTCACACAACTACGACTTCCAATTCATTTCGTTACGACCCAAGTGTTGCTTTTCTTTGATTTAATCGCCCTTACTCTCCATTCGCAACCTTGTTTATGATTTCGACATTTCATAGACAAAATAGTTGTATTACTCTCAACCGCAACAACTTCATCATGTTCCTTCATGCAATAATGTTTTATTGTGGCTTGCACTTCTTTCTTTTACCCGAACTCTTGTTTCAAATGTAATCCATCTCCTCTTGCCTACGGACCCCGTTCCAAGCCCCCCACATCCAGTATATCCTCATGCGGATAATCTTCATGAACAGCCTCATAATGCGGAATCTCATTCCAAAACGGTGTAATTTCTACATATTCACACATATTCAGTCTATACAAAAACATGGTAAGTAATAAAAGATAAATTAAATAATTATACAACTCCGTAACTAGCTTGATGATTGAAACATACCAGTCTGCTGAGTCATGACATTATGATGAGATTCATCTTCTGCATCACTATCATTTTGATCATGGTCATCCACCAATAAGATGTCCTCATCTTCTTTGTTGGTTATACTTAGTTTTGATGATGTCTTATGTAGATGACATTCTTATAAGCAAAAAGATTGAGTAATATAATTATCTCCTACTTGGACTAACTATTGTATTTAATGTAGATTAGTCCAAGTTGAGTTATGGAAAATAAACAAGAAGGAGATAAGAGATTACAAGAAGAAGAAATTGAATCAAAGAAGATGTGAAGTCAAATGATATGGAATGATCAAGAGAAGAGAAGGAAGAAAGAGTTGAATTATCAAGAATGATCAAGAAAAGAGAAGAAAGAAAGAAGAACTTGCTAAATAGAATGAGAATAGAAATATTCAAGTTCTTATATTGATGCTAGAAGGCTCCAAGATAATATAGAAGTTGCAGAAAGCTAAAACTGAAGTTCAGAAGGGCTATACCGCGGTATGCAAGTGGATACTCGAGTATCCAGAAGGCAGAGAGCACATTGCTGAGAAAAGTGACTGTATACTGCAGTATGGTATGCTATACCGCAGTATAGGATCAGACGGAGGCCAAAATTCCAAGTATGCCAAAGGCATACTGCAGTATATAAGTGATATACCGCAGTATGCAACGTGATCAGCAACTCTGTTCATGTTCAGCACGGGCGACGTCTGGTAATTCGATGATATCTCACAAACCAGAGATCGGATTGAGACGAAACCAAAAGCATTGGAAACTAGACATCTAACACGTATTGGTGACAAAAATTCATGTCCAAACGAGTTCAGATGAATTATTGATGAATTTGTCAAGTTGACACAAAGATCAACGTCACAGACCAGACCAAGCTTCGATATTTTGAGTATATCTCACAAATGACAAATCCGTTTGAGCTGAAATCAGTGGCATATGAAAGTAGACTCACATAGCTTTCCATCAAGAGTTGAATGAACCAAAACGGAGCTCGGACCAGAGAGATATGGCCCTCAGAATTTGATAGTCAGTGCAAGAAGTTGCTATACTGCAGTATAGGTCCGTATACCGCAGTATAGGGCCATCCAGAAAGTAATCATTCCTCTAGATAAGTCAATACTGCAGTATGTTAGTTGCATACCGCAGTATTGGACTTCCAGAGAGCAACCACGTTTTTCAAAACAAGCCCATACCGCAGTATAGCTTTGTATACTGCAGTATAGGGGCATCCAGAGAGCAAGTAAAATTCTAAGTCAAGCCAATACCGCAGTATAGGTATGTATACTGCAGTATAGGGTCATCCCGAGAGCTATCAAATTTTCTCACCCAAGTCCTTACCACAGTATGGAGTTGGATACTGCAGTATAGGCTCTTACAGAAAGCTCTCTAAGTTTACAACTATTGCATACTGCAGTATAGGTTTTCATACTGCAGTATTGGGCAATCACGGGGTCTCTTCTCTTTGACAAAAACTCGTATACTGCAGTATACTAGTTGGATACTGCAGTATAGAGCATATCTTTCAAAATCAATTCACGATGCTTTTGTCTCTGGAAGCTGCATACCGCAGTATGACTTTGGATACCGCAGTATAGGCACTTATGCACAGTGCCATACTGCAGTATGGATGAACTTACCGCGGTATACAACGGTCAAAATTGATTTTTGAATTACGCGAATTTGCAAATCATTATTGTTTGATCTTATTGCTTCCATAATTCATTCAATCATATTCCTAGCTATGTTTAACAAGTTTGTTGAGTGAATTTCAGTAAGATTAGATGAAGATTATTGGAGGTCAAAGCCATAAAGCAAAAAGTGTACAGTGCATTAAATGCACTTCTGCAAATCAACCTACTTTCAGCTAATCCATCTGAGCACACCTTCTAAACATTAAAGAATGCTTACTACAACAAGTAAAGTTATCTCCAACGGGCAAATTCTCAGAGAGCCACCTCAGATCAAATTACCACATGGATTAGTTGGAGTTTAGAGAGAGAAGCAGACCACACTTAATGATAATCAACTACAACGGTCTGATTCATCCTACAACAGTCAAAAACGGTCACACATCATTCTCTACCTATAAAAGACATGGACTCAAGCAGAAAAACGAGGAGATACAAGTTTACTATGCCAAAATGCTGATACTCTGCTTCTTCATCATTCTCACTCTGTTTTTCATATCTAAATAGCTTAGAGAGTGAAATGAATTGTATCTGAACTTCAGTGATCATTTATTCATTCCTTTGAGAGGAAATTTATTGTAAACACATTATCTTTCTGAGAGTAACTCAAGATTGGGTAATCTTGAGTGGATTATACATTGTGTTGATTACAACTTGTAAGGGGGAGTGTATCCTAGTGAGAGGATAATCTCTAGTACAGAGTGTGTAATCAAGCAGTGTATTGATTACAGATTGTAAGGGAGAGTGAATCCTAGAGAGAGGATTGCTTCAGTTACAGATCGTGTAATCAAGCTTATTGAAGATAGTGGATTGAAAATCCCAAGTGTGGCTTGGGGACTGGACGTAGGTCAAGGATTGGGCCGAACCAGTATAAATCTGTTTGCACACTCTTCTCCCTTATCTTTTATATTTCCAGCATTCGCATTTGATTGTTTTGTCATCTGGTTTTTCAACTCGCATCCTTTTGGGAAGCTAAATTTACTGAATTGCAAAAACATTTTAAAGAAAGAAATTTTTTATACTTCACCCAATTCACCCCCCTCTTGGGTTCAGCCAGAACTTACATTCTTGATCTTCCTCCTCCTCATTGTCAGGTTCATCTACCATATAGTCAGTTTCTTCTTCATGCGCAATGGTTGATTGTGTTTGATGTGGTGTAGCAAAATGAGTCATATAATCTGACTGATGGAGTCCATGAGTCGGTGGTGGTGCACCCTCATTTGGCGTCTCAATATTCACATATAACTCAGCAAATTGGGACGACGTAGAGTTTTGGTTGAATGCTTGAACAAAAACATCTACATCCTCATCATCGGATATTTAAAAACCCGCATATTTGTGGTTTTCCAAAGAACTCTACCGGTCAGTGAAGATATTACCTAATTTTGTTGTAGCTTTAACTTTCGACGGATCTTTTCATATAATTCATTAACAGACATGCCTCGAACAATATACATTGCTCTTGTTTCACCTGCAAAGGTCAATCCATTTGGACCTATACTTTTAGAACCATTATAATATAAAAATACAGGAATTTGACTCATTTTTGGGAAAATAAAAAATTCAAACAGAAAGACAAATATGGAAGATGAAGAGAGTTTTTCAGATGAGGGAACGGTTGAGGAAGAGGGAAGGAGTCACAAAGAGTGAATGCTGAGAGAGAGGAGTAAGGCATTGAGTGAATTAGATGGAGCTAAATATAAAGGTGAAGTGCTGAGAGTTTTTCACATGGAGCGATTCCTTTTGGCTTGCAAGGACAGAGATTCCAGAGTCACGCGTCTGGAGCAAAAAAGAAAAAGGCTGAGAGTTTTTCACAGGAGTCACGCGTCTGGAGAAAAAAGAAAAAGGCTGGGTTTTGATTTAATGCCGTCGGGCAACCTGACGGAAAAAGGCTGGGGGTGGAATGAAGGAGAAATGGTGAGAGGGAATTTTTTTGGTGTTTCCGCGGGGGGGGGGGGGGGGGGGTACGTGGTGTTTTAGGGGAGGGGGCAGCTGGATTCCTGACCGTGTCAGGAATCCCTGCAGCAAAGACCCATCAGGGTCTCTGACGGGTGACCTGACGCAATTTTGCGTCAGGTTCAGTCAGGTACCGTCAGCCATGCTGACGGTACCATTGAGCCGTCAGAACGGCTGACGGAATTTGTAGTTCCGTCGTCCCCCCTAACGTATGTGCCCCAAAATAGCCCTATCCCGGTATATAGTTTCTGAACAGCATTATTTTGGTACTTTTTTTATAAAAAATTTTTACTTTTGTAAAAAAGCCAAATATTATAGGTTTGTATTCTTATGGTGATATACTTAATATATTTGAATAAATCATATTTTGTTGTATTAAAATTAATTTAGATATATACATTGGAAATATAAGTTAAAGAGTAATAAAACTCATTGATAAAGAGAGAGGAGAGTGTAAGTGGAGCCTAAATACCCAAGAGGGGGGGTGAATTGGGTATTCTTAAAAATTTTCGGCAAGTGCTCTGTTTACAACACTAAAAGCAGAGATGAATAGAGTAAGGGAAGAATAGCTTGGACACAGATTTATACTAGTTTGTTCTCGACAACTTGACCTACATCCAGTCCCTAGACTCTCTGGGATTTTTCACTAACTCAATGATTACACACTCTGCACTTAAGAAGTGATTCTCTCACTAGAACTCACTCCCCCTTACAAGTTGTAATCAATGAACCCAACCACCAAGTCCCCTGACTTGTGGTTCTTTACAATGAAATGATTTATAATCAGAAACTCTCTCTAAGAGTAGATAATGATAAACACTGAAGCTCTTTGTATCAGAAGATACTATACAAGTGAAAACTGATGAAAATAAATGAACACTTGAATGCAATACGTTTTTAGCAGTTGTAGTTGTTGAGAAGACTTGAATGCCACTCTATTATACACAGAAGGCATTAAATGACCGTTGCAGCTTGGATTAAACCGTTGGAAGTGTTCTGCAGAGGTTAGGTGCAACTTTGGTCTTCTTCTCTTTCTAATCTCCACTTAATCCAGTTGGACAATGGTTCAGAGTTCACTCTCTGCAAATTAATCCGTTGGAGAAGAGGTTGCTTGTTGTAGAAATCATTCTTTAATGCTTTGCAACCGTGTACAGATGGTTTAGCTCAAAGAATGCAACTTTTCTGGACTGCATTTATTATGCTGACATGCTTTTTGCTTTTGCTGAGATCTTCAATAAACTTTCGTTAATCTGTCTAAAACTCACCAAGAAAGTGGTTAAACGTATGTAGGAATATAGAAAGCTAAATTGGAAAGTATTAGGATCAAACAAGAAAGTTTTCCAAAATCGCGAAATTCAAATTTCAAACTCAGCGCAGAAACCTCGAGGTTTGTTATTAAAACCTCGAGTTTTGGACTTGGTATGTGAATCTGGATTTATGTCCAAAACATCAAAACTTGAGGTTTCTAAGCAAAGCTGGAGGTTTTCAACACTTTGGAATGCTCGATGTTCTCTGTTTGGGAAAACCTCGAGGTTTCATTACAAACCTCGAATTTTCTCTCATGTATGTAAGTTTTGAAAAATTCTATCAAAAGCAAAACCTTGAGGTTTCTGTTGAAACCTCGAGTTTTTATTTTAGTGAAAAACTTGTTTGCTCTCTGTCTTCCAAAACCTCAAGTTTTCTTTGCAAAACTCGAGTTTTGTTCAAATATAAAAATTTTGAGATTTTGCGCCAAGGCAGAAACCTTGAGATTTCAAAACCAAACTCGAGGTTTTGAAACCAGAGAAAACTTAGTTGTTCTCTGCCTGGACAAAACTCTAGGTTTTTTTCCCAAAACCTCGAGTTTTCACACTTTGTGAAAACTTATACAATTTTTCTGTCAAATTCCAAAACTGAAGGTTTTCTCTTAAAACTGGAGGTTTTGTAAAACGTAAAAGTCTAAGTATTTTCAACCTCCACAAAACTCGAGGTTTTGTTCAAAACCTCGAGTTTTCACTCAATGTCAAAACTTTGAGAAAATCTTGTTGAACTCAAACCTTGAGGTTTTTCACAAAACTAGAGGTTTTGAAACTTGGTTAAAATCTAAGTTTTCTGTCTCAGTCAAAACCTCGAGGTTTCTTGCCAAACCTCGAGTTTTCTCAAAAACTTGTGAAAATTGAAGTTTCAAAACAAAACATAAAACTTGAGGTTTTATTTGAAAACTGGAGGTTTTGAAGTGTTCAGAATCTGGGAGACTCTCTGTATGTCAAAACCTCGAGGTTTGTCCTGAAACCTCGAGTTTTGCTATTTCATAGTAAAACTTGAGAAGTCTCTGTGTTTGGAAACCTCGAGTTTTCTCTAGAAATCTCAAGTTTTCTTTTATCTCAGAAAGCTTGAGTTCCTCTCTGTAAGGCCAAACCTCGAGGTTTCTTAGCAAACCTCGAGTTTTGCTCTCACAGTGAGTTTTACACACTTGACAGCAAAACTTCAATATTTGTTTACAATTATTGGCAATCATCAAAACCCTTAGAGAACTAACATTCTCCCCCTTTTTGATGATGACAATACTTGTAAAACAAATATCTTTGAGAATTTGAGAGAGTTTTCACTTTGAATCAAAATTGAAAAATTTGAGAGCTTTTCATTTGAATACTTTTGAAAATCACAACACAAGCTATTTTTAAACATCAGAGTGAAACAACAGAAGCTTAAAAGCACATATAATTCATATAAAACTGCATTTTCATATATTGAAATTCAAAGTACAAGATCACAAAATGAAAATACAGAAGCAACTTAACAAAAACTCAAATTCTATCCTAGTGTTTCTCTCCCCCTTTGTCATCTTCAAAATGGAGAGTAACTAAAGGTGTGGAAGGAGGAGAAAGATGAAGAACTTTAGTATGGCCAGAAGGATGAAAGACTTCAGTTGCTGGGGTAGATGGTGATGGAAGAACTACAGTAGGAGGTGTGGTAGCTGCCACGGGTGATGGGAAAATGGGAGTAGATGGCTCTGGAGATGAAGTGGGAATCTGAGGGCTGGTGAAGGTGAAAGATGGTGAGGATGAACCAGAGGCTGGGCTGGAAGTGCTGGGACCAGCTGGAGCACCAAACTGAGAAGTGGACCCAATATGGAGATGTTTGACAATTTTGTCCACTTTATCACTGAGCTCCAAGTTGGATACAACTTGTGTGGACAATCTTGCATCAATCTCTTCTGCCTTCTCCTTTATCTCAGCAGATTGCCCAGAAATCAGCTCAAGTTGTTCCTTTATTGCATCTTGAATCTCAATTAATCCATTTGTCCCTCTAGTCATCTCAGCTCTCAACTTACCCAACTCAAACTCAACTCTCATGGTCATTGAGGCGAGTGCAGCATCCACAATTGCTTTGATTTGTGCAGAGAAATCAGTAGGCAGTGAGGATTGTGGAGGTGGAGGTGCAGACTGAGCCTCTTGAGCATTGGATCTGATTCTTTTTGGCTGTGACCGAGAAGGTGCTCTTGACTAACCTGAGCCTTCTTCCCCAAACTTGACTTTCATTAAGTTCAGCATATTTTTCCCAAAGAATGGGGGATATTCCAGTGAGTCAGGGGAACCCACATACCATATCTTGTGGTAGTACAAAATGATAAATACTAAAGAGGGAAAAGGTATGTGAGACAACTTGCGACGTGAGAATTTGAATTTGGTCATAGCCTGTAGAAGCCAATGGCCGATGTTAAATGGGACCTTCTTGACAAAAGTAGTGAAGGGTTGGTAGTCTTGTTGGGTACAATGGGTGAAGTTTCCACCCTTTTGTATGAAGTTTCTGGAATAGACATACCATAGGACCCTATTTTCAGGAGACATAGACCCAAGGGTAAAGGACAACCTAAGTTGTTGATCTTGAGGAAAGGGCTCTCCTAGTCTAAGTGTCTCAAAGACTTCCTGGTTGTAATAATTGAACTCAGGAAGGAGGATTGTCAATTTTCAAAATTTTATTTATGATCTTGGCAGAAAGGGTGAACTTTACTCCTCTCACTACAGTGGTCACCTTCTCTTCTAAGATCTCACCATCTGGCCCTAACTCATTGGCATACTCCATATTGTAATAGAACAGACGAACTAATTGGGGAGTATATGGAGCAGAAATAGAGATAAAAGTCTCATATTGATTCAACCGGGGAGATATGTCTAAGTGGTTTTCTTCATAAAACTCAGTTAAATTGATAGCAACCACTGGGCAAAAATCTCGATGGAGATAAGTCTCCCTAAACTTATCATTTGCTTCTTTAGATGGGAAAGTAGAAGGAGCAATAGAGAAACCTTCAGGAGGAGACATGTTCCTGTAGATGTCAGAAATAGCATTCTCCATGACTGCAAGCACATGTTCCTCTTGGTGATCAGAAGGAGTAGCTTGAGACGAGGTTTAAGGAAAAGCTCTGGATGAAGTCTGTCTTTGAACCGATGGATTGGACCGAGTAGCAGTTGCCCTCTTCATTCTGGCTTGCCTCTTCTTCTTGGCTGGTTGGGCTTTTTCGGTTCTCTCAGCAGCCTTCTTCTTCTTGGGTTCATGTTCCTCTGTGACCTTTTCCTTCCCTTTACCCTGAACTTCAGGTTCTTTCCTCTTCGCAAAAGGAGTTGGAGTGGGAGTGTTGAGAGAAACCCCTTTGCTCTTGGGAGAAGGAGAAGCTTTGGTGCCCTTGGAGGGAAGAGGCGAATCTTCAGTGGGAATGTCTTGGGGGATCCCTCGGATTCTCCTGTCTGCTCCACGAAGAAGACGTTTGGAAACAGTCTTTACTCTGACAGGACGCTCAGAAGTAGGAGGAAGAGGGTTTCTGGTTGGTTGACGAGGAGGAGGAGGAGGTGGAGATCAGGATTTTGAAGTGTTATCGGTGGATTCAGTGTTGGAAATGGCTTGGGTGTTTGATTTAGAAGCCATTTTGGGGTTTCAGAGAGAGATTGAGCGAAGAGAAGAAGATTTCAGAGAAAGACAAGAGAGACTTAGGGCAAAACTTGAGTTTTAGGTCGAGTTTTGAAAAACATAACAGTGACCTATATATGTAGGCAAACTCAAAAAAACTCGAGGTTTTTGTTTGAACCTCGAGGTTTAACATAAATGGTCTAACCTAGACTTCAAAGGTGTTCTGTGAACCTCTGAATTATTAGAAGCCAAAACTCGAGGTTTGTTTCAAAAGCTCGAGGTTTGTCTCCAAAACTCGAGGTTTTTATACAAAAGCTCGAGGTTTGCTTCATTCTTCAAGACCACATAGCTCTCTGCCTCATGAAAACTTGAGGATTCTATTGAAAACTTGAGGTTTCATTGTCTCCAGAAATCTCAGAAATGTTGGAGTGCTCTCTGTCTGATGAAAACTCGAGGTTTTCTTGGAAAACTCAAGGTTTCACTCTTCTTCAGTATCTCAGATTTTCTTAGACCCCGACATTCCATTGCCAAAACTCGAGGTTTTTATCAAAACCTCGAGGTTTTGTTTCTTGACAGCAAAACTCAGGTTCTTTATATCCTACATAAAACATGTCTAGACACTCCGATGCTTAAGTTAGTACTTTTTAATCATCAAAACCATAATTTAACACTAGATTGAGCGCGAAATACTTACAACTCATTTCTATTTACCATTCCCAATTCTCTCCTTATAAAATTAAATTGCTCATTGGCTAATGGCTTTGTGAAGATATTAGCAAGTTGAAGATGTGTTGGGATGGACATGACCTTGACATCTCATTTTTGAACATGATCCCTTATGAAGTGGTGCCTCACATCAACATGCTTGGTTCTTGTGTGTTGAACTGGATTCTTCGCCAAGCTTATTGTGCTTGTGTTGTCACACAAAATTGGGATCTCCTTTAGATTGACTCCTAAGTCGGCAAGTTGTTGTTTCAGCCACAACACTTGAGCACAGCAACTTGATGTAGCCACATATTCAGCTTTAGTTGATGACACAGCCATGCTGGTTTGTTTCTTGCTGAACCAAGACACAGGTGAATTGCCAAAGAACTCACATTGGCCACTTGTGCTCTTCCTATCAGTTTTGTAGCCGGCATGATCTGAATCTGAGTATGCCACCAAGTGTTCAAGCTGACCTTTAGGGAACCACAAACCCAGTGTCTTGGTGTCTGCAAGATATCTAAAGATCCTTTTTACATGTTCAGCATGAGACTCCTTTGGAGCAGATTGGAACCTTGCGATGTATGGCGGACTTGCTGTCAGGTAGAGTAATGATCCAATCATTCCTCTATACTTGGTGATGTTAAAATCTTTGCCCTTCTCGTCAGCATCCAATGAGGTGGTTGTGCTCATTGGAGTGTTAGTTCCATTGCATTGGTCCATCCTTAACTTCTTCAACAAATCATTGAGATATTTTGTCTGGGAGATGAAGATTCCATCTTTTCTTTGCTTGATTTGCAGTCCAAGGAAGTAGTTGAGCTCTCCCATCATTGACATCTCAAACTCTCCCTACATAATCTTTGAGAATTCCTCGCACAAAGCATCATTAGTAGCACCAAAGATTATGTCATCAACATAAATTTGCACAATTAAAATTTCATTCAGCTTATTTCTTTTAATGAATAATGTTGTGTCAGCTTTTCCTCTGATAAACCCTTGATCAAGAAGAAATTGACTTAATCTCTCATATCAAGCTCTAGGAGCTTGCTTGAATCCATATAAAGCTTTCTTAAGTCGATAAACATGATCAGGAAAATGTTCATTTTCAAAACCAGGAGGTTGTTCAACATACACCTCCTCTTGGATAAAGCCATTCAAAAATGCACTTTTAACATCCATTTGAAAGAGTTTAAAACCTTTAACACATGCAAAGGCTAGAAGAACTCTTATAGCCTCCAATCTTGCCACTGCAGCATAAGTTTCCTCATAGTCTATTCCTTCCTCTTGATTGTAACCTTTTGTAACCAATCTTACCTTATTTCGGACAATGATTGCAGATTCATCACGTTTGTTCTTAAATACCCATTTTGTCCCAATAACCGGATGGTCCTTGGGTCTAGGTACTAAGTTGCAAACTTGATTTCTGTCAAATTGATGTAATTACTCTTGCATAGCTATCACCCAATCATTGTCTGAAAGGGCTTCATCTATTTTAGAGGGTTCTATATGTGATATGAATGCAGAAAAGGTTACTTCATTTAAAGCACTATTTCTAGTTCTTACTCCTTGATTCACATCACCTATAACTTGGTCTAAAGGATGATTTCTTATAAATTTCCAAGCTCTAGGCTAAGACTGATCTGGATTTTCAATAGAGTTCTGTGGATCAGTCTCAAAAGCATCCTCAGTATTTTCAACAGTTGAAGGAGTAGTTTTTGAAAAGAATTGATTTTTGAAAACATTTTCTTCTTCCTCATCTAAAGGTTTATCATATTTGTTTTCACTAAACACAACATGAATAGATTCTTCAATAACTTTGGTTCTAGTATTAAAAACTCTATAGGCTTTGCTTCTATTTGAATATCCAAGAAATATACCAACATCAGTCTTAGAATCAAACTTACCCAAATTTTCCTTACCATTATTGTGCACATAGCACTTACATCCAAAGATGTGCAGGTGAGCAAGATTGGGCTTTCTTCCTTTGTAAAGCTCATACGGTGTCTTATTCATTTTCTTCCGGAGGTATGTATGATTCGAGATATAGCATGCAGTGCTCATTGCATCCGCCCAGAAAACTTGAGATATCTGGTTCTCATTCAACATTGCTCTTGCCATCTCAGTAAGGACTCGATTCTTCCTTTCTACAACACCATTTTATTGAGGAGTCCTTGGGGCTGAGAAATTGTGATCAATTCCCATGTTGTTACAAAATTCTGCAAATGCATGATTCTTGAATTCTCCTCCATGATCAGTCCTTATACCTGAAATAGACACACCTTTCTCGTTCTGGACCTTTTTGGCAAACACAACAAACTGATCAAATGTTTCATCCTTTGATGACAAAAATATGGTCCAACAAAATCTTGAGAAATCATCTAAAATAACCAATTTATATAAATTACCACCAAGGCTCCTCACCCTTGCTGGACCCACAAGATCCATATGTAGTAATTGTAGTGGTCTATTAGTGGAGATTTCATTTTTGATTTTAAAATGCTTTGGTTTGTTTCCCCTTTTGACATGCCTCACAGGTCAAATCATTTTTAAAACTAAGTTTGGGAATACCAATCACCAAATCCTTTTTGATCAATTTGTCAAGTTGGGACATGTTGACATGAGCTAATCGCTTGTGCCACAACCAACTCTCACTCAAATTACTTACGAAACATTTTTCAGAAATTGAAGCATTACTAGAGAGGTTAAGAGTGTAACAATTACCATCTCTAGGTGCTCTAAATAAAGCTTTTGATTTAAGATTTTCTAAAAGGAGGAGATCTTTACTAACAATCAAACACTCCTCAGAATCAAAGATAACTAGGTTACCTTTATCAGTGCTTTGGCTAACATTGAGGAGATTGTGACAAAGTCCTTCAACGAGGTAAACATCCTTGATCAGTGGACCTTCATTATTACCAATTTCGCCTATTCCAGCGATTTTTCTTGATTGATCTCCACCGAATGTTACCGTGCCACCATCTTTGGGTTTGATTGAAGTAAACTTTGATTGATCTCCCGTCATGTGTCTAGAGCATCCACTGTCAATGTACCACTTGTTTGTTTTTGATGCTCTTAGACATACCTGCAATTCACAGGGGATCAAGTCTTAGGTACCCATCTTTTCTTGGGTCCTTTGGGGTTAGATTGGACCTTAGGAACATATGTTCCTTTCAGTACCCATTGATAATTCCCAAACGGTTTCACTTTTCTTTCTTTTCTATGAAAACATGATGAAGTAGAATGATCATTCCTATTACAATAATTGCAGTGTGCAAAAGGATTTGAAGAGTGTACTGACTTTCTAAAATAGTTTATATAGGATCTCTCTCCGTTTTTCTTTTTGCCTTTCTTTTTATCAAAGATAGGTTGATAACCAATTCCTGATTTGTCATTGATAAACCTCTGTTGTTTCAGAATGATATTGAGCATTTCACTACCTTTAGTGAATTTCTCTAGTGCTTTAGTAAGATGTAAATTCTTTTTCTCCAGATCAGGACAATTTTTACAAACAGAAATTTCGGAAGAAGAGAGTTTTTGAACTTGTAACTCAAGAGTTGTGTTTTTCCTTTTCAAATTCAAATATTTATCAGCAAGTTTTTCAAATTCAAATTGCACACAGAGATACTAAGCGAAAAGCTCATCATAGGAAGGTTTAGAGTCGTATACCTCATCACCTGCAGCATGTTGCTCTTCTTCTGAAGCAACTAAGCATATATTTGCTTTCTATTCCTCATCCTCATCATCTTCATCGGAAGAGCTGTCACCCCAAATGCCTGAAACGTACTTCTTGTATTTGCTGAACTTCTTCTTTTCTTTGTCCTTGTTGTTGTTCAGCTGGGGGCATTCTGATTTGATGTGACCAGGCTTTTGACATTCGTAGCATATGATTGGCTTCTTTGCTTCATAACTGGAGCTACCTTTTTGAAATTTCTTAAAACCTTGATCCTTCTTGTAGAATTTCTTGAATTGTTGAACCAACATGCCTATCTCTTCATCATCTTCTTCAACCTCCTCACCTGATTCATTATCTTCTTTTGTAGTCTTGAGAGCGATGCCCTTGTTCTTCCCATGAACTTCATCAAGTCCCTTCTTGAACTTGAGCTTGGCCTCATACTCAGAAAGACTTCCAAAGAGTGTAGCCACTGATGCCATAGAATCTCCTCTTGCTTCCTCAATGGCAGTGACTTTAGCTTCCCACTCTTTGTTGAGGATGTTCAGAATTTTCCTTACTTGAACAGATTGATCATATTCCTTTCCAAGAGCAACAAGCTGATTAATCAGATGTGTGAATCTCAGCTGAAATTCACCAATTGACTCTCCAGGCTTCATGCGCATGAGATTGTACTCAGTCATGAGAGTGTTGACTCGATTTTGCTTTACTCCAGCTGTTCCCTCATGAGCTATTTCCAGAGCATCCCACATGTGTTTTGCAGATGGCAAGGTGCAAATCCGAAAATATTCTTGTTGACTCAAAGCACTTTGAAGTAGAAGAACTGCTTTACTATTCAGGATGACATTTCTTCTGTCATCGTCATCATAATCTTCTTCTAGCTTCATGACCCTCACACCATCTTCAAGAACTGTTGGCATATAGTCTCCTCTCTCAAATACTCTCCATAGCCCATACTTTGTAACATTCACAAAAACCTTGAATTTGGCTTTCCAAAAGGAGTAATGTTCACCATTAAAACTGGGTGGCCTGTTGATAGAAGCTCCATCGGGTATAATTCCCTCCATATTGATCCTTCTCGAGTTGTTAAGCTCTTATGAGAAGACCTTGCTCTAATACTAAATGTAAGTGGAGCCTAAATGCCCAAGAGGAGGGGTGAATTGGGTATTCTTAAAAATTTTCGACAAGTGCTCTGTTTTACAACACTAAAAACAGAGATGAACAGAGTAAGGGAAGAATAGCTTGGACATAGAGATTTATACTGGTTCGGTCTCAACAACTTGACCTACATCCAGTCCCCAGATTCTCTAGGATTTTCCACTAACTCAATGATTATACACTCTGCACTTAAGAAGTGATTCTCTCACTAGAACTCACTCCCCCTTACAAGTTGTAATCAATGAATCCAACCACCAAATCCCCTGACTTGTGGTTCTTTACAATGAAATGATTTATAATCAGAAACTCTCTCTAAGAGTAGATAACGATAAACACTGAAGCTCTTTGTATCAGAAGATACTATACAAGTGAAAACTAATGAAAATAAATGAACACTTGAATGCAATACGTTTTTAGCAGTTGTAGTTGTTGAGAAGACTTGAATGCCACTCTATTATACACAGAAGGCATTAAATGACCGTTGCAGCTTGGATTAAACCGTTGGAAGTGTTCTGCAGAGGTTAGGTGCAACTTTGGTCTTCTTCTCTTTCTAATCTCCACTTAATCCAGTTGGACAATGGTTCAGAGTTCACTCTCTGCAAATTAATCCGTTGGAGAAGAGGTTGCTTGTTGTAGAAATCATTCTTTAATGCTTTGCAACCGTGTACAGATGGTTTAGCTCAAAGAATGCAACTTTTCTGGACTGCATTTATTATGCTGACATGCTTTTTGCTTTTGCTGAGATCTTCAATAAACTTTCGTTAATCTGTCTAAAACTCACCAAGAAAGTGGTTAAACGTATGTAGGAATATAGAAAGCTAAATTGGAAAGTATTAGGATCAAACAAGAAAGTTTTCCAAAATCGCGAAATTCAAATTTCAAACTCAGCGCAGAAACCTCGAGGTTTGTTATTAAAACCTCGAGTTTTGGACTTGGTATGTGAATCTGGATTTATGTCCAAAACATCAAAACTTGAGGTTTCTAAGCAAAGCTGGAGGTTTTCAACACTTTGGAATGCTCGATGTTCTCTGTTTGGGAAAACCTCGAGGTTTCATTACAAACCTCGAATTTTCTCTCATGTATGTAAGTTTTGAAAAATTCTATCAAAAGCAAAACCTTGAGGTTTCTGTTGAAACCTCGAGTTTTTATTTTAGTGAAAAACTTGTTTGCTCTCTGTCTTCCAAAACCTCAAGTTTTCTTTGCAAAACTCGAGTTTTGTTCAAATATAAAAATTTTGAGATTTTGCGCCAAGGCAGAAACCTTGAGATTTCAAAACCAAACTCGAGGTTTTGAAACCAGAGAAAACTTAGTTGTTCTCTGCCTGGACAAAACTCTAGGTTTTTTTCCCAAAACCTCGAGTTTTCACACTTTGTGAAAACTTATACAATTTTTCTGTCAAATTCCAAAACTGAAGGTTTTCTCTTAAAACTGGAGGTTTTGTAAAACGTAAAAGTCTAAGTATTTTCAACCTCCACAAAACTCGAGGTTTTGTTCAAAACCTCGAGTTTTCACTCAATGTCAAAACTTTGAGAAAATCTTGTTGAACTCAAACCTTGAGGTTTTTCACAAAACTAGAGGTTTTGAAACTTGGTTAAAATCTAAGTTTTCTGTCTCAGTCAAAACCTCGAGGTTTCTTGCCAAACCTCGAGTTTTCTCAAAAACTTGTGAAAATTGAAGTTTCAAAACAAAACATAAAACTTGAGGTTTTATTTGAAAACTGGAGGTTTTGAAGTGTTCAGAATCTGGGAGACTCTCTGTATGTCAAAACCTCGAGGTTTGTCCTGAAACCTCGAGTTTTGCTATTTCATAGTAAAACTTGAGAAGTCTTTGCGTTTGGAAACCTCGAGTTTTCTCTGGAAACCTCGAGTTTTCTTTTATCTTAGAAAGCTTGAGTTCCTCTCTATAAGGCCAAACCTCGAGGTTTCTTAGCAAACCTCGAGTTTTGCTCTCACAGTGAGTTTTACACACTTGACAGCAATGTTTGTGAACCCGGACCGGACCGGCCGGTTTGGCGCGGGAACCGGCCAACCGACCGTGAAACCGGTCCGGTTTGACGTAAAACCGGACTGACCCGGTGAACCTGGGTCGACCCGGTAAAACCGGTGTGAACCGGCCGGTTCACATGGGTCACCGAGTCAGTCTTTTTTTTTTTTGAATTTCTGCCCCACTTCAAAACGACGTCATGGCCTTTAAAAAAAAAATCCAATCGTATCTGATTTGAAATGAAATGAAGCGACCCATCGTGATTTTCGATTGTTCTATTGTCAGACTACTCTTCTCTCGCTGCACATCGGCCTTGCTTCACCGTCACGCTTTTGCACTCTCTCTTCATCCATCGAGAAACGTTCGCCGTCGCTGGTTTGCAGAGATCGTGAAGAAGCTTGGCCGTCGCTGGTAGCTGTTCGACGCCATTTTGCAAGCTTCAACGTCATCAACTCTTCACTTTCCCTTCGTCCGTCAAGAATCCTTCGCCGTCTGCCTCCGTCCGAGAACCCTTCGCCATGCATGTTTGCAGAGCTTGGGAAGAAACTTGGTTGTTGCTGGTAACTGGTAAGTGCTCTCTGCCCTGCTCCTCGACGCCATTTGCCATTTGAAATTTTAGGTTTCCCATTTCTCTGGTAACTGGCTGTCGCTGGTTTTTTTTTTTTTTGTAATTTTAAGTTTCCCTTAATTTCTTCAGGTGAAATTGTGAAAGAGCTTAGTGAATCGGTGAAAGAGCTTCAATGTTACAGAGCTTCGTTCAATTTCAGAGCTTCGTTCAATTTCAGAGCTTGAGGTTTTTTATTTTTGAATATGTTATTTTCTTTTTAGTTCTTCATTCTTTGTTCTGCTGGTGTTCTGAGCTGTATTGTTTTACTTGTGGATGCCATATTGATTTGATTTGGGTTCGTTTTTTGTTTTCATGAAGCTATTTTGGTTGCTCTGTTTTGGTTGGCTGTGCATATGGTTGGCTGTGCTTATTCCCAAGCTTTGATTTGCTTGTTGGTTTCTGATTTAACTGTTAATTTCCACAAGATTTTTGGTTAAGTGTTGATTTTGTCTTATTGCTTGAATTTCATGCATTGTCTAAGTTCAACAATACAGAGTGATCATATGACCATTGTTCAATCATGGTGTTCTTTTCAGTTTGTGAGGTTCTGGTCTGTTTTCGGTTGGCTTGCGTAGTGGTTGGTTCTGTGCTTGTCTGCTTGACTGTTTTCCTGAAGCTGTGTCAATGGAGGGAAATGTGAATAATGAAGGTACTCAGAATACTACAACCCCTAATCCTGAGTCTAGCAATCCTCCTCCACATTCTAGTGCTAAAAAAAACAGATCCTGCTTGGGAATATGTTTCTCTTAAGAAAGAGGGGAAAGTTAATGTTTTTACATGCCTATTATGTGGTTGTAGTTATAGAGGAGGTGGGATAAATAGGTTAAAACAACATCTAGCTGATGTTAGTGGTCAAGTTTCTTCTTGTAAAAAAGTTTCTCATGACGTACATGCTAGAATGAAGGATCTTTGGTAGAAGGGTCAAAGAAAAATCCTGTCCCTAATGATAATGTAGATGAAGGAAATATAGCTACAGAAAGTCAAGAAGGTCAAGAACCAACTGTATCAAAGAGGAAAACACCTAACACTGTGGTTGAAAATTATTTTGCACCTAGGACAACTCATGGTGCTCAACCAAGCATCAAGAGTGTTTGGGCAAGTCAAGAAGCACAACATAATGCGAAAAAAGCTTTTGCTCAATGGGCTTATGCGAATTGCATTCCATTTAATGCATTGACTTGTCCGTTATTTCAAAAAGCCATCGACGCTGCCGCTGCAATTGGGCCTGGATTTAAGGTCCCTAGTTACTATGAGTATAGAGTTAGCTTGTTGAGTGATTGCAAGAAAGAATGCCAACTTCTAATTGATAGCCATCGAGCGAAATGGAAAGAAAATGGGTGCACACTCATGGCTGATGGTTGGACGGATGTCAGACAACGAACTTTGATTAATTTCTTAGTCTATTTTGTACATGGCATGGTTTTTGTGAAATCAGTAGATGCCTCATATTTAATTAAAGATGCCAATACACTATTCTCATTGTTTAGAGAAGTCATTGAGTGGGTGGGTCCAAAAAATATTGTCCACATTGTGACCGATAATGCTGCAAACTATGTAGCATGTGGTAGATTAATAAAAGAGAGATACAAAACCATCTATTGGTCACCTTGTGCTGCTCACTGTTCAAACCTCATTTTGAAAGATATTACATCAATGCCTCATGTTTCAGACCTTGCAAAGAAGGCATCCAAAATCACTGTATTCACTTATAACCATTTGATCTTCTTGTCATGGCTAAGAAAAAGATCTGGTTGGAAGGAAATTGTGCGTCTTGGTGCTATAAGATTTGCCACCACATTTATCACCCTACATAGCATATATTCTCACAAGCATGACTTACAAGCTTTGGCTATTGATCAGCAGTTTTTGCAGCATAAGTTAGCATCCACTGAAGCAGGAAAAATTTTCAGTTCAATTGTTCTAGATAACCGGTTTTGGAGCGATTGCTTTCAAATTGTGAGACTTGTGTCTCCATTGATCAAATTGTTGAGAATTGTTGATTCAGATGAAAAGCCTTCAATGCCATATGTCTATGAAGGCATGCAGAGGGCTAAAAATGTGATCAAGGACGTGTTTCAAAAGAAAAAGGAACAATATAAGCCTTATACAGATATTATCCAAAGTCGTTGGAATAAGCATTTGAAAACTGAACTTCATGCAGCGGCGTATTTGTTGAATCCTACATTCTTATATAGTCCTAATTTTGTTAGAAAGCATCGATGTATGGAAGCTGTGATTGATTTGTTCGAGGTAAACTCATCTGATGATCCTGATTATTATGTTACTAAGATGAAGCAAATGAGTGTATACCGTAAACGCAAAGAATCTTTTGCTAAAGTTTCATGTGAAAAAACAGCTCAGACACTAGTCCCACGTAAGTACATTGACTTTCATATTCAAAAGCGCATATTGAGATATATGACATTAATAATATATACTAAATGTCTTTTATTTTATTTTGTAGATGATTGGTGGTTGTATTATGGGGGTTCAATACCAGAATTGCAAAAAATTGCTTTACGCGTTGTTAGCCAAACTTCTACTTCTTCTAGATGTGAAAGAAACTGGAGCTTGTTTGAGCGTATCCATACTAAAAGAAGAAATAGATTGGAGCATCAGAGGCTTGATAACTTGGTTTTCACTAACTATAATCTGAGGTTAAAGTTTAGGTAAACTTGACTTTTGATTACTTGTTTTATAGTTTTATACTTTTATTACATATAGATATATATACACTTTATTGATGTTGGTACTCTATCATGTTGGCATTATAGGAATCAATTGAAAAAGAAGAAAGACAATTATGATCCTATTGATTATGAATCAATTGATAAAGTTGACTTTTGGGTGCTTGAGAAAGATTCAACTCCTGAATTTGATGATGTAGATGCAACAAATGTTCAACTTGAACAAATGGCAAGAGATTTTGGAGGTTCCTAACTATCTCTTCTATTATATAATATTATATTCCTACACATAATAATATGACTATGTCTTTTATATATTTATTAATAATTCTATTCGTTTCATATATAGGTGATGATGATTTTAGTATTGCACCTCCACCTCCATCTTTAAATGATGATGATGTCCCTTCTAGTGCCTTTACTTTTCCTCCTACAGCTCCATCTCCTGATGTCTCAATACCTAAAGAGTTGAGTGATGTTAATGCTGATTACAATGATGATGATTATTAGTTTATCAAAGCCCAAAGGTGAGAATATTTTGTCGTCATATACTTGTTTTTGATATTTTGCTACTATGAATATTTTGTCTCAAATGTAGGTTGTAAAGAAAATTCAAAATTGTTAAGTATGATATCTGAATATGTCACAAGTATTGGAGTATATGAGTTATTTTGCTACTGATCCAAAGTATTAAAATGATATATAGTATGTCAAATTTAGGTTGGTGTGATGAGAAATTAAATATTTTCCATTTTTTTATACCTCACCGGTCTACCTCACCGGTCTAGCCCCGGTTGACTCCGATCTGACCCACTAACCCTTAACCCAGTACCCCGACCGGTTCAGTGACCGGTCCGGGTTTCAGAACCTTGCTTGACAGCAAAACTTCAATCTTTGTTTACAATTATTGGCAATCATCAAAACCCTTAGAGAACTAACAGAGAAGGTATTAAATTTATTTTACCCATATTTTAAAATCTTGAATTGAGTTAATAACTCAATTAAAAATTTATTAAGTTTACCCACCTGATTTAAAATCTTTCTATTTTAAATAACTTTATATGAGATTTTCCCTTTAAATTACCTTGGTGAGAACATGAATACCAACTCCCATCCGTTGCCCGCCTGCCCCCCTCTACCTGAAACGCACCGTCTTTTGTGCAATGGACTTGTGGACTTTGATTTGTGAAAGAGAGATAGTGTAAGGTGCTGCTATATGGCTAAAGGGTGAAGATATTTCCGTCTTGAGATAGTTTTTTTAGTATAATTTGAGATCTTGAAAAAAAATTCAAGATCATAAGGTATTTTTTTTAGTACCAGTCAATATTATGAAGTAATTCTTTTTAGTATTTTGATGTATTTTTTTTAAGCATTAGTCAGTACACTGAAATATTTTTTTTCAAAAGTATAGCAGTAAGCATCTTTCTAGATGACATTTTAGCAAAAGTGCAGGCTCAAAACATTAAAATAAAAAATAATAATAATAATGCAAGGCGGTTATGAAGAATAGAAAATTGGGAAGGTAGAAACACAATCAATAGAAAAAATAGGAATTCCAATAAATCAATTACGACTTTTTTGAATTACTAAAATAAAAATAATAATAATGAGAGGCCAGATAAATAATGAGGAAGGTAGTTATACAGTATTTTGTAAATTAATAATGGGAAAAACATTTCTCATGTTGTAGGAGAAATGTTTTCTCATGCTACACACACATAAAATGGTAGGACTCGCATATATATATAATTAGCACTATATATATATGTGGATCCCACCATTTCATATGTGTGTAGGAATCTTGTTTCTCTCCTGCAACATGAGAAAGGTAAACCCCATTAATAATAGAGGAGAAAGATATAAAATACTAAGTAAATATTTAATTTAATATTTTGATTATTCACTTTGAGATCCTTAAGGTGAGCAAAAATAATACTATAATTAAAATAAATAAATAAAGTGCAAATGTTCAAATTTATTGGAACTAATCAATATAAAAAATAGGGATACCAATAAATTAATTTATGAATTTTTAAATTAATAATGGGGAAGCAAATACAAAATATTAAATAAATATGTAATTTAATATGTTGATTATTTCCATTGAAATCTTTAAAAGGAAGAGATATAATACTATAATTATAAATATAAATATGTGCAAATGTTTAAATTTAAGGGAACTAATTAAAGAAAAAGGGAATTCCAATAAATTAATGAGGAAATTATAATAGAAGACCTATAAAAAAATAATATTTATTAAGAATGACCATAAAAATGGTAATTATTTTGAAGGACCAGAAATTAAAACATTAGAATTGAAAGACCAAATTGCCCTTGACCCTTCTATTTTTTTCCCCTAAAAAAAAAAAAGAGAAAGACGCACGCCATTCCCTTTTCGTAAATCAAAGGCAACCCAATAACACCACTAACCAACTTACTCACTAAAAGTATTCTATCTCCAACAACAAACTATGGCATCTATTAAACATAAACTGAATCAATGAATCGTCCAAAGAATCCATAATTATCGATTTCTAATTAATAATTCTTTTTTTTTTTGATAAATAAAGCATCCTTACAGAAAACTAAATCTTATCCTTCGCAAGCAGACTGTCAAGCTCCATATTAGTAGATATAACCGTGTGAAATCCTGGCATGACAGAGAGGCTGGCTTTCGCCAGATGATCCGCAGCATCATTGGCCCAGCGACTAATAAGGCATACTTCAATCCTCCAATCTCTCTTCATGAGGTGGTGAATTTCCGCAATAAGACATCGATCCTCATGCAGCTCGTTTAGTTCCTGCTTCATTAGCTCAACAGCATCTGCAGAATCAGACTCTAGAATGACTTGCCGATGTCCTAAGTCCTACGTTAGTTTGAGCCCATGGAGACAGCCCCATAACTCAGCTGACAAACTATCTCCTTCAAATTAACAATTCTGAATTATGAACAAACGCTCTATTTCATAATTCCCATCGATCATTCGCACCCCACATCTGTTGGGTTAATGTGCTCTTTAGTCACTTAAGCCCATTAAGGCTTAATTGAGACTACAGCCCAAGAACTCTATGACCCATGTGGTTTAGGGTTAGGTCTTGGGTGTAGTAGCATATAATCCTACTTTCACCTGCTTGAGAGTAACAGACGCATAAGGAGGCTCTCATCAGAAACAAACCCTAGAGGCAAACGTTCATCATCTGAACGGTTGCCCACACAACCATCCTATTCCCCTCGAGAGATAGTCTGGAAGATCGATCATAGAGCGGACGAGGACTGTTCGTGGAGAAGCTTTCAAATCGCTCTTCAAATACGAGGACTATTCGTAGAGAAGCTTTCAGATCGCTGCATCTTTCCAGGTAATCAAAACGATAAAGGTTTTAACTTTTCCTTATCACGTGGTACAATACGCTTCCGCGTTTCTGGTGAGATTCCAACAATTGGCATCAGAGCCAAGAGCGATGAGGAAAAGAACCGAGTTTTGATATTAATTTAGGCATCAGAGCCAAGAGCGATGAGGAAAAGAACCGAGTTTTGATATTAATTTATATTTCATGTAATTCTTTTCGAAAATGATTTTTTGAAAATATGGCATCTTTAGATTGTCCACTATATTAATTATCATTTATTATGACTTTGAAATCTAAGATAATAATTGGATTAATTAATTGTGGGATTAAAATTTCTACATTAATTATCATTTATTATGATTTTGAAATCTAGAATAATAATTGGATTAATTAATTGTGAAATTAAAATCCCTACATTAATTATCATTTATTATGATTTTGAAATCTAGAATAATAATTGGATTAATTAATTGTGGAATTAAAATCTCTGCATTAATTATCATTTATTATGATTTTAAAATCTAGAATAATAATTGAATTAATTAATTGTGGGATTAGAATCTAGACATTAATTATCAATTATTATGATTTTAAATTAAAATCTAGAATGCTAATTGTGGAATTAAAATCTAGACAAATAATCCAGAAAATTTCCTAAGAGAATTGTACCTTTTAGAGTAGTTTGTGGTTTTTTTTTTAAATGGTCATGTAACGCACAGATCATGACTAATTTTTAGATACCTAATAATTTACTCTAAATTGAACAAATTCTTGGAAATTGAAAATTCTAAATTTAAAATATTGAATGGGTGAAGGTTTTAAATTAAGTATTTAATTTTAAAATCTACGGGCCCCAATTGTGGGTTTATTAGTAAAATGGTTATCGCTGAAGCCCCATCGGATAAGGATAATCAGATTTCGCTAGATTAAACCTTAATATTTTCAAAATTTTAGTAAAGTTTTGTACGGCCCATCGTCGGCAATACTTAGACACTAAAGATAATTTTGAAAGTAAACAATGGTTAAATAAATTCAACTTTGGTAAAATTGTTAACCCTCCCATCGAGGCTCTTGCAATGGAACTGAAGGTCCAAATTAACAATATTAGTTTTACAATAATCTTGCCCATCATAAGCCTTGTAAAGATAACTAATGGATTGTTAAACAATAAACAAATAGTAGTTATTAGAATTTACTAGCGCTATATCTATTTGTTGTTAATTATAGTTTGTAATTAGTGTGCTTTTCCTTATTTTCCTTATTTTCAGAAAAATGTCTTCATTGAATCCTTTAGCTATAATCTTGAGCCAAAAATCAATCTACTAGCGCTATATCTAAGTTTTTGTGTTTTTTTACGATTTTATTACATTATAATTTTATGTTTTACGATTTTTCATTTTCCTTCCGTTTTCAGATAAAATTTACGTTTTCACTACCATGATCGGGGAGGAAGATACAAAATACTAAGTAAATATTTAATTTAATATTTTGATTATTCATTGAGATCCTTAAACGGAGCAAAAATACTACTATAATTATAAATATAAATATGTGCAAATGTTCAAATTTAGGGGACTAATCAATATAAAAAGATAGGGATTCCAATAAATTAATTATGAATTTTTAAATTAATAACGGGAGATAGATACAAAATATTAAATTTAATATTTTGATTATTTCCATTGAGATCTTTAAAAGGAACGAATATAATACTATAATTATAAATATAAATATGTACAAATGTTCAAATTTAGGGGAACTAATCAACAGAAAAAATAGGAATTCCAATAAATTAATTATGACTTTTTGAATTAATAATGGGGAGGTAGATAGAAAATATTAAGGAAATATTTAATTTAATATTTTAACTATTCCCTTTGAGATATTTAAAAGGAATGAATATAATAACAATTATATATATAAATATGTGCAAATGTTCAAATTTAAGGGCCTATCTTAAACTATATAAAAGTAAAGTAGTAAGCATCTCCTTAGCTGACAGGTCAGAAAAATTGCTTGCTGAAAAGACTAAAATAAAAAATAAAAATGATGAGAGGTAGTCTTGAAAGATAGATAATGGGGAAAGTGGTTACATGAACAATAGAAAAAAATAGGGATTCCACTAAATTAGTTACGACTTTCAAATTACTAAAATAAAAAATAATAATAATGAGAGGCCGTTATGGAGATAGATTAGTTACACAATCAACAGAAAAAATGGGGATTCCAATAAATTAATTACAACTTTTTGAATTACTGAAATAAAAAATAAAATAATAGTGAGAGGCCTTTATAAAAGATAGATAATCAGGAAGGCAGTTACACAATATTTTGTAAATTAATAATAGGGGAGGAAGATACAAAATAATAAGTAAATATTTAATTTAATATTTTGATTATTCACTTTAAAATCCGAGCGAATGTAATACTATAATTATAAATATAAATATGTGCAAATGTTCAAATTTAGTTGAACTAAAAATAGAAAAAATAGGGATTCCAATAAATTAATTATGAATTTTTAAATTAATTATGGGGAGGTAAATACAAAATATTAAATAAATATTTAATTTAATAATTTAAGAAAAGTAGAAGGAAGATCTCATACAAAGTCACAGAGGCTTTTCAATGGTGTCATGGTTGTTGTCATTGCTGCAGTGAACCCCAATTTGGGCATCTGTAGAATCCATTCCAAGAAAGAACACAAATCAGGTCTTTGGTATGTTAGCAAAGAGCTCGAACTGCTTACAAGACAAGAAGCATGTTTTGTTAAAATTAGTGAAGATGATATTTTCAAAAATTAAGTGAAACAAACTTTGACACCAGCCACTAAATTGTAGTTGTGTAATCCAATCTGTGAGAAAGTTTTGTTGCATACATCAATTTCTACTAGTATGGATTACATGAAACGTTCATGGTCTATGAAAGAAAATTACTCAAGAGGCTGTGCCATCCCTTGCCTTGGGAAAAACTGAAGGAGTGGCATTTTATTGCCAGCGTTTCTCATTTTCCTGACCATACTTTACTTGGTCATCAGTGAAGAAAACAAATGCCAAGGAAACATGGTTGAAGCATTACTTTTGTGCAGTTCTTGTGGACTTATTTTAGGGAATTTGGGAAGAAGAGAGCAAAATCTTGAGGATATTCTCTTTTTGCCAGGCAAAGACTAGACACAATCACTAACTACAGTAGCTTTCGCCCCCTTTTTATTTTTCTTTTTAAGCCAAAAAAAAAAAAACTTTCATTTATTGTATAGAAATATCATGCACTTTAGTTGTAAATTTCCCCATTTAACAATGCTATCTTAATTTTTTAAAAAACCTATCCTAGCCCTCCCCACAGGAGGGACTACTCACAAACCCAAACACAACACACCTACGCACACTTCCCCTAAGCCACATGGGATCAATCCCCCAACCTCCTCAATAAGAGGGG
The DNA here is from genome assembly GCA_034222035.1 of Acacia crassicarpa. Classification (NCBI taxonomy): domain Eukaryota; kingdom Viridiplantae; phylum Streptophyta; class Magnoliopsida; order Fabales; family Fabaceae; genus Acacia; species Acacia crassicarpa. The sequence goes on from JAWXYG010000011.1 coordinate 37,398,356, forward strand.
TTAGACAATGCCATTTGAGTCAAGGCTCATTGGCAACAATGCAATAATAGCAACAAAAAAGCCTTATCCCATTAAACGGGGATTGGCAACAATGCAATATTAATTAAAATTAAGAGGGAAAATCTATAAATATATACATACCATGCTAATCCATAAGCAAAGCAGGAGAAGAGAAAATAAGCACGTCGCCAATTCATCATTCATAATATCTGCAATAAAAATGCCTCTGACAGTATCATTTCCAGAAAACGTTCAAATCCAAATTTCAGCACAACATTAACTTTATACACTCGTAGGAGAATTAAAATTGTGTTTAGACTTGAATGATTTTGCAACAACTTATAAGTTGGTATAATTCCAACTTTACAAGATATTTCATTGACTTAATCTCCATCACAAATTGATTAACCAAGGTGAGAAATATGTTTCAAGATACAAGAAATAATGTTGGTGTTACCTGATGATTGCGATAGCACAACACATAGAAGGCAGCGATGGTCCATCTTTTTGTTGTGTGAACAAGTAGATTTTACTCAAGATCATTTCTTCAACCATGAATGCTACGCCAACTTCACAACAAAAGTAAGCTTCAAATAAGTTTCATCCCCCCATATTCCAATATTTTCTCCTTGAAGCAAGAAATTGAGACCATGAACATATATTATTAGTTCTGAAACAGTGAAACTATGAGGAGCATGAGTAACAACTCAAGAGAAGCTTCTTTCCCTTATACATAGCTTTTTGAAATGTGTTGACAAATATCAACTGATCTTCATGCAGCCTACTACTTTCACATAAATTGAATGGGAACCAATAATTATCATTTAGGATACTTTGTTGATAATATTCCGCAATCATTTCTTGAAATATTCTGGATCCTGAAACACTTGGTCCACTTCTGCAGAAACAGTACAATAACATTTCATAAGATGCCCGCTTTGGGTATAATCCCCTTTTGCGCATTGAATACAAAAGTGACATTGCATCAAGAAGTCTTCCAGCTCTAATGAAGCCTATCAATAAAGTGTCATAAGCAATCCTATCTGGAACACAACCATCTACATTCATCTTGTTGAACAATCTCACAGCACTGTCAACATCATCCAAATGAATATGCCCAGAAAGAAGGATAGTATAAGTAACGTGATTGGGGCACACACCTTCTTTTTGCATCAGTTGTAAATGACTATATGCATCATTAATCATTTCTTCCCTACAGAGCCACGATATTATGCAGTTGTTTAGGTAGAGATTATCCGTAATTGCAGCACCTCTAAAACCCTTTACCAACTTCCTTGCCAACCATTTCAATGCATCTGAAGAAGTAGTTAGCACTCTTAAGCTATTTTCTTTTTTAGGAAAAGGACTCCAGTCAAGCAAATATAGTAGCATCTCTTTTCCCCTCTCAGACTCTCTTGGCAAGTTGTAATTTTTATTGTTGTTACGACAGATATATCTGCGAACTCCATTCACAAATGCCATGCACATTATAAGATCCCAAGTAACATCATTTTTGCCCACTATATTAACTAACTTAAGGGCAACTCCAAACTCCCTGTTCTTCAAGAAATGTAAGATAAGAGAGGTATATAATACAGCATTAGGCACCATACCTTCCTCCAACATTTTGTCAAGGTAAATACATGCCTCATCAATCATATGTTTCTTAACTAGTCCACTAATGAGGGCAGTGTAAGAATGATAACTTGGTTTGATTGAAGTCTCTATCATTTTGTCAAATAATTCTCGAGCTATAAGTACTCTTCCACTCATGGAGTACCCATAAATCATTGTAGAATAAACCCCTTCATCAGGATCTACACCACACATGAGCATTCTCTTGAACATGTCTTCTGCTTCAATAAATTTTCTTTCTTTAACTAAACAACCTATAATTGAGCCATAAATAGCAACAGAGGGCTTCATTCCTCTCTCTTCCAATTGGTCCAGCAAATCAATTGCAGAGACCATATTACCCTGATTACAAAGCTCATTTATAATTATCAAGAAAGTTGCTTGATCAGGAATCAAGCCACGATCTTCCATAAGGTCAATTACAAAGTTAGCATCCTCATAATGCCCCATTTGGCTCAAACACTTGATGAGTGAGTTGTAACAGAAATGCAAGGGCCTGTATCTAGCATCATCCATTTTTTTCAAACAGACTAATGCCTTGTCTACTTCTCCTTTCTCACACAAAGCACTAACAAAAACACTATATGCTACAGTAGCTAAGTTAATGTTTTCACATACAATTCTCTCCAGCAAGAGTTCAATTTCTTGCTCAAAATCATAATCTGGATTTTGACCAGAAGAAGCAGGAAACATAGGATCAATCCCACATCCATTCTTAGCAAGAGCCTGCAAAATTGTGAAGGCAAGCTGTAACTTGCAAACAGGTAAAATCTTCATAAGTTTTAGATATAGCACATGATCAGGAATAACACCGCTTTCCATCATATTTTTGTACAACTCAAAAAACTCTTCCATTTTATTATGCTTGTACAGGGAAGAAAACAAAACAGTGTAACAATGAACATTGGGGGTCACTTTAGAATTAATCATGTTCTGTAAAAGCATCAAAGCACAATCAATTTTTTCTTTTTTACAGTACTGGGAAATCATAACTTGATAAGTCACAACATCAGGCTTAATTCCCCACTCCATCATCTTGTTATGTATAACCCAGCCCTTGTCATATAGACTCAACTTCATAAAACCGTCAATTAAAATATTACATATATATCGATCTGGCTGATAACCTATCTTCAACATTCTGAAGAAAACCTGCAGAGCCATCTTCATTCTTCTGTCTCTACAATACACACGGACCAGAGAAGTATACATTGCCTTGTCAACATACATACCTCGGGATTCCATTTCCCCAATTAGTAACTCTGCCTCCACTACTCTATTACCCTTGCAGAGACCATAAAACAGTGACTTGTATATATGAACTGTAGGGAGATGTTTATGATTCAGTAGCATATCAAACACACGAAGAGCCTCATCCAAATGCCCTTTATGGCATAGCCCATCCATTAATAGATTATAGCACCCAAAACTAAGTTCAGCTTTGGCATAATGGGCTCTAAGAAATAAATCAAATGCATCCAAGTATCGTTCTTGGGCACAACACTGTTGTAGAATGCTGAGGCATGCTTCTTTCTGAGGCACATAATTGAAGGAAAGAAGCCTATTAAAATAATTCATTGCATCTTCTACTTTTCCCAACTCACATGAGCAGATTACCATAGAATTCAAAATCAAAGGGTCTGACTTATTACCTTGAGATTCAATTTCTATTAAGTAAAGTGACTCGGCTAATTGTGGCTCCCCTAAAGTCACCAGCTTCCTTATTAATACAGCATAGCTATCCAAATCAAGGTCCAACCCACGACCAACAACAGAATTAGCAACTGAAATGGCATCAGCAACAGACATAGAATGACTGATCATCCTTTGAATAACTAGCTGAGCAGATGAAAATAAACCCCTTTGTATAAGTTGGTCTGCTAGGGAATGGCAGAGATTTTTGTGGTTTCCAGAAGGAACAGAGACTGCCATGTCTAAAGTGTCAATAGGAAGAGCACAGGTTGTTACTTCTCTCCTGATTCTAAAGAATAAGTTAGAAGAAATTAACCTCTTCTTAATCATCTTCTTCAACAACATATTACACCGGCAACACCAAGTGTTTTAAAGTTTAAACACCAACCTGAGTCCCAAAAAGACAAACTTTCAAAGATCCAGGGGGAAAATTGCAATACAAGAGAAGGGGTCAAAGGAAGTGTAATGACAGTGACCAATACTAAAGTCAAATGAGATGGATGGCAAAGAAAACCAAATTAATCTTCACAGAAGTTATTCAATTTTGTGATAAGAATGAACTTAGAACAAGAACAATAGGGACCACATTAAAGTAGACTACTCACACTCTTTTACAAGATCACTGTCACAATAGGCTTTTTACCACACAACCAATTTTTTTCCTATTACTTCAAATTTAATTGAAAATGAAAATAAATAAATAATAGTGAGAAAATCATTTTGGGGGGAACAATTTGTATACGTTAGAGAATAACCTATACCAAAATGAATAAGTAAACAACTCTTACAAAGGCAAACCACACTTTTATGAATAGATAATAATTACAAATCCCGAATATTTAAAGTATCTTATCACCATAAATTTTTTTTTTTTTTAAAAGGCAAAAAAACTTTATGAACTCAACACCAATAACTAAGTAATGAAATTTTTGAAGTGTGGTTTGCCACAGCCAACTCCCTTAAATTTTCCTTTCTTCTTGGCCAATCTAATTCCAACTTTTAAATTTTCTTCTGGCTAAATATCAAACTAACACGCGAACTTGATAATATCCAAAGCCATCAATTAGATTTAAAAGCATTGAGATCATTGACTACACCAATTCAAGATGGTGCAGCATCCAGGATCATTGAGGAAATGACAAACACAGTTAAAGGTAGAGGAAGAGATACAAGGAGGAACAACCAAACCTGCTGGTGTTGCTAGTTCATACGCAACGTTGGTAGCAAGACGGAGGAGGCTGTCAGAGGGAGGGCAAGAGCTGAGGTAACCATCAGCTATCAGAAGTCGGTGGTGGCCAGCCAGGCTTCAAAAATTGAGAAGGATTCGGCTATTTGGTGAGCTCTATCAGAGAATAGACAGAGTAACAAATAAAGCGACCAAGAACTATTACTTCACACCTGAAAATAGATATTTGTGATTTCTTTAAGTGAAAAGGAAACAGAATAGAAAGAGGAATAGAAAAAGAGAAATTGGGTTAATTAAAGAGCTTTCGCCAAAGCTTTTTTTTATTATTTTTTTGAACAAAATGGAATGTAAATTTGACTAGAAGAAGTGAAAATGAACCGCAGCACTTCATTCCTCTAGTAACGGCCTAAATATAGGAAAATACAAAAACAGAATTGCAAGCTGTTTATTTGATTTTATTCCGTCCCATACAAGATGTTCTCGTTCATGTTTCAATGCAAACCTGTTTTTGTTGACGAGATAAGGTTAAAGGCTGAATGAAACAATGTTTAAGAGATTCCACTCTCATCAGGATTTCTACTACTTAACAATTCTGTAATTGGAGCTTTCAACTGTAAAAATTGACCCTCAACCAGTATTAAGTTACGCCTATCAGTGAGATCACAGGTAGCAAATTACATTTCACTAGGAATCATTAAAAACCCCAAAAATAACAAATTCTAATTAACATAACAGGAAAAGAACGAACCTGAAACTCTGGAAGCATGAAGAAGAGCACGAACCTGAAGGCTTAAGGCACGAAGCAGAGCCCTAAGGAGCACGAGTCAAAACAACAGAAATCGCTCGGGCACGAAATAGGAGAAAGGAGCACGAACCATAAGATATCGGTGAAGCGGAGAAGCGACGGTGGCGGTGAGCGGTGGGGGCGAGAAGAGGATGAGGACAGGGTTTTTGTGAGGCTTTGGGGAGTGAGCGGTATGATATAATCTACAGAGTATGAAAACAGTCAATAATAAACGTAGTTGAAGCTGACAATTTCACTTCTCATTCATCCATTGTTAAACTCATGAATAGTGATGGAAAGCTCGTTTTATCATTCTAATTTTAGTTTTTACGATTTTTTTTATTGAAATGATTTTATTAATTTTTCAAATGTTTTTAAGTTTTTAAGATTTTTTTACTATTTTATTAAATTTTACGTTTTACGATTTTTCATTCTCCTTCCGTTTTCAGGTAAAATCTATGTTTTCACCATTATGATTTACACTATTGATTGGGAAGAGGAGAGAGGAGCTAAGGTAGTATTGTGGTTGATTAGACGAATGTGATTTAGAGATAATAAGAAATAATAAGAAAAGGATTAGGACAGAAACCCAACCTATAAAAATGGTAACTAAAACTGTAATAGTGTATTTTTATTATTAAATATGCATTAATATTTAATAGTGTATAATTAGGTAATTAAAATATACCAGTAATATATCTAAAGAATTGAAATAAAATCCATTAACATTCACAATATACCATAATAAACAAAGAATTTTCTATAAAATTTATATATAAAGTTATTACATGATCAAATAAAAACAGTTAACACGGTTTTATAAGTTAGAAACATAAAAATAATAAACTTGATATGTAAATTCCGAAATTTAACTGAGTTTATAACTGGCACGATGCCACTTAGCTCAATTTTATAAGCTATAAACGTACAACTTTCATGATTTTGATTTTCTGTAAAAGAAAAAATTACCAAAGTAGGAGTCTGGATTCTTTAGGTCGGCTGGGTTCCAAATTTTCCTAATAAGAAAATGTGAAAATTATATATTTAGTCATTTCATTTTGATTTCTTAATTTTTTTATATATAGAAAGAGAGAGAGGCAGCATATTTTCAATCCTTTAATCCTAACTTTGTTACTCTAAAATGATAGTACATCCGGTTCTAAATATAAGACAAAATTTATAGTGTGAATTACACAATAAACTTTGTTCTATATTTAGGACAAGAGGAAGTTTTTTTTTTTTTTTGGTAATGATCATCATTATTTTAAAATTTTAATTTAATTTGTTAGTATTTGAAACGTTTTATTTTTTCAATATTTAAAATCTCAATATCAGCATTTTTTATTGTTGTTAACAAAATGTATATTAGACACTTTATAAAATTGAGGAAAGCACTAAATGTATATTTCTTTCCTAATTAAGTAAAAATTTTAATTATATATAATAATATGAATATATATAAAAATAAATATGAAATTGTTGCATGGGTTAGAAAACATAATTACTTCAATCAGAACCAATTACAACCTTCTTCAGTCAGACCATAAATATCTTGTTCTCTGAATGATGGTTGGGTTACAATTTTATCAAAATAGAAGAAGCATAAGCTAATATTTTGTCATGGTATTATTTGTTTTCAAGGGTTCATCGTTGCAGAAATTTAGATGGCAAGGGATCGAAAATTGCAAGAAACAGTTTGGAAAAATTGATAAATTACTACAGGAGGAGTATTATTCAGACGGTAAAATTGTTTACTAGCCTTGAGGCGTTTTAAATATAAGACCTTTTTTTTTTTAATATTTGTCCTTTTCCTAATTTATGATAATATGAATGTTGGATTGTGAAAGGGCTTCATGAGCATAAAGTGGGGGGTTGCTGAGATGATCGTTCTAAGATGGACAAGTAATCAAACAAAGAAATATAATATTTATAATGAACTTACATAGGAAAAGTTAGGTGTTCCTGACTTAACACTTTGTTGGCTAATCTCCACCTTAATCCTTTTTTTTAATCTATTTAAATTAGTTAACTAACTCTTATATTAAGAACTTCATTATATAAAGGTCAAATTTTCTTCGAGATAAAATAATTAGCTTAAAAACTCAAGAATAAATGGGGCAACACAATACAAGGGAGGGGGGAAAAAAAAGCAACAGCATAGAAGCTGATAGGGCAAAACTTTAAGCCTAAAAAACTCCGCAAGTGCAAGGGCCATATCAAGTAATAAAGAGTAAGTAAGATATCGTTCCCACGAGAACTTAGTATCACAAACTTCAGTTGAGTAGTAATTTCACAATTTCGTTTAAGTTGAGGAAAACAAAAATTGAATTTAATTAAGAAAAAGGAATTAAAACTAAAATAAAAATAAGAAAACTACCACAATAATCAAACGAGCAACCTAGAGTCACTAATCTCTTATTTGATTCTTAGATTTTATCCCCACTAAATTAACTTTGACTTAATCTAATCAGCTAATCTAGAGTATTAATGTCTATAAATGCTTTCCGGTCCATTTATATACCTATCTTAATTAATTATGTAATATCTCACAACTAAATAAGATGCTTTTTAAATCGGGCTCACTCTAATTTGATTATGCGGAGCTTCTAGGTATATTCCTATCCTAGACGCAAATTAGATTAAAACCTAACTTCACGTTAAATTTAAACCTAATTCCACATTATTTATTCCCAAGGTCAATTTAGGATTCCCTCTTCCAAGTCCAACCCTAAATCCCCAAAACATGCTCAATGGTGGCCACTCACTAAGCAATAGCAATAAACACAGGATTAAATAAACTGAATAAAATTAATCAAAACTAAAAAGTGGGAATAATCTCTAAAACCCAAACTGTAACATCCTAATTTTTATTTCTAAGATTTAAATGTAATTATAAAATAATTATAGGTAATTATTGTAATATTAAATAAAGTTTGGGCCTTTGTCGCAGTTTGCTCATTTTTTTAAAAAAAAAAAGAAGAAGAGTTAAGGCAGGCGAGAAGAAGAAAAAAAAAAAAAGGAAGACGTAAATCGCGTGGGAGGATTAAAATAATAATTAAAATATAATAAAATAATAATAAAGTCACCGTCCCATTATTTGAGACGGTGATGTTGGTTTTATATATATATGTATGTTAGAGTGTGTGTGTGCGCCGGACTGAGGAGGGACAGAGAGAGAGTGCGTGAGAGAGAGAAAGAGAAGAAGGTGGATATAATATTTGGGTCTTTTGAGGTATGTTATTTATTTTATAAGATAATTTTAGTAGTTAAATTAACTTCTTTTCAATGAACTTTCTTCATGAAAGTTGTTCTAAATATTTTTCTCTTTTCAATGAAAGTAATATCATGTTGAATAGTGAAAATTTTGAGGTTATGATTTTGGAAAAGTTTTGAGTTTTAACAATAGAAGACTGTATATATGTATATAGTATTTAATAACTAGTTTTGACCGGTTTAGTTTTATTGAAATGTTGTTGCAAGAATTTAAATTAATTTTTCTATTTAAGAGATTTAGGATTTACATCTTACTTTATATTTCTACCAATTAAAAGATGTATAAATAATTTATTTTGGGTTAATGGAGATATTATTGAAGTTTTGATCGGTTTGGTTTTGGAAATTTAAAGGATAAAATGGTTATTTTCAGTTTTATAACAAAAATTTATTATTATTATTATTATTTGTGTATTTTGAGTTATATAAGTTATATTTGTGATAATGTAGAGTTTACCTGTGACCGGTGATTAATCGAGTTTTATTTCTCAAGATAAGGTTTGGCCTGGAGTTGAGGTAACCGGGGTTAATTTATTTTATATGCATGTTTTGGAATGTAAGGTGTTTACTAAATCTTATTTTCATAAATACTAGTAACATGTGTTTTGAAATTGTGTGTTTATGTGAGTATGTTGCTAATTTAGAGAAGCAATGTATTTTCTAATCTGTATGAATATATGAGAGTGAATTTTGTTATTGGAATTATTGTAATGGTGATTGTTGTGATAATTGTTGTAAGATGTTTTGTATGGGGTAGTATATCGTACTATGTTTTGATAATTATGATTTCATATTGTTATTAATTTTGAAATTTGTTGGGAAGTGTGGAAGAGACTGAGGGAGAATTTGTGCCCATTGGTTCACTCTTATTCCTGGCCCGAATTTGAGTTGAGTGTTTTGGGCGGACACCTCCCTGTTACGGTATATTGGTGGTGACACGGGAGGGAACAGTTTCCTTGAGGTGATAGTTAACCTTGGCCAGGTTACTAACACTGATGGGCTGATCCATGTCCACGAGGAAATAAGGAGGAGCAGGATGGTAAATGTGAGGATGGTTAATTGATTATTGAAGTTGTTATTATTATTTTGTTAACAATCTCGTTTCTCTGACTTGCAATCCTTTCCTGCATATTTTATAAATTAATTTTGGTTACTGGGACTTAATGTCTCACCCCGTTATTATTAATATTTTTCAGGCGAGGTTTCTAATACCATTAGTAGCAAAGGGAAGCAACCAGAGGCATAATTGTAGAGAACCTTGTAAGCCTCTTTTGGGTAATGTGTTGGTTATGATTAGTTTTGATGATGTCTTATATAGATGCCATTCTTAATAGCAAAAAGATTGAGTAATATTGTTATCTCCTACATTGACTACCTGCTATATTGAATGTAGATTATTTGAAGTTAAATTAAGAAGAATAATCAAGAAGGAGATAAGAGATGGAAGAAAGAAAGCATTTGCAAAAGTTGAAATGAAGCTTCATCATGTTCTGAATGTTGAAGAAGGCAAAAGCTGCAAATAATGATGAGCCCAAGTTAATTGATGAAGAATGATCAAGTTGGGAGATGGAAGAAGGAATAACTTGTTGAATTTAATGAAGAGATCATTATTCAAGTTCTTATATTGATGCTAGAAGTCTCCAAGGTCATATGGAAGTTGGAATGGCTCAATTCAGAGTTAAATCAAGCAAATATGAGGTCCAGGACGAATAAACTCGAGGTTTGGGCATAAACCTCGAGGTTTGAGTGTCTTCAGCATTTTTGGTGTCACTGGACCAGCCAACCTCGAGGTTGCAAGTGCAAACTCGAGGTTGCAAGTGCCAACCTCGAGGTTGTAGTCATAACCTCAAGGTTTCAGCACTATCAGCAACTCTGGTGCACTCTGTTCCACGTTCAGCTTCTGGCGACCTTTGGTAATTTGATGATATCTTCCAAACCAGAGATCGGATTGAGACGAAACCAAAAGCATTGGAAACTAGACTCCCAACACGTACTTTTGACAAATATTCAAGTCCAAAGGAGTTCAGATGAATTATTGATGAATTTTACAAGTTGACACAAATATCAGCGTCACAGTCAGGAACAGCCTTTAGTATTTTGAGTATATCTCACAAACGGCAAATCCGATTGGACTGAAATCAGTGGCATATGAAAGTAGACTCACAGAGCTTTCCAACAAGAGTTGAACGGACCAAAACGGAGCTCGGACCAGAGAGATATGGCCCTCAGAAATTGCTCTACTGCAGTATGAGAAGCCATACTCGAGTATCAGTTTTGAACCTCGAGTATTATGACTTACAGAGAGCAAACTGGTTGTCAAAGTAATGACAACCTCGAGGTCAAGTTTGCAACCTCGAGGTTGAGGCTTGTTTTCAAGAACTGAACTTTGCAATTTCAAAAGCAAACCTCGAGTATGGATTTCCAACCTCGAGGTTATCGGGCTCCAGAGGAAAAATGCTCTTTCAACCAAGTTTCCAACCTCGAGGTTACTGTTTCAACCTCAAGGTTGTGAGTTTCTGAAACTGAACTTGCCTGAAACCTTCAGGCTAACCTCGAGGTTGGCCTCAAGGTTTGTGACCGTTGGTGCAATTTCAAATTTGGGAAATCTGCAATACCTTCTTGTTTGATCTCAATGCTTTACATGATTATTCTATATTGATTCTAGATATGTTTAACCATCTTTCTAGTGAGTTTCAGACAGATTAACGAAGGTTCATTGAAGGATTAGAGCAAAAAGCAAAAAACTGTCAGAACAATAAATGCACAGCCCAGATAGTTGCTTCCTTTAGTTAATCCACTTGTACACGTCTGCAAAAGGCTAAAAGGAAGATTACTACAACAAGCAAAGTCTTCTCCAACGGGCAAATCCACAGAAAGCCACCTCAGATCAATTATACAACTGGATTAGTTGGAGATTAGAGAAAGAAGCTGACCAAACTTAAAGATAATCAGCTACAACGGTCTGATTGATTCTTCAACGGTCATAAACGGTCACAGACTCTTCTCTACCTATAAAAGACATGGATTGAAGCAGAAAAACGTGGAGACACATGATTACCATGGAAAAATGCTGATGCTCTGCTTCTACATCATTCTCACTCTGTTTTCCATATCTAAATAGCTTAGAGAGTGAAATGAATTGTATCTGAACTTCAGTGATCATTTATTCATTCCTTTGAGAGGAAATTCACTGTAAACACATTATCCTTCTGAGAGAAACTCAAGATTGGGTAATCTTGAGTGGGTTATACATTGTGTTGATTACAACTTGTAAGGGGGAGTGAATCCTAGTGAGAGGATTACTTCGAGTACGAAGTGTGTGATCAAGCAGTGTATCCTTACGGTGTGTAAGGGGGAGTATCTCAGTAAGAGATTTGTAAAAGGCTGCACAAGTGCCCGACTAAACTTGTGGGATTGTAGCGGTTCTCAAGTACCCGACTAAAGCTTGAGTGAGATAGTGGATTGAAAATCCCAAGTGAGGCTTGGGGACTGGACGTAGGTCAAGGAGGGCCGAACCAGTATAAATCTGTTTGCAAGCTCTTCCTCCTTATCTCTTACAATTCCAGCATTTACATTTGAGTATTTACCAATTGTTTGTGATCTTATTTTTATTACTCAAAGATGAAAACACTGAATTGCGAAAACGTTTTAAAGAGTGGAAATTTTTATACTTCACCCAATTCACCCCCCCTCTTGGGTGATAGCCGGAACTTACATTTGGTATCAGAGCTAGGCTCTTGTTTAAAGGACTTAACCGTCTCAAGAGTTTTAATGGCTGATTTTGGGTGTTCCTCACTTTCTGAAGGCTTTGATTATACAATTCCACCGGTTCTCAAAGATATTGATTTTTGGTTTTGGAAAGCTAGAATGACTAGTTTTATCAAAGCAACTGATTTTGATATGTGGAATGTTTTTGTAAATGTCTTTGATTTCAAACCAAGAAAGGATTGGACAGAAAAAGAAAAGAAATGGTTTTCATTGAACATTAGAGCAATGAAAATTTTGTATGGTGCTTTAACTGAAAATGATTTTGTGAAAATCAAATATTGCTCTAGTGCTAAAGAAATATGGGATACTCTTGATTCTTTTTATGCTTCTAACAATTGTGTTGAAGTTTGTAGTGTTGATAGTTCATCTGAAATTACAAGCAATGTATCCTCACTTGATGAACAATTGGAAGTGGAGAATGAAGAAGGAGAAATCATCGAATACTTCCAAAATCCAGTCAACACAAAAGAACAAGAGAAAGACGATTCCCAAGGAGAGCTCATGGAAGATCATGATGAATCATTATCTAAAGCTCAAGATGCACAAGTGGTAAACAACTCCAATTCTTCTTGTGTATATAAGAAAAATGTTTTTGAACAGTCACATATAATTGTTTTTCAACCATTGACTGATTCTATTTTGAAAAACAAAAACGTTTTCAATCATGCTGGAAACTCATATAGGAAGAAAGAATTCACAAACATGAGTCACTTGAGATTGCATCCACTAGAACCACATAATTCTTGCAAAGTTGTTCATAATAAGCATAATTCTATTATTTGCAATTATTGTGGAAAATCTGGACATATTTCTCATACATGCTATATTAGGAGAAATTCTAATGTGAGAAATAAATTTATTTGGGTTGCTAAAGGACAATCAAGGTCCAATACTAACAATCAAGGACCCAAGTATAAGTGGGTACCGAAATGTCCATCTAGTACTCCATGTTTGCAGGATGATTCGAATATCAATGGACATCAAGGTCAAAAGAAGAGGAAGAAGAAGCCAAGAGTTCCTCATGCACCAAAGAAGGAGATCATAGAATCTATATCAAGCAAGAGAACTCCTATGGCACCCATTGCTGAACCTACAAGTCTTAAACATCAAAAGGAGCAAAGGGTACAAGCTAGAGAAGTATATCTTCCCTCAAGAACAAACTACCAAAGAGTACCATACAACTACCTTGAGGAGAACAAAAAGAAGGGAACCTCTCAAGTGTCAAGGAGAAGATACTTGAAGATCGTACCTTATGTGAAGACTTTGCAGACACCAAAGAGTCAATGGGTATGCAAAGCTAATCCTCCAAGTACCTAGGGAAAGGGTACATGTTGGTAAAACCTCCTACTCTATTATCTAGAACATTTATTGAGGTTTTACACATTGGATAGTAGGAATGAACATTGAAAACGATTTTTAAAATTGAAAATCTATTTGATAGATTTATTGATATATTTAGTTTACAATGTTTAATAGCTTAACTCTTTATGCACACATTATGAGTTGAAAAATATATCTTTCATCCATAAAGCTATGCTCAACTCATTTTGCTCAATTATTCTAAATTAATTATATTAATAAGAGCATGTGAATTTTGGTTCCTACAAGCTAACGATGATTTAATCCAAGATTGGATACCAAGAAAGAAAAAGACTTATACGATTTTGTAGGATCAAAGAAAGCTTCTCAAGAATGCAACATAGAGAAATGATTCAAGTCTTGAGAAAGCTCAACAAGATATGCTTGATGTTGATGGTGAACAACCGAAAAAGGAGTTGTCTACGCCAATCCATCTCAACCAAGCAAGTTTCTATGAGGACAAAGGGAAATACGGTGATATATAATCCTTACCCCATATTGTGTTTATGTGAAATTCATTCTTGGGTAATGTATACTTGTCCAATACTGTATACCATTAAGCAATCAATTACTTGTGACCTTAAAAATGTTTTCAAGATTGCTAATGGATAACAAGTGAATTTGTGCATAATTTTTCTGACTTGAAAGTTTCTGAGATGCACAAGTCAAGATTTTTTTTTGAAATACAATTCATTCTATGTTTGGAAAATGCATTCCAATGTTTCTAAAAATATGCATGTCTTGATTCAAATGATATCTCAAGATTGGAATTCAATTTCCACCATACTTTGCAAATGCATTGTTTCTCTAAGTACTTCTACAAAGATGAGTTTTCATATCATCAACATCTCAATCTCATATAACATTATCACGATTGATATTTGAGATATTGAAAACTACTTGCATAGTTTATGAAAAGTTCATATCAATGACATATTTTCCATGAATGTATTTTCAAATCGTCATTGAACACTGAATTTCTTGGTATCACATATTCGCTTATGTATCTACTCAAATTTGTAAGATTATTTGTGATACATATTTTTGGAAATATCGTATCCATCTACGAGCAATTCGATTGGATAATGAGAAATTTTGGGAATGTCTAATCCCAATAGATTGTGAATTGCCTCCACTTAATGTTAGTTCTGCGTTTTGATGATTAATTGGTTACTAACTTAAGTATTGGAGAATCTAGATGTGATTTTCATACAGGATGATTATTATCCTCTGAAATCCTGCTGAAGTTTGCTACCAAGAGAAGCAAACTTGACACTGACAAGCTAAATTCAAATCCACAACAAGCGAAGAAGAAATGAAAGTCTGAAGAAAAAGATGAACTTGAGTTTGATGCTTCACCATCTGAGTTTATTCTTTTGTTATGCGCGATTCTAAAACTTGTTTGAATTTGAATTCACCCTGTTTTGTGAAAATGCATACGCATGATTTGAAAAATGTTCATACTCTGATTGCATTCAAATAATGTTTCAAATTGGAAGTTAACATTGTATATTGAATGGTAGATATGCTTCAAATGTGTCCAATTGAGTTTTCCCTGTCATTCACATATTGATCTATAGAATTCAATGTTTGCTTGAACTCTTATGTTTCATTCTCTAAATGGTAGGACCTTATGTCAAATAAGTGAATCATATATGAGTTTCAAGCTAATTTCCAGAAATGAATTCAGTATGTGAAAACTTATGCTTGTTGCATAAAATCTTATTGATTAAGCTATTCCAAATATTATGAATGTTCATTAATGCATCATGTGCATTAACCATTATATGGAATAACTTTCTAGGATAATTCTTTGGAACTTTAGTCATTTGGACTAAAGAATCTGTGTTTCATAGTCTATGAATCCTAGTACTACTTGTGTTACTCTAATATATAATTATTTGTCCACATTCATGTTTAGAGTAACTAGTTTTGTATTCTCATAATTCTTGCCTTGAATGCTCTCATATGTTCGATACTCTACTCTCTAAGGCAAGATTATCTCTTGGTCAATAGCAAAGTCATTAAGCTTATTTATGTTGTTCTAAGCATGTCCTGATAATGCTTTACTTTCATGACTTTGGCTTTTCTGAAAATTCTTCAACATGTTAACTTCAATGTTTAACATGTTCTCCAAATCTGAAGCATATTGATATATTCATTAAACCTATTGACTTCCATCATATTTATAATGACCACTGTTTTCAAACATGTTTCAAAAATCTTTCATGTATAAAAAGTACTGATTTCATAATGTGTCATCACATTTTTGAAAGATCATTCAAGATTTGAAATACTTTGCATATTTCACTATCTTTCTTGAAAAAATTTGAACTTCAAATTGATAAATGCTTATCATTATAGATAAGGTTTTCTATACTCATCAATGACATCTTTTCTGCATCTAGTGTATTCACAAATTGTCATTGAGAAATAACATTTTTGGTATCATTTAGTTATTACCCTATTCAATTAATTGGCTTGATCTTGTTTGGGTAAAACTATATTTTGATCTTTGATTGTTATACTTCTTGCTCATACGTCATATGGTTTAATCCTATAAGAGTGTAAGAGTTGTCATGTCTAATCTTGTGTGGACTCAAGAATCATTGAGTACCAAAGAACATTCATTTTATTGCAGGTGTTGGTTTTGCTGTCAAAGGCAGAACCTCGAGGTTGAGAAGCCAACCTCGAGGTTGACGGGGTGTCAAACAAAATCTCAAGGTTCCTGAAGGATGGAACCTCGAGTATGGAAGTGGAACCTCGAGTTTTGTGGCAGACAGAGAAGACATCTCATCCAAACAGACTGTGGAACCTCGAGGTTCTAGAGGTAAACTCGAGGTTGGAGGTATGAATGTCAAAGGGCAACCAGAAGGAAGTGTCACTCAAGGAACCGAGATGATAAGGAGCATGTTAACTTGATGAGAAGCTATGAGCAGAAACTAATCTTATACAAAGTTCATTCAGGATTTCAGCGTCTAAGATGCATTCAGAACATCTGATGGTTATGTGACTCTTCATCTTGAAGCTTAGTCACATCTGGGAAAGCTTCAGTATTGATCACATTATCAGATAAAAGCTAGCCCGTGATGCATCTATGGACTACAAACCATTATGACTCAAGTAATTACGACATTACTTGAGTGAGGTATTGTATTCTGCAATAATATTCATATATGATAATCATTTCTCTGTTTCATATCACTCTTCAGGCTAACTTGATTTTATTCACTCAAATTTTTCATGAACTTTAGCCTAAGCAAATCATTTTTTAAAAAAATGATCCTTATGCCTTAAACTCTATTATCATCATAAAAGGCATAAGTGATTTGTTTATAACAATTTCAAGTCCACCCAAGTGAACTTGAAAGTTTTCAATTCTGAGGTACCATGTTGTGAGCAAAGATATTTTCAAACTTCATAACATTTGGTGTCACATTATTATTTGATATCATTAAAGGGGATTTCACATTTTAGTCATGCATTCATTAAGGGGGAGCTTCACATTCATACATGCTTTATACTTTAAAAGCTCACCTTCTTTATTTGAAGAAAAACCCTTTTAACCATACTCATCTGCATTCATATCTTTTGTTAGTTTTGATGATGAGTTAACATCATATTTTCCTTTCATTAGCTTTATTTTAAAAATATCACATAGAAAAGGATACTTTGATATTTGGCTTGCACTAACAAATCTTTTCGAAAGAATGTTTTCAATTTGTAACAGGAGATTTTGTTGTGTTACAATTTTCCTTAACGCACTACAAGGAAAAACTATTAAATTAGGGAAAGATGTCTTGGCGGTTAATCATTGAAGCTGAGATGCGCTCTACATGTATGATTTATGAAGAAAAGGCAAAAGATGGAAGCTGAAGTACTAATGATCATATTCATTCAGATGAGATACAACTCAAGAAGCCAATACTTTAGTCTCATCCCAGAGGCTATTTAGAGCACATCACATATCTCAAAGCTAGTAAATAGACTTCACAGATAGTTCATCAATTTGCAAAACCAACATGAGCATTTCTAATCCCTATCTTTTTATATTCAGTAGAAATTGTGCACATGTTTGGTATCCACATGCTTTAATTGTGAAAGATTTCTTGAAAATTTCCTCAATTTCCTTCAAATGTGTTTTCATAAAAACATTCCAAATTACATTATATTTAGAATGAAAAGCACTTTCAATCGGGGAGAGAAAATCAGTTTCTTTGACTCTTTTAACATGCATAAGGTGCATAGGTTCTAGGTGTTGTGTCTCATTGCATTTCATTGTATTTTGCTGATTTTGTAGTAATTGGTTTTGATATCAGTGATTATCAGAGTATTTATCCTCTCTGATATCAGTTCTGTGTTTATGAAGTTTGTTCATTGAATACATTTCTAGTTGTTTATATGTTTATCTACTGTCATCCTCTGATCAACTTGTGTTGAAATGCAAAATTAGTCGTTTTCTGATAACTTCAATTCAACTTTTTGCTAATGACAAATAAGGGGGAGAGAATGGCAAGAAAAATATGTTGTATCTAATGTATTCTTACATTCATACATATTTTTCTTAAGGTATTTGCCATCATCAAAAAGGGGGAGAATGTTGGTTATGATTAGTTTTGATGATGTCTTATATAGATGCCATTCTTAATAGCAAAAAGATTGAGTAATATTGTTATCTCCTACATTGACTACCTGCTATATTGAATGTAGATTATTTGAAGTTAAATTAAGAAGAATAATCAAGAAGGAGATAAGAGATGGAAGAAAGAAAGCATTTGCAAAAGTTGAAATGAAGCTTCATCATGTTCTGAATGTTGAAGAAGGCAAAAGCTGCAAATAATGATGAGCCCAAGTTAATTGATGAAGAATGATCAAGTTGGGAGATGGAAGAAGGAATAACTTGTTGAATTTAATGAAGAGATCATTATTCAAGTTCTTATATTGATGCTAGAAGTCTCCAAGGTCATATGGAAGTTGGAATGGCTCAATTCAGAGTTAAATCAAGCAAATATGAGGTCCAGGACGAATAAACTCGAGGTTTGGGCATAAACCTCGAGGTTTGAGTGTCTTCAGCATTTTTGGTGTCACTGGACCAGCCAACCTCGAGGTTGCAAGTGCAAACTCGAGGTTGCAAGTGCCAACCTCGAGGTTGTAGTCATAACCTCAAGGTTTCAGCACTATCAGCAACTCTGGTGCACTCTGTTCCACGTTCAGCTTCTGGCGACCTTTGGTAATTTGATGATATCTTCCAAACCAGAGATCGGATTGAGACGAAACCAAAAGCATTGGAAACTAGACTCCCAACACGTACTTTTGACAAATATTCAAGTCCAAAGGAGTTCAGATGAATTATTGATGAATTTTACAAGTTGACACAAATATCAGCGTCACAGTCAGGAACAGCCTTTAGTATTTTGAGTATATCTCACAAACGGCAAATCCGATTGGACTGAAATCAGTGGCATATGAAAGTAGACTCACAGAGCTTTCCAACAAGAGTTGAACGGACCAAAACGGAGCTCGGACCAGAGAGATATGGCCCTCAGAAATTGCTCTACTGCAGTATGAGAAGCCATACTCGAGTATCAGTTTTGAACCTCGAGTATTATGACTTACAGAGAGCAAACTGGTTGTCAAAGTAATGACAACCTCGAGGTCAAGTTTGCAACCTCGAGGTTGAGGCTTGTTTTCAAGAACTGAACTTTGCAATTTCAAAAGCAAACCTCGAGTATGGATTTCCAACCTCGAGGTTATCGGGCTCCAGAGGAAAAATGCTCTTTCAACCAAGTTTCCAACCTCGAGGTTACTGTTTCAACCTCAAGGTTGTGAGTTTCTGAAACTGAACTTGCCTGAAACCTTCAGGCTAACCTCGAGGTTGGCCTCAAGGTTTGTGACCGTTGGTGCAATTTCAAATTTGGGAAATCTGCAATACCTTCTTGTTTGATCTCAATGCTTTACATGATTATTCTATATTGATTCTAGATATGTTTAACCATCTTTCTAGTGAGTTTCAGACAGATTAACGAAGGTTCATTGAAGGATTAGAGCAAAAAGCAAAAAACTGTCAGAACAATAAATGCACAGCCCAGATAGTTGCTTCCTTTAGTTAATCCACTTGTACACGTCTGCAAAAGGCTAAAAGGAAGATTACTACAACAAGCAAAGTCTTCTCCAACGGGCAAATCCACAGAAAGCCACCTCAGATCAATTATACAACTGGATTAGTTGGAGATTAGAGAAAGAAGCTGACCAAACTTAAAGATAATCAGCTACAACGGTCTGATTGATTCTTCAACGGTCATAAACGGTCACAGACTCTTCTCTACCTATAAAAGACATGGATTGAAGCAGAAAAACGTGGAGACACATGATTACCATGGAAAAATGCTGATGCTCTGCTTCTACATCATTCTCACTCTGTTTTCCATATCTAAATAGCTTAGAGAGTGAAATGAATTGTATCTGAACTTCAGTGATCATTTATTCATTCCTTTGAGAGGAAATTCACTGTAAACACATTATCCTTCTGAGAGAAACTCAAGATTGGGTAATCTTGAGTGGGTTATACATTGTGTTGATTACAACTTGTAAGGGGGAGTGAATCCTAGTGAGAGGATTACTTCGAGTACGAAGTGTGTGATCAAGCAGTGTATCCTTACGGTGTGTAAGGGGGAGTATCTCAGTAAGAGATTTGTAAAAGGCTGCACAAGTGCCCGACTAAACTTGTGGGATTGTAGCGGTTCTCAAGTACCCGACTAAAGCTTGAGTGAGATAGTGGATTGAAAATCCCAAGTGAGGCTTGGGGACTGGACGTAGGTCAAGGAGGGCCGAACCAGTATAAATCTGTTTGCAAGCTCTTCCTCCTTATCTCTTACAATTCCAGCATTTACATTTGAGTATTTACCAATTGTTTGTGATCTTATTTTTATTACTCAAAGATGAAAACACTGAATTGCGAAAACGTTTTAAAGAGTGGAAATTTTTATACTTCACCCAATTCACCCCCCCTCTTGGGTGATAGCCGGAACTTACATAATGGTGTTGTAATGATCTCTATATTGCCATTATAGGGCCCACATGTTTTAAAAATACTGTTTTAGCTGTTTTGGAATAACTGTGAGTTTGCTACTGAACTAAAGGTTTAATTTTATATGGTATGTTATTTTAGTGTTTGTTATAATGAAGTGGTGGATTGTAAATTAAGGTTTGCGTGTGGGTATTCTGGTACACACTTCTATGATGGGAGTTTGGTATTATTAAAGTTGTGAGCTTACATTTTTCCGCCGAATAGTTGTGCCCAGAGTTTCGGATTTTATTGTGATGCGTTTGTGGGCGAATGTTGTGTCTTGAACTCCGTTGCACTTACTATAGTAAGTGGAGAGTTTTCTTTATTTATTTGTTAATTAAGGTTAATTAATGTTTTGTAAGGAAGGTCTTTTCACAAAAAAGTTCATAGATTCTCTAAGTTGCAAAACAAACTAGCTACACATGGCTTTATTCAAATCCAAAACAAAAAGATAAGAATTCAGGTTCAAAGAAGAAGAAGAAAGAGGAAAGAAAATTTCTCCGTCACCTCTACAGTCCTTCCGTCCTTCTGTGGAAATGATGAAGAGAACTGAAACGCTCAGCCTCTACTCCTCTGCTTCTTCGTCCCTTCCTTCTCGTTCTGCATCTCTCCTGATCTTTATGCTCTTCTTTCGCTTCCTCTTCCTCCTTATTTATAATTTAGGTTTTGGGTCACTGATTCTCTTTTTCTTATTAAAAAGATATCTCATATCTTGTAATTTACTCCGTCAGATCACGCAAATTGATTTTGTTTATATTTTTCTTGCGTGAGACCACTGAATTTGACTGATTGCATATCCTCTTATTGCCTTTTCTACTTCATTCCAAATCAGCTAATATTTCCTGCACAATAAAAATAGGATATGAGTAGATTTGATGTCGATTTATTCTTTGATCCAAAGTTTCATGTAATTATGGAAACGTTCATAAAAGCTAATTAAATAGGTATATAATATCAATAATTCCAATTAAATCTCATAAAATATACACCTATTTAATCATAAAATATATACTCATCAGAAGCCCCTAACATTGACACACAACATGCTAACACAATAGTGAGTTGAGATGCATGAAGAGTCGTGGCGAAATCTATGCAATAAGCAATGAGAACTCTTCATATTAATTCCTTGTTTGGATTAACTTATTTTAAATGACTTTATGCTAGATGAAATGAATATGTGAATAATTTTATTTTGTAAAGTGTAAAATTACTTATTTTAAGTGCTTTCAGACAAGTAACAAAGTCGAACATGACACTCTCCGGCTTGAAAAAGGGGGTTACAAGCACATGCCCAAGAGTAACAAAACCTGCTTGAACTTATATATGCAAAGACCATCCTTTTGTTTTGCTGCAGCATCAACCTTATCTCAAAACAGACATACTGCTAAAAGAGACAACACATCCCAATGTGCAGAGACGATCATGAGCATCTTTATATTTGCATTCATAATTTTTTCTAAAAGTTTTCTTAAAATGTGAGTCTTTTTTAGGTGTAAGTATTCTCTTATTTGAGACAATTATATTTAAGACATTGTCAGGTCACCTTTACCTATAAAGATTTAAACATAGATTTGTCACGTTGTGAAGAACTAGTTTCTTCCGTTAGAATTAATCCCTATTGATGAATTTAAGTTTCTAAACACACACAAAACATAAATTTTTGAGTTTGGACTGTAGGCATATTGTTGAAGTGGAGATCAAACCCCTAACCTAGTGCTACAAAAGACACATGTTATACCACAAAGGGCACATAATAGTGTCTGTTTGAATTGACGTTAGAAAATCACGTTATGCGAGTTGAAATAAAACTCTTCTCACACATTTACCTTGCAAATCGTAAATCATGTAGAAAAAGTAACTTCTAACGCTAACCCTAGCACATCATTGAAATAGTGGTATTGAACAATGGGATAAGGTTGGCTAAGTACCAAGATTGGACTTCCTGGTTTGAGTCCAAAACTTGGACATTACAGAGCCTTCTCAATGGCCTAAGATTAGTGGGCTTCAAACAAAGGCCTGTGTAGGAGAATGGTAACACTCCTGTATTCAATTAATCCATATGTTAGTATTTGAAATGTTTTATTTTTCAATATTTAAAATCTCAATATTGTTATAGATATAACGATATATCTGAGATAATAGATGAAGAACAAGAACAAGATAATAGAGAAGAGAGAAAGAGGAGTGTAACTCTTATTTCCGTGTACTACAATGTGTAACATATGCCTTCTATTTATAGGCACAACTCTCAAATCTACAATTAATGTGATTCCATAATCATAGTGATTAATGGGTGAGAATAGGAAACTATGAGAGAATAGAAAATAATGGGAGATATGGACATCCACAAATATAATATTCATAACACTCCCCCTTGGATGTCCATTATGAATGTGCCTCATTAAAAACTTTAACTAGGAAAAACTCAGTGGGATAAGAGCCTAGCTAAAGAAAAGAGTACATCATTCATTGATACACTTTCCAGTGGTGCCTCATTAAAAACCTTTCTAGGAAAACCTAGTGGGATAAAACCTAGATAAGGGAAAAGGAGTACAGCGTGTATCGACTCCCCCTCCTGACAACGTCAGTTGAGATCTCTGAGTCTTCGGAGGCCAATACCATGGACAAGCTTTTCAAATATTGCCTCAGGAAGTGACTTAATGAACAAATCTGCCAGGTTTTCACTTGAACTGATTTGCTGGATATCTATCTCACCATCCTTTTGAAGATCGCGAGTGAAGAAAAATTTTGGTAAGATATGCTTTGTTCTATCGCCCTTAATATAACATTCTTTAAGTTGAACAACACATGCAGCATTATCTTCATATAGAACAATTGGATCCATTTTTCCTGAAGATAAATGACAAGTTGTCTGAATGTGATGTATTACTGACCTCAACCATATACATTCTCGACTTGTTTCATGCATTGCTAGAATTTCTGCATGGTTAGATGATGTGGCTGATATAGTCTGCTTCATAGATCGCCATGAAATAGCTGCACCTCCATGTGTAAACAGATAACCAGTTTGTGACTTACCATCGTGTGGATCAGACATAAATCCAGCATCTACATAACCAATCAATTCATGTTTGGATTCATTTGAGTAGTATAGCCCCATGTCCATAGTGCCTCTGAGATAACGAAAAATGCGTTTTACTCTATCCCAATGCCTTCGTGTTGGTGTAGAACTATATCTTGCCAATAAATTCACTGCAAATGATATATCGGGACGTGTGTGATTAGCAAGACACATCAGTGCTCCAATGGCACTAAGATATGATACTTCTGGACCAAGTAGTTCTTCTACACCATCTTCGTTGATTATCTAAGGTCGGAATGGATATTTATCAACATACAAGGATCTTACAATCATTGGAGTACAAAATGGATGTGACTTATCCATATAAAATCACTCTAGGACCTTCTTTGTATAAGTTTCTTGATATAAAAAGATCTCATCCTTCAGGTACTCAATCTGTAGTCCAAGACAGATTAGTGTTTTCAAACAAAGGCCTGTGTAGGAGAATGGTAGCACTCCTGTATTCAATTAATCCAAATGTTAACTAGCAAAGGAGTCGGACACTCTCATCAAAGAAAGGGGGTTGGATCCAGCAGTTGGTCAAGGCGCTTGGAGAGGCATCCTAGCTCTTAGGTGCCTAGATTAACACCTAAGGGTAATAGACGGCTCTCCCTGCTCAACATCGGTATCACCTAAGCGGAAGGGAGATTTTGCCTTACCCTTGGATTATAGATAAACCTAATCCCTTTCCTAAAATTTTTATATAAAAAAAATCAAAATTTTATATTGGGAAATACTTGGGTTTCCCTTTGTCGAGGAAGAGGAGCTCCAAGGCGACTTTTTCACTATATTGTTGATAGAGTGCAATCCAAATTATCGGCATGGAAGGAGAATTGCGTATCTACAGCAGGAAGAATCACCTTGGATATGTTGGTTATTGGTACAGTTCCTTTGTATACAATGCAAGGTGCAAAAATTCCAGTCACCATTTGTAACGAAATTAAGAAATTACAGAGGAGATTCATCTAGGGTAATTCAATAGTGTCTCATGGATTTCATCCTACTGGGTGGGAGTAGTTGCTTTTACCAAGATGTCAAGGAGGTTTAGGTTTCAACTTTCAAGCGCCTCATTGATGAACAAAGCTTACAGAACAAAGATTGCATGGAAACTTCTTATTGGGGTGGAAGGATTGTGGGCAGAGGTTCTTTTAAAGTAGTACATGTTGAGAGATGAAACCAATTTGATGAATGTGCAGACTAGTGACTCTTCAGTATGGAAGTTCATAGTGCAGTAGAAATCTTTGGTTGAGGAAGGCTCGCTATGGAAAATTCGAAATGGGCTAGGGGTTCGGTTCTTTACCGACCGCTGGCTATTTCCTGACAAAACTTTGTAAGAGGTCTGCATTAGACCTCTTAATGAGTGGGAATTGAATAGTGTTGTGGCAGATTGGGCATATCATGGTAGCTGGGATTACCATAGGTTTTTGAGCATTCTCCCTAGGTATGTCTCTCAAAAATTAATTGCAGCTATGCCCACTTATCATTCGGCGGGCAATGACATTCTTGTATGGAGAGAGACTTTTAGTGGTGTATTTACTTCAAAGAATGCGTATAAGATGATAGAAGTGGACAAGGGGGTTGAGGTTGAGCCAATGTTTAAGTCTATCTAGAAATGGGGAGGTACGGAGAGAATCTGTGTCTTGTGGATTGCGTTCAACCAGAGATTACCAACTAATTTATGGAGGAGAAAGTGGTCCTCTACCTCTCCTTCATGCCCATGGTGTGACAATGGGATGGAGGATGTTATCCACATCCTAAGAGATTGCAAGTATGCTAGGGATCTTTGGCACAATTTAGTGGATCCTAAGTTCTCCTCATTATTTTTCTCTGTTTCTCTGTGAGACTAGTTTGTCCTAAATTTCAAACAGGATCTTGCTCGGCACAAGAGAGGTAACTGGGTGCTTTTGTGGGGTGTGACTATCTGGAAGTTGTGCACCTGGAGGAATGGGTTTTGTTTTAGCGAGTAGGCAGGGAAAATTGCGAACCCAACTTCTATTATTCTAAATAGTTGGAGCAGCTTTGTGCAACTTCAGGATTTGTTTGATCTATCAGAAATCATATCCCAATCCCTCTACCTCTGTTGTTTGGGAGCCTCCAACGATGGGCTGGACCAAGATCAATGTCGAGGAGCAGTCACACAGAGTCCAATTCGTGCTGGGTGTGGAGGTGTGCTATGTGATTACGAAGGGAACTGGGTGGCAGGATTTTCACATTATCTGGGCTTTTGCGAGGTGATTGAGGCGGAGACCTGGGCCATTGTTAAGGGATTAACATTGGCTTGGGATCTTGGGTGTAGGAAAGTGATCCTGGAATCTGACTCTAAGGCTTTGGTGGATTTACTGAGTAGTGAAAGATTTGATGGCAATGGGGGTCTTACATTGTAATGGATAAAGGAATTAACAAGAAGAAATTGGAGCTTAAAGATCCTTTGCATTCTGAGAGAGAGGAACCTTGTTGTTGATGCTCTAGCTAAGGAAGGCTTATCGTTTTCAAGCTTTTTTTTATGCTTGTCCAGATTTTATTCAGACTTTATGTTTACATGATATGCTGGGATTTAATTCCCCTGTAACCCTCTTTTAATTTAATTCTAGTTCTCTTCCATATAAATAATAATAATAATAATAATAATCCAAACGACTATTATGCTTATAACAAAAGATCTTGACTGACAATTTTATGCAGCCACATGCCCATGTACAAACGTGTTCATGACATGTGTCTGCCATGTCACCAGATTCTTTGAAGGAAGACCAACCTCCTCCTCTCGTATTTGTCATGTTTTTTTTTTTTGGGCACCATGTATTTGTCATGTTTTGGCTTCTTGAAATTGGTTATCCTTCCTCATGTAAGCTTGTATTCTATGTAGCAAACGAATATGGCACAAATAACATTATAACTTAGTGGTATGAAAAATTTCCTATTAGTGAAAAGTGGCAAGTTTGGAACTATTCTAACATAAATATGCCAAGAGACAATGACTCTCATCGCCACTTCTTTACCTTTAAGCCACCTAAGATTAAGGCCATAGTCTATATTAAAAGTTATGTTGCCCAGTGCAAGTCATTTTTTTAAGCTGGATCATTGTGTTGAGATTCGGGTATTGATAATATGAATTATTTTTTTATTATTTTTATGCAAGTTGTCTGAATAACAACAGCGTCACCTATCAAATTTAGATATGTTTGTATGTGTGCAAAAATGTACTCCCTCCGGTCCTAATTATAAGGCATAGTTGACTTTTTTGGAAAAATTAAGGAAGCTAATTAAATTACTTTAGACTATTTTCATTTTTATTTTTTTCTTCAAACTAATTAGTTTAACTAATAAACTAATATATAATCTAAAGATGCACAACATATGAAATGATTAAATAACTTATTTAGTTTCGTTAATATCTCCAAAGAAAGTCAACTATGTCTTATAATTAGGACCGGAGGTAGTAGCATTTAATAATTTATTTTGTAAATGTTTTTCCAAGTTCCACCACATTTCTTCCTTTATATATGGTTACAAAGTTCCACTACATTTCAATTGTATTCTCATCTTTATAAGGGTGGGGTTACTTACTATTTCAACCAATAACTTTTTGGTATGACAAAAGATTTTCCCTTCTTTTTTTTTTTTTTTGGTATTATACTGGAATCAAAATGTCAACAGATACATTACAACAACTTCGACAAAAGACTTGTAAACTTCATCAACATTCACCTCTTGAATAAAAAGAGGAGGTTGATGAAACAAACAAAAATTCCCATCAATGTTGTGAGTGTTAGAATTTTTGAATTAATATTTAGATATTTAAATTAATATTTGGATATATTTTACTACCTTCGGTACTAATTATAAGATCTAGTTGACTTTCTTTGGAAAGATTAAGGAAGTTAAATAAGTTACTTAATCATTTCATTTGTTGTGTATCCTTAGATTATATATTAGTTTATTAGTCAAACTAATTAGTTTGAAAAAAAGATAAAAATAAAAATACTCTAAAGTAATTTATTAAGTGGTCCACATTTAGATTCACTAACCCACTCTATTATTAACTAACCCATTATTTTAGCACAATTGACTGCCACTTCTTTGATGGGAAGAAGTGGGATTAATCTGTGCTTTTCTATATATAGTCTTCTAATTCTGCTCACACAATACAGCTACAGAAAACGTACTACGAAAAATGTACGACTAATGTTTTACACCATCTAAAGAGTGAGAGTGAGGACTTAGAAGGACCATAGGCTTCTTCTTTCGAAATCAAATCAATGGCTGGAGGTATTTCAGATTCTTATTTTCTTAATTCCGTATTGATCTAATTGCTTATTTAGTTAATTAGCATGCTTAGATCGCCTTAATATCCAACAGCGAGAGTATCTTGCTAAACAGTCTGCTATAGTTATGGTCTCTTTGTATCAATGGGTGACCTCAACTTGCCAATCTCTACAAAGAAGCATCCTAATATCATCTACAATGTCCTTGAAAGGGTGGTGATGATCACATCCTCCCAACATATAATTTAGGGCCTTTATACAATCTATAACTAATTTAATCTTCTTATACCCTTTGGAGTAACACAATCGTAGGCCCTGAATGCAACCAATAATTTCTGCAGAAATTGAAGGAACACTAACAAGTTTGGAGTTGAAACTCACAAGCCATCTATCATTTTGATCTCGAATGTAACCTCCGCATCCACCCCTCCATCCTCCAAGATTGAGCCATCGACTGTTACTATGATGAAGTCATCTTCATGTTGATTCCGATTTCCATGAGAAATATCAAACCTCTTCTCGATATCATCTCTTCTGAGAAAATCTATATCCAAACATGCTCTAAAAAAACTGTGTTGCACATTCATTCCCACATCATTTGCCTCAAAATCAAACAACTTTTTACAGCATGATACCCATGCATCCCAACAGAGATACACAAACTTTTTACAGCATGATACTCATGACAAAAGATTTCAATGCGTTCATTTTGTTTACAATATATAAATAGAATCCTAAATTTTTAATTTATGAGATCTAAAAAGAAAGTAAAATTAATTAACAATTTTTAATTGAATTCATTGAAATCTCAAATTTATTTATATATATTTTCTATCAAACTACAAATACGATAAAAACTAATAAAAAGTAAATATTGATTTTGTAATTCAGAAAGTAATAAGACATGATATGTTTTCAAAGGACAGTACTTTGTCAAATTTTATCCTTTTAAGACTGCTCCATGATATCTATATATACACGTATGTATATCTTTTTCCCCTAAAACACCATATCCTTTTAAAATTGCTCCATGATATCTACACACACACATATCTTTTTTCCTAAAACACCATATATCATTATATCATTAGCTTCAAAAATAATATATTAATTTATATTAAATTTAACATTTATAAATTATACAGTAACTTATAAAATAATTTGACATTTTTCATATATTAAAAAATTTCAATATTAAAAAACACATCATATCGTCATATAAAATTAGTTTATTAGATAGAATAGATTCACTTAAAAAAAGATAGATTAGATTACAAAAGTGATTCTATGAAATTAATGAATATTTATATAAAAATAAGAAACACTAAAATAAAATATATAAACCCAAATACCCAAACTTCTTCCCCAACAGGTTCACGTACCTAGCCGCAAACATCGTTCCCTCTCTCCCTCTCGTTTTCGCTCATTCTCTTCGTGTTCTTAATCTATAGGCAAGATTTTTTGGAAATGCAGCAAGTAGAAGCTTTAGAGGATGATGCAAGAGGATGCTCTTTTCAAAAGTCAAAAGAAGAAGAAATTAATTCCACCTAATCGTCATGGAAAAGTCCCTCAAACTCGAAAAGGTACTTCTTACCCTAACTTTCTACCTCCTCGTCTTATGTGTATGAGCTATTGTAATTTACTAACTTTTTGCGGTTTTTGCAGGGAAGAAATTTGTGAAGCCATCCAAAGTCACAAAGGAGATGGATGTTGATCAGGTGAGTTTTTTTATAGTTTATTTTTTCTCTTATTGCTTCTTGCTTTGTTATCTCTGGAGTGTTTTGGATGTGAATTAGGTGCAATAAGTTTCAAATTCTTAGTGCTCTTCTAGATAGTAGAATAGATTTTTACTGAGAAGCATCGATGATGATATTACTCTTTGATATTAAACCGATTATCATGTTGTTGTGTGTTGAATTCGTCTTTGACTTTTCATTAGCGATTTCTAGCAAATTCAAAGCATGATGGAATCTTAACTCCATTTGGATAATTGTTTTTGTTTTGACAAAAACAGAAGTGTTTTTCTTAAGAAATCTCCGACCTTGCTCCATTCTAATAACGATCATTCAGTATTGATTTTAGTGAAATCTTGCATGGGACTAATCATCGGGAGGCAAAATCTTACTTGGAACTTATCTTGTTTATTTACAGAATGGCATTTTAGGTCTCATAAAATCAATTTGATATTAGGTAAGTTCCAAAAAGTGTTACACAATGATGAGTTACAAATACTGATTCATACGTTTGCCAATATGACATTGTCAATTCCAAATCAGGCATTCAAGGCACATAATCACTTTTAGTAATTTACAACTGAATATCCCATATTTATGACTCATGATCATCAATTATCTGAATGGATATATGCAACTCATGATGATCGAAACTTTTTAAGGGCCCAATTATTTAACTTTTTGATCCAGCTCCCATTCCCTCTTCTTTATTTACAAAGAATGGAAGGGCACTAAGGACTCTTCAGGGTACTATTTTTTACTTGATGATGCCTAGGAACTTGTAGAGGGCTCCATATCTGGCTATTTTCTTGTTTATTCTCATTGTAGCGTAGTCATCCAAATTGCTTATTTCTTTCTTCTCTTTTCTCATGTTTGAATTAAACAGGATTTAAGCAAATTCATTAACCACTGCAATGAAATTAAAGCTGCCACAGTTGCTCAGAAGGATGGGGTCAGCCGTATATTCTTAAGTCCTTAGCAGTGCCCACAATTGGATCAAAGAAATAGTTAATTTGTGGCAAAAGATGGTTGTGCTAATAGAATACCATTTATCTTATGATTTCCTAAGTGAATTGGGAAATCAATTTTGATGTTATGGATTTTCCGTTATCTTGAGAGTATGGCTTGTTTGTAATTTTAGTGGGCAAATAGATTACTTTTCTTCCAATTTTCTTCTGCAATAATAGTGCAACATGATTTATATTTGGTTAGACTGGTATATAAAGAAGTTAGTTGGTTAGTAGTGCCCTAATTTATTTTGATGATATATTTGAAAAATTATTTTTAACATCTTAAAATATAAAGAAAAGCTTAAAGCTGGAAGTCAAGGAAAGTTATTTCGACTTTAAAGTGACTCGTGAACTAGGGTCACTCATACCCGTTCCCATATATATATATCCTTTTTTCCCCTCATTCAACTAGCCTTTTTTTGGTCCGAACTAAATGCACAATTAATGTGTTTCACATCTGTGACAAGCTTTTGTTGATGTTGGTAAACCTCCTCTCGTATTTGTCATATTTTGTCTTCTTGAAATTGGTTATCCTACCTCATGTAAGCTTGTATTCCATGTAGCAATCGAAGATGAGTCAAATAACTTAGTGGGCATATAAAATTTTCTATTCGTGAAAGGTGACAAGTTTGGTACTGTTCTAACACACACACACATAGGGTTTATCGTTTTTCATGTCACCTGATATAAGATTATGTTATGTCACCCCAAAACTACGTCGTTTTGGGTTAGACGAACTAATGAACTCTCAAAATGATGTAGTTTTGGGGTTAAGGGAATTAATGAAGGATCATTTGGTAAAATTCATATAATAAATACAAAAACATCATTAATTAATTCCCTTAACTCCCAAAACAACGTAGTTTTATAGTAATTTGATATAATCTTATGTCAAATGACTTGACAAACGATAAACCCTATATATGTATATATATCTACCAAAAGACAATGACTCGCATCACCACTTTGTGTAGGTCCTATTTTGAGCTAGATCACTGTGTTGACATTCGGTGTTGATAATATGAGTGTTATTTTTATACAAGTTATCCTAATAACAATGTCACTTGTCATGCTTAGATGAAATTTTAAAGTTGAGTTGGGCGTTGACATATTTGTATGTGTACAAAAATACTTATTTTAAATAAATATGTGAATAATTTTATTTTGCAAAGTACAAAATTACTTATTTTAAGTGCTTTCACACCAATGATAAAGTCGAGAATGCCACTACCTGGCTTGAAAAAGGTGGTTACAAGCACATGTCGAACATGAGTAACATAACTTGCTTGAACTTATATTATATGCAAAGACCATCCTCTTGTCTTCAATTAAAAAAAAAAGACCATCCGCTTGTCTTGCCGCACCATCAACCTTATTTCGAAACAGGCACACTACTAAAAGAGACAACACATCCCAATGTGCAAACATGATCATGAACATCTTTACATTTGCATTCATAGTTTTTGCTAAAAGTTTTCTTAAAATGTAAATATTTTTTTAGCCATCAGTATTCTCTTATTTGAAGCACTTATGTTCAAGACATTGTTGGGTACTACATGTGGGCATCTCTCCCAGTGAAAATTTAAACACTGATTTGTCACGTTGTGAGTAATTAGTTTCTTCCTCTAGACTTGATCACTGTTGATAAATTTAAGTTTCTAAACACACACGTGCAATATAAATTTTTGAGTTTGAACGACAAGAATATTACTGAATCGGAGATCGAACCCCAAACCTAATGCTACAAAAGGCACATGTTATACCCAAAGGGCACATATAGGGATGCCAAAAAAACCCGATGGTCCAGGTAGTCCGATCTGACCTGTTCATACTGACAAAAGGGCCCAAGACAGTATTGGGCATATCAGACCAAACTGGTATTTTGGGCTGGACCAAATTTCAGGCCCAGGGCTTAGACCGTTTGTTATGGTCCAGTCTGGCCCAATGTTCTTTCTAATTTGTCTTTTTAAAATAGCCAAAAAAAAAAAAAGCCATGGCTGTGGATAGGGCTGTTTAGGATACCTGGAAACCCGGCTCGACCTGGTCTCTGTCCAGTCCAGCCCGAAAGGGAGCAAAAAAACCCGAATAGCTTTTAAGCATGACCGGGTCTGACCCGACCGCCTGGTAGGACCGGGTTTCGGGTAAGGGTAGACAACCAGTGAACCCGGTCCTACCCGGATAAAATTACATATATTTATTTATTATATATTATATATTATATATCAGCCTTCAATAAAAAAGGAAAAAGAAAAAAGAAAAATTCCTAAACGACATGGTTGAAGGGCAACATACATTCCCAACTTTCCAAGTTCGCACAATCGCACCAGCCACCAGCCCTAACCCTCCATTCCCGATCCTCCTCTCAGTTTTTCACTCAGGAAGAAACCCCAAGTCTGCAGCGTCTCCATCTCCGACTGCGTCTTCTCTCCATCTCCGACTCCGTCCCCGTCTCCGTCTCCGTCTCCGTCTCCGTCTCCGTCTCCGACTACATCTGCATCTCCGACTCCGAGATTCAATCGGCGGATCTTCGGTGTCGTGTCTCAACTCAAGATTGTGTCCCAATTTCCAAGCCTGATCGACTCCATCTCTGACTCCGACTCCTTCTCCGACTCAAGATCGTGTCGTGTTTCTCTTCTCTCTGGTGCTGTAATTTTGTGAATTTCTGATCGTGTCTACCATAGAATCTGTAAGTTTCTTTTCTGTTTTATCCTTCGCGTTTTCCTGGACGTGCCTTTGACATTGAATTGATTGCTCCGAATTCTAGTGCTTTCTAGTTTTCTTGAATGGTGTTGCATGTTCCTGCAAAAACAAAATGTTTGTGCCCTGAAATCAATTTTATAGATTT